>JAVIAB010000092.1:0-477500 GCA_032433765.1 Megaustenia siamemsis
ATCCCAACTATTTATACCACCCTCATGACTGTGGCAGTTGTTGACCAGCGAGAGAGAGAGAGAGAGAGAGATTTCTCTCATCCCAACTATTTATACCACCCTCATGACTATGGCAGTTGTGACCAGCGAGAGAGAGAGAGAGAGAGAGAGAGAGAGATTTCTCTCATCCCAACATTTATACCACCCTCATGACTATGGCAGTTGTTGAACAGCGAGAGAGAGAGAGAGAGAGAGAGATTTCTCTCATCCCAACTATTTATACCACCCTCATGACTATGGCAGTTGTTGACCAGCAGAGAGAGAG
This sequence comes from Megaustenia siamemsis, assembly GCA_032433765.1. Classification (NCBI taxonomy): domain Eukaryota; kingdom Metazoa; phylum Mollusca; class Gastropoda; order Stylommatophora; family Ariophantidae; genus Megaustenia; species Megaustenia siamemsis. The sequence continues at coordinate 305 of JAVIAB010000092.1, forward strand.
AGAGAGAGAGAGATTTCTCTCATCCCAACTATTTATACCACCCTCATGACTATGGCAGTTGTTGACCAGCGAGAGAGAGAGAGAGAGAGAGATTTCTCTCATCCCAACTATTTATACCACCCTCATGACTATGGCAGTTGTTGACCAGCGAGAGAGAAAGAGAGAGAGAGATTTCTCTCATCCAAACTATTTATACCACCTCATGACTATGGCAGTTGTTGACCAGCGAGAGAGAGAGAGAGATTTCTCTCATCCCAACTATTTATACCACCCTCATGACTATGGCAGTTGTTGACCAGCGAGAGAGAGAGAGAGAGAGAGATTTCTCTCATCCAAAATATTTATACCACCCTCATGACTATGGCAGTTGTTGACCAGCGAGAGAGAGAGAGGGAGAGAGAGATTTCTCTCATCCCAACTATTTATACCACCCTCATGACTGTGGCAGTTGTTGACCAGCGAGAGATAGAGAGAGATTTCTCTCATCCCAACTATTTATACCACCCTCATGACTATGGCAGTTGTTGACCAGCGAGAGAGAGAGATTTCTCTCATCCCAACTATTTATACCACCCTCATGACTATGGCAGTTGTTGACCAGCGAGAGAGAGAGAGAGAGAGAGAGAGAGAGAGAGATTTCTCTCATCCCAACTATTTATACCACCCTCATGACTATGGCAGTTGTTGACCAGCGAGAGAGAGAGAGAGAGAGATTTCTCTCATCCCAACTATTTATACCACCCTCATGACTATGGCAGTTGTTGACCAGCGAGAGAGAGAGAGAGATTTCTCTCATCCCAACTATTTATACCACCCTCATGACTATGGCAGTTGTTGACCAGCGAGAGAGAGAGATTTCTCTCATCCCAACTATTTATACCACCCTCATGACTATGGCAGTTGTTGACGCAGAGAGAGAGAGAGAGAGAGAGAGAGAGAGATTTCTCTCATCCCAACTATTTATACCACCCTCATGACTATGGCAGTTGTTGACCAGCGAGAGAGAAAGAGAGAGATTTCTCTCATCCCAACTATTTATACCACCCTCATGACTATGGCAGTTGTTGACCAGCGAGAGAGAGAGAGAGAGAGAGAGAGAGAGATTCTCTCATCCCAACTATTTATACCACCCTCATGACTATGGCAGTTGTTGACCAGCGAGAGAGAGAGAGAGAGAGAGAGAGATTTCTCTCATCCCAACTATTTATACCACCCTCATGACTATGGCAGTTGTTGACCAGCGAGAGAGAGAGAGAGAGAGAGAGAGAGAGAGAGAGATTTCTCTCATCCCAACTATTTATACCACCCTCATGACTATGGCAGTTGTTGACAGCGAGAGAGAGAGAGAGAGAGAGAGAGAGAGAGATTTCTCTCATCCCAACTATTTATACCACCCTCATGACTATGGCAGTTGTTGACCAGCGAGAGAGAGAGAGAGAGATTTCTCTCATCCCAACTATTTATACCACCCTCATGACTATGGCAGTTGTTGACCAGCGAGAGAGAGAGAGAGATTTCTCTCATCCCAACTATTTATACCACCCTCATGACTATGGCAGTTGTTGACCAGCGAGAGAGAGAGAGATTTCTCTCATCCCAACTATTTATACCACCCTCATGACTATGGCAGTTGTTGACCAGCGAGAGAGAGAGAGAGAGATATTTCTCTCATCCCAACTATTTATACCACCCTCATGACTATGGCAGTTGTTGACCAGCGAGAGAGAAAGAGAGAGAGAGAGAGAGATTTCTCTCATCCAACTATTTATACCACCCTCATGACTATGGCAGTTGTTGACCAGCGAGAGAGAGAGAGAGAGATTTCTCTCATCCCAACTATTTATACCACCCTCATGACTATGGCAGTTGTTGACCAGCGAGAGAGAGAGAGAGAGAGAGAGAGAGAGATTTGTCTCATCCCAAATATTTATACCACCCTCATGACTATGGCAGTTGTTGACCAGCGAGAGAGAGAGAGAGAGAGAGAGAGATTTCTCTCATCCCAACTATTTATACCACCCTCATGACTATGGCAGTTGTTGACCAGCGAGAGATAGAGAGAGATTTCTCTCATCCCAACTATTTATACCACCCTCATGACTATGGCAGTTGTTGACCAGCGAGAGAGAGAGATTTCTCTCATCCCAACTATTTATACCACCCTCATGACTATGGCAGTTGTTGACCAGCGAGAGAGAGAGAGAGAGAGAGAGAGATTTCTCTCATCCCAACTATTTATACCACCCTCATGACTATGGCAGTTGTTGACCAGAGGAGAGAGAGAGAGAGATTTCTCTCATCCCAACTATTTATACCACCCTCATGACTATGGCAGTTGTTGACCAGCGAGATAGAGAGAGAGATTTCTCTCATCCCAACTATTTATACCACCCTCATGACTATGGCAGTTGTTGACCAGCGAGAGAGAGAGAGAGATTTCTCTCATCCCAACTATTTATACCACCCTCATGACTATGGCAGTTGTTGACCAGAGAGAGAGAGAGAGAGAGAGAGAGAGAGAGAGAGAGAGAGATTTCTCTCATCCCAACTATTTATACCACCCTCATGACTATGGCAGTTGTTGACCAGCGAGAGAGAGAGAGAGAGAGAGATTTCTCTCATCCCAACTATTTATACCACCCTCATGACTATGGCAGTTGTTGACCAGCGAGAGAGAGAGAGATTTCTCTCATCCCAACTATATATACCACCCTCATGACTATGGCAGTTGTTGACCAGCGAGAGAGAGAGAGAGATTTCTCTCATCCCAACTATTTATACCACCCTCATGACTATGGCAGTTGTTGACCAGCGAGAGAGAGAGAGAGAGAGAGAGAGAGAGATTTCTCTCATCCCAACTATTTATACCACCCTCATGACTATGGCAGTTGTTGACCAGCGAGAGAGAGAGAGAGAGAGAGAGAGAGATTTCTCTCATCCCAACTATTTATACCACCCTCATGACTATGGCAGTTGTTGACCAGCGAGAGAGAGAGAGAGAGAGAGAGAGATTTCTCTCATCCCAACTATTTATACCACCCTCATGACTATGGCAGTTGTTGACCAGCGAGAGAGAGAGATTTCTCTCATCCCAACTATTTATACCACCCTCATGACTATGGCAGTTGTTGACCAGCGAGAGAGAGAGAGAGAGATTTCTCTCATCCCAACTATTTATACCACCCTCATGACTATGGCAGTTGTTGACCAGCGAGAGAGAGAGAGAGATTTCTCTCATCCCAACTATTTATACCACCCTCATGACTACGGCAGTTGTTGACCAGCGAGAGAGAGAGAGATTTCTCTCATCCCAACTATTTATACCACCCTCATGACTATGGCAGTTGTTGACCAGCGAGAGAGAGAGAGAGAGAGAGAGAGAGAGATTTCTCTCATCCCAACTATTTATACCACCCTCATGACTATGGCAGTTGTTGACCAGCGAGATAGAGAGAGAGAGAGAGAGAGATTTCTCTCATCCCAACTATTTATACCACCCTCATGACTATGGCAGTTGTTGACAGCGAGAGAGAGAGAGAGAGAGAGAGAGAGAGATTTCTCTCATCCCAACTATTTATACCACCCTCATGACTATGGCAGTTGTTGACCAGCGAGAGAGAGAGAGAGAGATTTCTCTCATCCCAACTATTTATACCACCCTCATGACTATGGCAGTTGTTGACCAGCGAGAGAGAGAGAGAGATTTCTCTCATCCCAACTATTTATACCACCCTCATGACTATGGCAGTTGTTGACCAGCGAGAGAGAGAGAGAGAGATTTCTCTCATCCCAACTATTTATACCACCCTCATGACTATGGCAGTTGTTGACCAGCGAGAGAGAGAGAGAGATTTCTCTCATCCCAACTATTTATACCACCCTCATGACTATGGCAGTTGTTGACAAGAGAGAGAAAGAGAGAGAGAGAGAGATTTCTCTCATCCCAACTATTTATACCACCCTCATGACTATGGCAGTTGTTGACCAGCGAGAGAGAGAGAGAGATTTCTCTCATCCCAACTATTTATACCACCCTCATGACTATGGCAGTTGTTGACCAGCGAGAGAGAGAGAGAGAGAGAGAGAGAGATTTCTCTCATCCCAACTATTTATACCACCCTCATGACTATGGCAGTTGTTGACCAGCGAGAGAGAGAGAGAGAGAGAGAGAGAGATTTCTCTCATCCCAACTATTTATACCACCCTCATGACTATGGCAGTTGTTGACCAGCGAGAGAGAGAGAGAGAGAGAGATTTCTCTCATCCCAACTATTTATACCACCCTCATGACTATGGCAGTTGTTGACCAGCGAGAGAGAGAGAGAGATTTCTCTCATCCCAACTATTTATACCACCCTCATGACTATGGCAGTTGTTGACCAGCGAGAGAGAGAGATTTCTCTCATCCCAACTATTTATACCACCCTCATGACTATGGCAGTTGTTGACCAGCGAGAGAGAGAGAGAGAGAGAGAGAGAGATTTCTCTCATCCCAACTATTTATACCACCCTCATGACTATGGCAGTTGTTGACCAGCGAGAGAGAGAGAGAGAGAGAGAGATTTCTCTCATCCCAACTATTTATACCACCCTCATGACTATGGCAGTTGTTGACCAGCGAGAGAGAGAGAGAGAGAGAGAGATTTCTCTCATCCCAACTATTTATACCACCCTCATGACTATGGCAGTTGTTGACCAGCGAGGAGAGAGAGAGAGAGATTTCTCTCATCCCAACTATTTATACCACCCTCATGACTATGGCAGTTTTGACCAGCGAGAGAGAGAGAGAGATTTCTCTCATCCCAACTATTTATACCACCCTCATGACTATGGCAGTTGTTGACCAGCGCAGAGAGAGAGAGAGAGAGAGAGAGAGAGAGATTTCTCTCATCCCAACTATTTATACCACCCTCATGACTATGGCAGTTGTTGACCAGCGAGAGAGAGAGAGAGAGAGAGATTTCTCTCATCCCAACTATTTATACCACCCTCATGACTATGGCAGTTGTTGACCAGCGAGAGAGAGAGATTTCTCTCATCCCAACTATTTATACCACCCTCATGACTATGGCAGTTGTTGACCAGCGAGAGAGAGAGAGAGATTTCTCTCATCCCAACTATTTATACCACCCTCATGACTATGGCAGTTGTTGACCAGCGAGAGAGAGAGAGAGAGAGATTTCTCTCATCCCAACTATTTATACCACCCTCATGACTATGGCAGTTGTTGACCAGCGAGAGAGAGAGAGAGATTTCTCTCATCCCAACTATTTATACCACCCTCATGACTATGGCAGTTGTTGACAGCGAGAGAGAGAGAGAGAGAGAGAGAGAGATTTCTCTCATCCCAACTATTTATACCACCCTCATGACTATGGCAGTTGTTGACCAGCGAGAGAGAGAGAGAGAGAGAGAGAGAGATTTCTCTCATCCCAACTATTTATACCACCCTCATGACTATGGCAGTTGTTGACCAGCGAGAGAGAGAGAGAGAGAGAGAGAGAGAGAGATTTCTCTCATCCCAACTATTTATACCACCCTCATGACTATGGCAGTTGTTGACCAGCGAGAGAGAGAGAGAGAGAGAGAGAGAGAGAGATTTCTCTCATCCCAACTATTTATACCACCCTCATGACTATGGCAGTTGTTGACCAGCGAGAGAGAGAGAGAGATTTCTCTCATCCCAACTATTTATACCACCCTCATGACTATGGCAGTTGTTGACCAGCGAGAGAGAGAGAGAGATTTCTCTCATCCCAACTATTTATACCACCCTCATGACTATGGCAGTTGTTGACCAGCGAGAGAGAGAGATTTCTCTCATCCCAACTATTTATACCACCCTCATGACTATGGCAGTTGTTGACCAGCGAGAGAGAGAGAGATTTCTCTCATCCCAACTATTTATACCACCCTCATGACTATGGCAGTTGTTGACCAGCGAGAGAGAGAGAGAGAGATTTCTCTCATCCCAACTATTTATACCACCCTCATGACTATGGCAGTTGTTGACCAGCGAGAGAGAGAGAGAGAGAGAGAGAGAGATTTCTCTCATCCCAACTATTTATACCACCCTCATGACTATGGCAGTTGTTGACCAGCGAGAGAGAGAGAGAGATTTCTCTCATCCCAACTATTTATACCACCCTCATGACTATGGCAGTTGTTGACCAGCGAGAGAGAGAGAGAGAGAGAGAGAGAGAGAGATTTCTCTCATCCCAACTATTTATACCACCCTCATGACTATGGCAGTTGTTGACCAGCCAGAGAGAGAGAGAGAGATTTCTCTCATCCCAACTATTTATACCACCCTCATGACTATGGCAGTTGTTGACCAGCGAGAGAGAGAGAGAGAGAGAGAGAGAGAGAGAGAGAGATTTCTCTCATCCCAACTATTTATACCACCCTCATGACTATGGCAGTTGTTGACCAGCGAGAGAGAGAGAGAGAGATTTCTCTCATCCCAACTATTTATACCACCCTCATGACTATGGCAGTTGTTGACCAGCGAGAGAGAGAGAGAGAGAGATTTCTCTCATCCCAACTATTTATACCACCCTCATGACTATGGCAGTTGTTGACCAGCGAGAGAGAGAGAGAGAGAGAGAGATTTCTCTCATCCCAACTATTTATACCACCCTCATGACTATGGCAGTTGTTGACCAGCGAGAGAGAGAGAGAGATTTCTCTCATCCCAACTATTTATACCACCCTCATGACTATGGCAGTTGTTGACCAGCGAGAGAGAAAGAGAGAGAGAGAGAGATTTCTCTCATCCCAACTATTTATACCACCCTCATGACTATGGCAGTTGTTGACCAGCGAGAGAGAGAGAGATTTCTCTCATCCCAACTATTTATACCACCCTCATGACTATGGCAGTTGTTGACCAGCGAGAGAGAGAGAGAGAGAGAGATTTCTCTCATCCCAACTATTTATACCACCCTCATGACTATGGCAGTTGTTGACCAGCGAGAGAGAGAGAGAGAGAGAGAGAGAGAGAGATTTCTCTCATCCCAACTATTTATACCACCCTCATGACTATGGCAGTTGTTGACCAGCGAGAGAGAGAGAGAGAGAGAGATTTCTCTCATCCCAACTATTTATACCACCCTCATGACTATGGCAGTTGTTGACCAGCGAGAGAGAGAGAGAGATTTCTCTCATCCCAACTATTTATACCACCCTCATGACTATGGCAGTTGTTGACCAGCGAGAGAGAGAGAGAGATTTCTCTCATCCCAACTATTTATACCACCCTCATGACTATGGCAGTTGTTGACCAGCGAGAGAGAGAGAGAGAGAGAGAGAGATTTCTCTCATCCCAACTATTTATACCACCCTCATGACTATGGCAGTTGTTGACCAGCGAGAGAGAGAGAGAGAGAGATTTCTCTCATCCCAACTATTTATACCACCCTCATGACTATGGCAGTTGTTGACCAGCGAGAGAGAGAGAGAGAGAGAGAGAGAGATTTCTCTCATCCCAACTATTTATACCACCCTCATGACTATGGCAGTTGTTGACCAGCGAGAGAGAGGAGAGAGAGATTTCTCTCATCCCAACTATTTATACCACCCTCATGACTATGGCAGTTTTGACCAGCGAGAGAGAGAGAGAGATTTCTCTCATCCCAACTATTTATACCACCCTCATGACTATGGCAGTTGTTGACCAGCGAGAGAGAGAGAGAGAGATTTCTCTCATCCCAACTATTTATACCACCCTCATGACTATGGCAGTTGTTGACCAGCGCAGATAGAGAGAGAGAGAGAGAGAGAGAGAGAGAGAGATTCTCTCATCCCAACTATTTATACCACCCTCATGACTATGGCAGTTGTTGACCAGCGAGAGAGAGAGAGATTTCTCTCATCCCAACTATTTATACCACCCTCATGACTATGGCAGTTGTTGACCAGCGAGAGAGAGAGATTTCTCTCATCCCAACTATTTATACCACCCTCATGACTATGGCAGTTGTTGACCAGCGAGAGAGAGAGAGAGATTTCTCTCATCCCAACTATTTATACCACCCTCATGACTATGGCAGTTGTTGACCAGCGAGAGAGAGAGAGATTTCTCTCATCCCAACTATTTATACCACCCTCATGACTATGGCAGTTGTTGACCAGCGAGAGAGAGAGAGAGAGAGATTTCTCTCATCCCAACTATTTATACACCCTCATGACTATGGCAGTTGTTGACCAGCGAGAGAGAGAGAGAGAGAGAGAGATTCTCTCATCCCAACTATTTATACCACCCTCATGACTATGGCAGTTGTTGACCAGCGAGAGAGAGAGAGAGAGAGAGAGAGAGAGAGAGATTTCTCTCATCCCAACTATTTATACCACCCTCATGACTATGGCAGTTGTTGACCAGCGAGAGAGAGAGAGAGAGAGAGAGAGAGAGAGATTTCTCTCATCCCAACTATTTATACCACCCTCATGACTATGGCAGTTGTTGACCAGCGAGAGAGAGAGAGAGATTTCTCTCATCCCAACTATTTATACCACCCTCATGACTATGGCAGTTGTTGACCAGCGAGAGAGAGAGAGATTTCTCTCATCCCAACTATTTATACCACCCTCATGACTATGGCAGTTGTTGACCAGCGAGAGAGAGAGATTTCTCTCATCCCAACTATTTATACCACCCTCATGACTATGGCAGTTGTTGACCAGCGAGAGAGAGAGAGAGAGAGAGAGAGAGATTTCTCTCATCCCAACTATTTATACCACCCTCATGACTATGGCAGTTGTTGACCAGCCAGATAGAGAGAGAGAGAGAGATTTCTCTCATCCCAACTATTTATACCACCCTCATGACTATGGCAGTTGTTGACCAGCGAGAGAGAGAGAGAGATTTCTCTCATCCCAACTATTTATACCACCCTCATGACTATGGCAGTTGTTGACCAGCGAGAGAGAGAGAGAGATTTCTCTCATCCCAACTATTTATACCACCCTCATGACTATGGCAGTTGTTGACCAGCGAGAGAGAGAGAGAGAGAGAGAGATTTCTCTCATCCCAACTATTTATACCACCCTCATGACTATGGCAGTTGTTGACCAGCCAGAGAGAGAGAGAGAGATTTCTCTCATCCCAACTATTTATACCACCCTCATGACTATGGCAGTTGTTGACCAGCGAGAGAGAGAGAGAGAGAGAGAGAGAGAGATTTCTCTCATCCCAACTATTTATACCACCCTCATGACTATGGCAGTTGTTGACCAGCGAGAGAGAAAGAGAGAGATTTCTCTCATCCCAACTATTTATACCACCCTCATGACTATGGCAGTTGTTGACCAGCGAGAGAGAGAGAGAGAGAGATTTCTCTCATCCCAACTATTTATACCACCCTCATGACTATGGCAGTTGTTGACCAGCGAGAGAGAGAGAGAGAGAGAGAGAGAGAGAGAGATTTCTCTCATCCCAACTATTTATACCACCCTCATGACTATGGCAGTTGTTGACCAGCGAGAGAGAGAGAGAGAGAGAGAGAGAGAGATTTCTCTCATCCCAACTATTTATACCACCCTCATGACTATGGCAGTTGTTGACCAGCGAGAGAGAGAGAGAGAGAGAGAGAGAGAGATTTCTCTCATCCCAACTATTTATACCACCCTCATGACTATGGCAGTTGTTGACCAGCGAGAGAGAGAGAGAGAGATTTCTCTCATCCCAACTATTTATACCACCCTCATGACTATGGCAGTTGTTGACCAGCGAGAGAGAGAGAGAGAGAGAGAGATTTCTCTCATCCCAACTATTTATACCACCCTCATGACTATGGCAGTTGTTGACCAGCGAGAGAGAGAGAGAGAGATTTCTCTCATCCCAACTATTTATACCACCCTCATGACTATGGCAGTTGTTGACCAGCGAGAGAGAGAGATTTCTCTCATCCCAACTATTTATACCACCCTCATGACTATGGCAGTTGTTGACCAGCGAGAGAGAGAGAGAGAGAGAGAGAGATTTCTCTCATCCCAACTATTTATACCACCCTCATGACTATGGCAGTTGTTGACCAGCGAGAGAGAGAGAGAGAGAGAGAGAGATTTCTCTCATCCCAACTATTTATACCACCCTCATGACTATGGCAGTTGTTGACCAGCGAGAGAGAGAGAGAGAGAGATTTCTCTCATCCCAACTATTTATACCACCCTCATGACTATGGCAGTTGTTGACCAGCGAGAGAGAGAGAGAGAGATTTCTCTCATCCCAACTATTTATACCACCCTCATGACTATGGCAGTTGTTGACCAGCGAGAGAGAGAGAGAGATTTCTCTCATCCCAACTATTTATACCACCCTCATGACTATGGCAGTTGTTGACCAGCGAGAGAGAGAGAGAGAGATTTCTCTCATCCCAACTATTTATACCACCCTCATGACTATGGCAGTTGTTGACCAGCGAGAGAGAGAGAGAGAGAGAGATTTCTCTCATCCCAACTATTTATACCACCCTCATGACTATGGCAGTTGTTGACCAGCGAGAGAGAGAGAGATTTCTCTCATCCCAACTATTTATACCACCCTCATGACTATGGCAGTTGTTGACCAGCGAGAGAGAGAGAGAGATTTCTCTCATCCCAACTATTTATACCACCCTCATGACTATGGCAGTTGTTGACCAGCGAGAGAGAGAGAGAGATTTCTCTCATCCCAACTATTTATACCACCCTCATGACTATGGCAGTTGTTGACAGCGAGAGAGAGAGAGAGAGAGATTTCTCTCATCCCAACTATTTATACCACCCTCATGACTATGGCAGTTGTTGACCAGCGAGAGAGAGAGAGAGAGAGATTTCTCTCATCCCAACTATTTATACCACCCTCATGACTATGGCAGTTGTTGACCAGCGAGAGAGAGAGAGAGAGAGAGAGAGAGATTTCTCTCATCCCAACTATTTATACCACCTCATGACTATGGCAGTTGTTGACCAGCGAGAGAGAGAGAGAGAGAGAGAGAGAGATTTCTCTCATCCCAACTATTTATACCACCCTCATGACTATGGCAGTTGTTGACCAGCGAGAGAGAGAGAGAGATTTCTCTCATCCCAACTATTTATACCACCCTCATGACTATGGCAGTTGTTGACCAGCGAGAGAGAGAGAGATTTCTCTCATCCCAACTATTTATACCACCCTCATGACTATGGCAGTTGTTGACCAGCGAGAGAGAGAGAGATTTCTCTCATCCCAACTATTTATACCACCCTCATGACTATGGCAGTTGTTGACCAGCGAGAGAGAGAGATTTCTCTCATCCCAACTATTTATACCACCCTCATGACTATGGCAGTTGTTGACCAGCAGAGAGAGAGAGAGAGATTTCTCTCATCCCAACTATTTATACCACCCTCATGACTATGGCAGTTGTTGACCAGCGAGAGAGAGAGAGAGAGAGAGAGAGAGATTTCTCTCATCCCAACTATTTATACCACCCTCATGACTATGGCAGTTGTTGACCAGCGAGAGAGAGAGAGAGAGAGAGAGAGAGAGAGATTTCTCTCATCCCAACTATTTATACCACCCTCATGACTATGGCAGTTGTTGACCAGCGAGAGAGAAAGAGAGATTTCTCTCATCCCAACTATTTATACCACCCTCATGACTATGGCAGTTGTTGACCAGCGAGAGAGAGAGAGAGAGAGATTTCTCTCATCCCAACTATTTATACCACCCTCATGACTATGGCAGTTGTTGACCAGCGAGAGAGAGAGAGAGAGATTTCTCTCATCCCAACTATTTATACCACCCTCATGACTATGGCAGTTGTTGACCAGCGAGAGAGAGAGAGAGAGATTTCTCTCATCCCAACTATTTATACCAACCTCATGACTATGGCAGTTGTTGACCAGCGAGAGAGAGAGAGAGAGAGAGAGAGATTTCTCTCATCCCAACTATTTATACCACCCTCATGACTATGGCAGTTGTTGACCAGCGAGAGAGAGAGAGAGATTTCTCTCATCCCAACTATTTATACCACCCTCATGACTATGGCAGTTGTTGACCAGCGAGAGAGAGAGAGAGAGAGAGAGAGAGAGATTTCTCTCATCCCAACTATTTATACCACCCTCATGACTATGGCAGTTGTTGACCAGCGAGAGAGAGAGAGAGAGAGAGATTTCTCTCATCCCAACTATTTATACCACCCTCATGACTATGGCAGTTGTTGACCAGCGAGGAGAGGGAGAGAGAGATTTCTCTCATCCCAACTATTTATACCACCCTCATGACTATGGCAGTTTTGACCAGCGAGAGAGAGAGAGAGATTTCTCTCATCCCAACTATTTATACCACCCTCATGACTATGGCAGTTGTTGACCAGCGAGAGAGAGAGAGAGATTTCTCTCATCCCAACTATTTATACCACCCTCATGACTATGGCAGTTGTTGACCAGCGCAGAGAGAGAGAGAGAGAGAGAGAGAGAGAGATTTCTCTCATCCCAACTATTTATACCACCCTCATGACTATGGCAGTTGTTGACCAGCGAGAGAGAGAGAGAGAGATTTCTCTCATCCCAACTATTTATACCACCCTCATGACTATGGCAGTTGTTGACCAGCGAGAGAGAGAGATTTCTCTCATCCCAACTATTTATACCACCCTCATGACTATGGCAGTTGTTGACCAGCGAGAGAGAGAGAGAGATTTCTCTCATCCCAACTATTTATACCACCCTCATGACTATGGCAGTTGTTGACCAGCGAGAGAGAGAGAGAGATTTCTCTCATCCCAACTATTTATACCACCCTCATGACTATGGCAGTTGTTGACCAGCGAGAGAGAGAGAGAGAGAGATTTCTCTCATCCCAACTATTTATACCACCCTCATGACTATGGCAGTTGTTGACCAGCGAGAGAGAGAGAGAGAGAGAGAGAGAGAGAGAGAGATTTCTCTCATCCCAACTATTTATACCACCTCATGACTATGGCAGTTGTTGACCAGCGAGAGAGAGAGAGAGAGAGAGAGAGAGAGAGAGATTTCTCTCATCCCAACTATTTATACCACCCTCATGACTATGGCAGTTGTTGACCAGCGAGAGAGAGAGAGAGATTTCTCTCATCCCAACTATTTATACCACCCTCATGACTATGGCAGTTGTTGACCAGCGAGAGAGAGAGAGATTTCTCTCATCCCAACTATTTATACCACCCTCATGACTATGGCAGTTGTTGACCAGAGAGAGAGAGAGAGATTTCTCTCATCCCAACTATTTATACCACCCTCATGACTATGGCAGTTGTTGACCAGCGAGAGAGAGAGAGAGAGAGAGAGAGAGAGATTTCTCTCATCCCAACTATTTATACCACCCTCATGACTATGGCAGTTGTTGACCAGCCAGAGAGAGAGAGAGAGATTTCTCTCATCCCAACTATTTATACCACCCTCATGACTATGGCAGTTGTTGACCAGAGAGAGAGAGAGAGAGAGAGAGAGAGAGATTTCTCTCATCCCAACTATTTATACCACCCTCATGACTATGGCAGTTGTTGACCAGCGAGAGAGAGAGAGAGATTTCTCTCATCCCAACTATTTATACCACCCTCATGACTATGGCAGTTGTTGACCAGCGAGAGAGAGAGAGAGAGAGAGAGAGAGAGATTTCTCTCATCCCAACTATTTATACCACCCTCATGACTATGGCAGTTGTTGACCAGCAGAGAGAGAGAGAGAGATTTCTCTCATCCCAACTATTTATACCACCCTCATGACTATGGCAGTTGTTGACCAGCGAGAGAGAGAGAGAGAGAGAGAGAGAGAGATTTCTCTCATCCCAACTATTTATACCACCCTCATGACTATGGCAGTTGTTGACCAGCGAGAGAGAAAGAGAGAGATTTCTCTCATCCCAACTATTTATACCACCCTCATGACTATGGCAGTTGTTGACCAGCGAGAGAGAGAGAGAGAGAGATTTCTCTCATCCCAACTATTTATACCACCCTCATGACTATGGCAGTTGTTGACCAGCGAGAGAGAGAGAGAGAGAGAGAGAGATTTCTCTCATCCCAACTATTTATACCACCCTCATGACTATGGCAGTTGTTGACCAGCGAAAGAGAGAGAGAGAGAGAGAGAGAGAGATTTCTCTCATCCCAACTATTTATACCACCCTCATGACTATGGCAGTTGTTGACCAGCGAGAGAGAGAGAGAGAGAGAGAGAGAGAGAGATTTCTCTCATCCCAACTATTTATACCACCCTCATGACTATGGCAGTTGTTGACCAGCGAGAGAGAGAGAGAGAGATTTCTCTCATCCCAACTATTTATACCACCCTCATGACTATGGCAGTTGTTGACCAGCGAGAGAGAGAGAGAGAGAGATTTCTCTCATCCCAACTATTTATACCACCCTCATGACTATGGCAGTTGTTGACCAGCGAGAGAGAGAGAGAGAGAGAGAGAGAGAGATTTCTCTCATCCCAACTATTTATACCACCCTCATGACTATGGCAGTTGTTGACCAGCGAGAGAGAGAGAGAGAGAGAGAGAGAGATTTCTCTCATCCCAACTATTTATACCACCCTCATGACTATGGCAGTTGTTGACCAGCGAGAGAGAGAGAGAGAGAGAGAGAGAGAGAGATTTCTCTCATCCCAACTATTTATACCACCCTCATGACTATGGCAGTTGTTGACCAGCGAGAGAGAGAGAGAGAGATTTCTCTCATCCCAACTATTTATACCACCCTCATGACTATGGCAGTTGTTGACCAGCGAGAGAGAGAGAGAGAGAGAGAGATTTCTCTCATCCCAACTATTTATACCACCCTCATGACTATGGCAGTTGTTGACCAGCGAGAGAGAGAGAGAGAGAGATTTCTCTCATCCCAACTATTTATACCACCCTCATGACTATGGCAGTTGTTGACCAGCGAGAGAGAGAGATTTCTCTCATCCCAACTATTTATACCACCCTCATGACTATGGCAGTTGTTGACCAGCGAGAGAGAGAGAGAGAGAGAGAGAGAGAGATTTCTCTCATCCCAACTATTTATACCACCCTCATGACTATGGCAGTTGTTGACCAGCGAGAGAGAGAGAGAGAGAGAGAGATTTCTCTCATCCCAACTATTTATACCACCCTCATGACTATGGCAGTTGTTGACCAGCGAGGAGAGAGAGAGAGAGAGAGATTTCTCTCATCCCAACTATTTATACCACCCTCATGACTATGGCAGTTGTTGACCAGCGAGAGAGAGAGAGAGAGAGATTTCTCTCATCCCAACTATTTATACCACCCTCATGACTATGGCAGTTGTTGACCAGCGAGAGAGAGAGAGAGAGAGAGAGAGATTTCTCTCATCCCAACTATTTATACCACCCTCATGACTATGGCAGTTGTTGACCAGCGAGAGAGAGAGAGAGAGAGAGATTTCTCTCATCCCAACTATTTATACCACCCTCATGACTATGGCAGTTTTGACCAGCGAGAGAGAGAGAGAGATTTCTCTCATCCCAACTATTTATACCACCCTCATGACTATGGCAGTTGTTGACCAGCGAGAGAGAGAGAGAGAGATTTCTCTCATCCCAACTATTTATACCACCCTCATGACTATGGCAGTTGTTGACCAGCGAGAGAGAGAGAGAGAGAGAGAGAGAGATTTCTCTCATCCCAACTATTTATACCACCCTCATGACTATGGCAGTTGTTGACCAGCGAGAGAGAGAGATTTCTCTCATCCCAACTATTTATACCACCCTCATGACTATGGCAGTTGTTGACCAGCGAGAGAGAGAGAGAGATTTCTCTCATCCCAACTATTTATACCACCCTCATGACTATGGCAGTTGTTGACCAGCGAGAGAGAGAGAGATTTCTCTCATCCCAACTATTTATACCACCCTCATGACTATGGCAGTTGTTGACAGCGAGAGAGAGAGAGAGATTTCTCTCATCCCAACTATTTATACCACCTCATGACTATGGCAGTTGTTGACCAGCGAGAGAGAGAGAGAGAGAGATTTCTCTCATCCCAACTATTTATACCACCCTCATGACTATGGCAGTTGTTGACCAGCGAGAGAGAGAGAGAGAGAGAGAGAGAGAGAGAGAGATTTCTCTCATCCCAACTATTTATACCACCTCATGACTATGGCAGTTGTTGACCAGCGAGAGAGAGAGAGAGAGAGAGAGAGAGAGAGATTTCTCTCATCCCAACTATTTATACCACCCTCATGACTATGGCAGTTGTTGACCAGCGAGAGATAGAGAGAGATTTCTCTCATCCCAACTATTTATACCACCCTCATGACTATGGCAGTTGTTGACCAGCGAGAGAGAGAGAGATTTCTCTCATCCCAACTATTTATACCACCCTCATGACTATGGCAGTTGTTGACCAGCGAGAGAGAGAGATTTCTCTCATCCCAACTATTTATACCACCCTCATGACTATGGCAGTTGTTGACCAGCGAGAGAGAGAGATTTCTCTCATCCCAACTATTTATACCACCCTCATGACTATGGCAGTTGTTGACCAGCGAGAGAGAGAGAGAGAGATTTCTCTCATCCCAACTATTTATACCACCCTCATGACTATGGCAGTTGTTGACCAGCGAGAGAGAGAGAGAGAGAGAGAGATTTCTCTCATCCCAACTATTTATACCACCCTCATGACTATGGCAGTTGTTGACCAGCGAGAGAGAGAGAGAGAGAGAGAGAGATTTCTCTCATCCCAACTATTTATACCACCCTCATGACTATGGCAGTTGTTGACCAGCAGAGAGAGAGAGAGAGAAATTTCTCTCATCCCAACTATTTATACCACCCTCATGACTATGGCAGTTGTTGACCAGCGAGAGAGAGAGAGAGAGAGAGAGAGAGATTTCTCTCATCCCAACTATTTATACCACCCTCATGACTATGGCAGTTGTTGACCAGCGAGAGAGAAGAGAGAGATTTCTCTCATCCCAACTATTTATACCACCCTCATGACTATGGCAGTTGTTGACCAGCGAGAGAGAGAGAGAGAGAGAGATTTCTCTCATCCCAACTATTTATACCACCCTCATGACTATGGCAGTTGTTGACCAGCGAGAGAGAGAGAGAGAGATTTCTCTCATCCCAACTATTTATACCACCCTCATGACTATGGCAGTTGTTGACCAGCGAGAGAGAGAGAGAGATTTCTCTCATCCCAACTATTTATACCACCCTCATGACTATGGCAGTTGTTGACCAGCGAGAGAGAGAGAGAGAGAGAGAGAGATTTCTCTCATCCAAACTATTTATACCACCCTCATGACTATGGCAGTTGTTGACCAGCGAGAGAGAGAGAGAGATTTCTCTCATCCCAACTATTTATACCACCCTCATGACTATGGCAGTTGTTGACCAGCGAGAGAGAGAGAGAGAGAGAGAGAGAGATTTCTCTCATCCCAACTATTTATACCACCCTCATGACTATGGCAGTTGTTGACCAGCGAGAGAGAGAGAGGGAGAGAGAGATTTCTCTCATCCCAACTATTTATACCACCCTCATGACTATGGCAGTTGTTGACCAGCGAGGAGAGGGAGAGAGAGATTTCTCTCATCCCAACTATTTATACCACCCTCATGACTATGGCAGTTTTGACCAGCGAGAGAGAGAGAGAGATTTCTCTCATCCCAACTATTTATACCACCCTCATGACTATGGCAGTTGTTGACCAGCGAGAGAGAGAGAGAGATTTCTCTCATCCCAACTATTTATACCACCCTCATGACTATGGCAGTTGTTGACCAGCGAGAGAGAGAGAGAGAGAGAGAGAGATTTCTCTCATCCCAACTATTTATACCACCCTCATGACTATGGCAGTTGTTGACCAGCGAGAGAGAGAGAGATTTCTCTCATCCCAACTATTTATACCACCCTCATGACTATGGCAGTTGTTGACCAGCGAGAGAGAGAGATTTCTCTCATCCCAACTATTTATACCACCCTCATGACTATGGCAGTTGTTGACCAGCGAGAGAGAGAGAGAGATTTCTCTCATCCCAACTATTTATACCACCCTCATGACTATGGCAGTTGTTGACCAGCGAGTAGAGAAGAGATTTCTCTCATCCCAACTATTTATACCACCCTCATGACTATGGCAGTTGTTGACAGCGAGAGAGAGAGAGAGAGATTTGTCTCATCCCAACTATTTATACCACCCTCATGACTATGGCAGTTGTTGACCAGCGAGAGAGAGAGAGAGAGAGAGAGAGAGAGAGAGAGAGAGATTTCTCTCATCCCAACTATTTATACCACCTCATGACTATGGCAGTTGTTGACCAGCGAGAGAGAGAGAGAGAGAGAGAGAGAGGGAGATTTCTCTCATCCCAACTATTTATACCACCCTCATGACTGTGGCAGTTGTTGACCAGCGAGAGATAGAGAGAGATTTCTCTCATCCCAACTATTTATACCACCCTCATGACTATGGCAGTTGTTGACCAGCGAGAGAGAGAGAGATTTCTCTCATCCCAACTATTTATACACCCTCATGACTATGGCAGTTGTTGACCAGCGAGAGAGAGAGATTTCTCTCATCCCAACTATTTATACCACCCTCATGACTATGGCAGTTGTTGACCAGCGAGAGAGAGAGAGAGAGAGAGAGAGAGATTTCTCTCATCCCAACTATTTATACCACCCTCATGACTATGGCAGTTGTTGACCAGCGAGAGAGAGAGAGAGAGATTTCTCTCATCCCAACTATTTATACCACCCTCATGACTATGGCAGTTGTTGACCAGCGAGAGAGAGAGAGAGAGAGAGAGAGATTTCTCTCATCCCAACTATTTATACCACCCTCATGACTATGGCAGTTGTTGACCAGCGAGAGATAGAGAGAGATTTCTCTCATCCCAACTATTTATACCACCCTCATGACTATGGCAGTTGTTGACCAGCGAGAGAGAGAGAGAGAGAGAGAGATTTCTCTCATCCCAACTATTTATACCACCCTCATGACTACGGCAGTTGTTGACCAGCCAGAGAGAGAGAGAGAGATTTCTCTCATCCCAACTATTTATACCACTCTCATGACTATGGCAGTTGTTGACCAGCGAGAGAGAGAGAGAGAGAGAGAGAGAGAGAGATTTCTCTCATCCCAACTATTTATACCACCCTCATGACTATGGCAGTTGTTGACCAGCGAGAGAGAAAGAGAGAGATTTCTCTCATCCCAACTATTTATACCACCCTCATGACTATGGCAGTTGTTGACCAGCGAGATAGAGAGAGAGAGAGATTTCTCTCATCCCAACTATTTATACCACCCTCATGACTATGGCAGTTGTTGACCAGCGAGAGAGAGAGAGAGAGAGAGAGAGAGAGATTTCTCTCATCCCAACTATTTATACCACCCTCATGACTATGGCAGTTGTTGACCAGCGAGAGAGAGAGAGAGAGAGAGAGAGAGATTTCTCTCATCCCAACTATTTATACCACCCTCATGACTATGGCAGTTGTTGACCAGCGAGAGAGAGAGAGAGAGAGAGAGAGAGATTTCTCTCATCCCAACTATTTATACCACCCTCATGACTATGGCAGTTGTTGACCAGCGAGAGAGAGAGAGAGAGATTTCTCTCATCCCAACTATTTATACCACCCTCATGACTATGGCAGTTGTTGACCAGCGAGAGAGAGAGAGAGAGAGAGAGATTTCTCTCATCCCAACTATTTATACCACCCTCATGACTATGGCAGTTGTTGACCAGCGAGAGAGAGAGAGAGAGAGATTTCTCTCATCCCAACTATTTATACCACCCTCATGACTATGGCAGTTGTTGACCAGCGAGAGAGAGAGATTTCTCTCATCCCAACTATTTATACCACCCTCATGACTATGGCAGTTGTTGACCAGCGAGAGAGAGAGAGAGAGAGAGAGAGAGAGAGATTTCTCTCATCCCAACTATTTATACCACCCTCATGACTATGGCAGTTGTTGACCAGCGAGAGAGAGAGAGAGAGAGAGAGAGAGATTTCTCTCATCCCAACTATTTATACCACCCTCATGACTATGGCAGTTGTTGACCAGCGAGAGAGAGAGAGAGAGAGAGATTTCTCTCATCCCAACTATTTATACCACCCTCATGACTATGGCAGTTGTTGACCAGCCAGGAGAGAGAGAGAGAGATTTCTCTCATCCCAACTATTTATACCACCCTCATGACTATGGCAGTTTTGACCAGCGAGCTAGAGAGAGAGATTTCTCTCATCCCAACTATTTATACCACCCTCATGACTATGGCAGTTGTTGACCAGCGAGAGAGAGAGAGAGAGATTTCTCTCATCCCAACTATTTATACCACCCTCATGACTATGGCAGTTGTTGACCAGCGACAGATAGAGAGAGAGAGAGAGAGAGAGAGAGAGAGATTTCTCTCATCCCAACTATTTATACCACCCTCATGACTATGGCAGTTGTTGACCAGCGAGAGAGAGAGAGAGAGATTTCTCTCATCCCAACTATTTATACCACCCTCATGACTACGGCAGTTGTTGACCAGCCAGGTAGAGGAGAGAGAGATTTCTCTCATCCCAACTATTTATACCACACTCATGACTATGTCCGGTTTTGACCAGCGAGCTAGAGAGAGAGATTTCTCTCATCCCAACTATTTATACCACCCTCATGACTATGGCAGTTGTTGACCAGCGAGAGAGAGAGAGAGATTTCTCTCATCCCAACTATTTATACCACCCTCATGACTAGGGCAGTTGCTGACCAGCGACAGATAGAGAGAGAGAGAGAGAGAGAGAGAGATTTCTCTCATCCCAACTATTTATACCACCCTCATGACTGTGGCAGTTGTTGACCAGCGAGAGAGAGAGAGAGATTTCTCTCATCCCAACTTTTTATACCACCCTCATGACTATGGCAGTTGTTGACCAGCGAGAGAGAGAGATTTCTCTCATCCCAACTATTTATACCACCCTCATGACTATGGCAGTTGTTGACCAGCGAGAGAGAGAGAGAGATTTCTCTCATCCCAACTATTTATACCACCCTCATGACTATGGCAGTTGTTGACCAGCGAGAAGAGAAAGATTTCTCTCATCCCAACTATTTATACCACCCTCATGACTATGGCAGTTGTTGACCAGCGAGAGAGAGAGATTTCTCTCATCCCAACTATTTATACCACCCTCATGACTATGGCAGTTGTTGACCAGCGAGAGTGAGAGAGAGAGAGAGAGAGATTTCTCTCATCCCAACTATTTATACCACCCTCATGACTATGGCAGTTGTTGACCAGCGAGAGAGAGAGAGAGAGAGAGATTTCTCTCATCCCAACTATTTATACCACCCTCATGACTATGGCAGTTATTGACCAGCGAGAGAGAGAGAGAGAGATTTCTCTCATCCCAACTATTTATACCACCCTCATGACTATGGCAGTTTTGACCAGCGAGAGATAGAGAGAGAGAGAGAGAGATTTCTCTCATCCCAACTATTTATACCACCCTCATGACTATGGCAGTTGTTGACCAGCGACAGATAGAGAGAGAGAGAGATTTCTCTCATCCCAACTATTTATACCACCCTCATGGCTACGGCAGTCGCTGACCAGCGAGAGATAGAGAGATTTCTCTCATCCCAACTATTTATACCACCCTCATGACTATGGCAGTTGTTGACCAGCGAGAGAGAGAGAGAGAGAGAGAGATTTCTCTCATCCCAACTATTTATACCACCTCATGACTGTGGCTGTTGTTGACCAGCGAGAGAGAGAGAGAGAGAGAGATTTCTCTCATCCCAACTATTTATACCACCCTCATGACTATGGCAGTTGTTGACCAGCGAGAGAGAGAGATTTCTCTCATCCCAACTATTTATACCACCCTCATGACTATGGCAGTTGTTGACCAGCGAGAGAGAGAGAGAGAGAGAGAGAGAGAGAGAGAGAGATTTCTCTCATCCCAACTATTTATACCACTCATGACTACGGCAGTTGTTGACCAGCCAGATAGAGAGAGAGAGAGATTTCTCTCATCCCAACTATTTATACCACCCTCATGACTATGACAGTTGCTGACCAGCGAGAGAGAAAGAGAGAGATTTCTCTCATCCCAACTATTTATACCACCCTCATGACTATGGCAGTTGTTGACCAGCGAGAGAGAGAGAGAGAGATTTCTCTCATCCCAACTATTTATACCACCCTCATGACTACGGCAGTTGTTGACCAGCGAAAGAGAGAGAGATTTCTCTCATCCCAACTATTTATACCACCCTCATGACTATGGCAGTTGTTGACCAGCGAGAGAGAGAGAGAGAGAGAGAGAGAGATTTCTCTCATCCCAACTATTTATACCACCCTTATGACTATGGCAGTTGTTGACCAGCGAGAGATAGAGAGAGATTTCTCTCATCCCAACTATTTATACCACCCTCATGACTACGGCAGTTGTTGACCAGCCAGATAGAGAGAGAGAGATTTCTCTCATCCCAACTATTTATACCACTCTCATGACTATGGCAGTTGCTGACCAGCGAGAGAGAGAGAGAAGAGAGAGAGAGAGAGATTTCTCTCATCCCAACTATTTATACCACCCTCATGACTATGGCAGTTGTTGACCAGCGAGAGAGAAAGAAAGAGATTTCTCTCATCCCAACTATTTATACCACCCTCATGACTGTGGCAGTTGTTGACCAGCGAGATAGAGAGAGAGAGAGATTTCTCTCATCCCAACTATTTATACCACCCTCATGACTATGGCAGTTGTTGACCAGCGAGAGAGAGAGAGAGAGAGAGAGAGAGATTTCTCTCATCCCAACTATTTATACCACCCTCATGACTATGGCAGTTGTTGACCAGCGAAAGAGAGAGAGAGAGAAAGAGAGAGAGAGAGATTTGTCTCATCCCAACTATTTATACCACCCTCATGACTATGGCAGTTGTTGACCAGCGAGAGAGAGAGAGAGAGAGAGAGAGAGAGAGATAGATTTCTCTCATCCCAACTATTTATACCACCCTCATGACTATAGCAGTTGTTGACCAGCGAGAGTGAGAGAGAGAGATTTCTCTCATCCCAACTATTTATACCACCCTCATGACTATGGCAGTTGTTGACCAGCGAGAGTGAGAGAGAGAGAGAGAGATTTCTCTCGTCCCAACTATTTATACCACCCTCATGACTATGGCAGTTGTTGACCAGCGAGAGAGAGAGAGAGAGATTTCTCTCATCCCAACTATTTATACCACACTCATGACTATGGCAGTTGTTGACCAGCGAGAGAGAGAGATTTCTCTCATCCCAACTATTTATACCATCCTCATGACTATGGCAGTTGTTGACCAGCGAGAGAGAGAGAGAGAGAGAGAGAGAGAGAGAAATTTCTCTCATCCCAACTATTTATACCACCCTCATGACTATGGCAGTTGTTGACCAGCGAGAGAAAGAGAGAGAGAGAGAGAGATTTCTCTCATCCCAACTATTTATACCACCCTCATGACTATGGTAGTTGTTGACCAGCGAGAGAGAGAGAGAGAGAGATTTCTCTCATCCCAACTATTTATACCACCCTCATGACTACGGCAGTTGTTGACCAGCCAGGTAGAGAGAGAGAGAGAGATTTCTCTCTTCCCAACTATTTATACCACCCTCATGACTATGGCCGGTTTTGACCAGCGAGCTAGAGAGAGAGATTTCTCTCATCCCAACTATTTATACCACCCTCATGACTATGGCAGTTGTTGACCAGCGAGAGAGAGAGAGAGAGATTTCTCTCATCCCAACTATTTATACCACCCTCATGACTATGGCAGTTGCTGACCAGCGACAGATAGAGAGAGAGAGAGAGAGAGAGAGAGAGAGAGATTTCTCTCATCCCAACTATTTATACCACCCTCATGACTATGGTAGTTGTTGACCAGCGAGAGAGAGAGAGAGAGAGAGAGAGATTTCTCTCATCCCAACTATTTATACTACCCTCATGACTACGGCAGTTGTTGACCAGCCAGGTAGAGGGAGAGAGAGATTTCTCTCATCCCAACTATTTATACCACCCTCATGACTATGGCCGTTTTTGACCAGCGAGCTAGAGAGAGAGATTTCTCTCATCCCAACTATTTATACCACCCTCATGACTATGGCAGTTGTTGACCAGCGAGAGAGAGAGAGAGAGAGATTTCTCTCATCCCAACTATTTATACCACCCTCATGACTATGGCAGTTGCTGACCAGCGACAAATAGAGAGAGAGAGAGAGAGAGAGAGAGAGAGAGAGAGAGAGAGAGATTTCTCTCATCCCAACTATTTATACCACCCTCATGACTGTGGCAGTTGTTGACCAGCGAGAGAGAGAGAGAGAGAGAGATTTCTCTCATCCCAACTTTTTATACCACCCTCATGACTATGGCAGTTGTTGACCAGCGAGAGAGAGAGATTTCTCTCATCCCAACTATTTATACCACCCTCATGACTATGGCAGTTGTTGACCAGCGAGAGAGAGAGAGAGAGAGATTTCTCTCATCCCAACTATTTATACCACCCTCATGACTATGGCAGTTGTTGACCAGCGAGAAGAGAAAGATTTCTCTCATCCCAACTATTTATACCACCCTCATGACTATGGCAGTTGTTGACCAGCGAGAGAGAGAGATTTCTCTCATCCCAACTATTTATACCACCCTCATGACTATGGCAATTGTTGACCAGCGAGAGAGAGAGAGAGATTTCTCTCATCCCAACTATTTATACCACCCTCATGACTTTGGCAGTTGTTGACCAGCGAGAGAGAGAGAGAGAGAGAGATTTGTCTCATCCCAACTATTTATACCACCCTCATGACTATGGCAGTTGTTGACCAGCGAGAGAGAGAGAGAGAGAGAGAGAGGAGAGATTTGTCTCATCCCAACTATTTATACCACCTCATGACTATGGCAGTTGTTGACCAGCGAGAGAGAGAGAGAGAGAGAGAGAGAGAGAGAGAGGGAGATTTCTCTCATCCCAACTATTTATACCACCCTCATGACTGTGGCAGTTGTTGACCAGCGAGAGATAGAGAGATATTTCTCTCATCCCAACTATTTATACCACCCTCATGACTATGGCAGTTGTTGACCAGCGAGAGAGAAAGATTTCTCTCATCCCAACTATTTATACCACCCTTATGACTATGGCAGTTGTTGACCAGCGAGAGAGAGAGATTTGTCTCATCCCAACTATTTATACCACCCTCATGAATATGGCAGTTGTTGACCAGCGAGAGAGAGAGAGAGAGAGAGAGAGAGAGAGAGAGAGAGATTTCTCTCATCCCAACTATTTATACCACCCTCATGACTATGGCAGTTGTTGACCAGCCAGATAGAGAGAGAGAGAGATTTCTCTCATCCCAACTATTTATACCACCCTCATGACTACGGCAGTTGTTGACCAGCCAGATAGAGAGAGAGAGATTTCTCTCATCCCAACTATTTATACCACTCTCATGACTATGGCAGTTGCTGACCAGCGAGAGAGAGAGAGAGAGAGAGAGCGATTTCTCTCATCCCAACTATTTATACCACCCTCATGACTATGGCAGTTGTTGACCAGCGAGAGAGAAAGAGATAGATTTCTCTCATCCCAACTATTTATACCACCCTCATGACTGTGGCAGTTGTTGACCAGCGAGAGAGAGAGAGAGAGAGATTTCTCTCATCCCAACTATTTATACCACCCTCATGACTATGGCAGTTGTTGACCAGCGAGAGAGAGAGAGAGAGAGAGAGATTTATCTCATCCCAACTATTTATACCACCCTCATGAATTTGGCAGTTGTTGACCAGCGAGAGAGAGAGAGAGAGAGAGAGAGAGAGATTTGTCTCCTCCCAACTATTTATACCACCCTCATGACTATGGCAGTTGTTGACCAGCGAGAGAGAGAGAGAGAGAGAGAGATTTCTCTCATCCCAACTATTTATACCACCCTCATGACTATAGCAGTTGTTGACCAGCGAGAGTGAGAGAGAGAGATTTCTCTCATCCCAACTATTTATACCACCCTCATGACTATGGCAGTTGTTGACCAGCGAGAGTGAGAGAGAGAGAGAGAGAGATTTCTCTCGTCCCAACTATTTATACCACCCTCATGACTATGGCAGTTGTTGACCAGCGAGAGAGAGAGAGAGAGATTTCTCTCATCCCAACTATTTATACCACCCTCATGACTATGGCAGTTGTTGACCAGCGAGAGAGAGAGAGAGATTTCTCTCATCCCAACTATTTATAC
The DNA here is from genome assembly GCA_032433765.1 of Megaustenia siamemsis. Classification (NCBI taxonomy): domain Eukaryota; kingdom Metazoa; phylum Mollusca; class Gastropoda; order Stylommatophora; family Ariophantidae; genus Megaustenia; species Megaustenia siamemsis. The sequence continues at coordinate 26,518 of JAVIAB010000092.1, forward strand.
CCCCCTTATGACTATGGCAGTTTTTGACGAGCGAGAGATAGAGAGAGAGAGAGAGATTTCTCTCGTCCCAACTATTTATACCACCCTCATGACTATGGCAGTTGTTGACCAGCGACAGATAGAGAGAGAGAGAGATTTCTCTCATCCCAACTATTTATACCACCCTCATGACTACGGCAGTCGCTGACCAGCGAGAGATAGAGAGATTTCTCTCATCCCAACTATTTATACCACCCTCATGACTATGGCAGTTGTTGACCAGCGAGAGAGAGAGAGAGAGAGAGAGATTTCTCTCATCCCAACTATTTATACCACCTTCATGACTGTGGCAGTTGTTGACCAGCGAGAGAGAGAGAGAGAGAGAGAGAGATTTCTCTCATCCCAACTATTTATACCACCCTCATGACTATGGCAGTTGTTGACCAGCGAGAGAGAGAGATTTTTCTCATCCCAACTATTTATACCACCCTCATGACTATGGCAGTTGTTGACCAGCGAGAGAGAGAGAGAGAGAGAGAGAGAGAGAGAGATTTCTCTCATCCCAACTATTTATACCACCCTCATGACTACGGCAGTTGTTGACCAGCCAGATAGAGAGAGAGAGATTTCTCTCATCCCAACTATTTATACCACCCTAATGACTATGACAGTTGCTGACCAGCGAGAGAGAAAGAGAGAGATTTCTCTTATCCCAACTAAATATACAACCCTCATGACTATGGAAGTTGTTGACCAGCGAGAGAGAGAGAGAGAGATTTCTCTCATCCCAACTGTTTATACCACCCTCATGACTACGGCAGTTGTTGACCAGTGAAAGAGAGAGATTTCTCTCATCCCAACTATTTATACCACCCTCATGACTATGGCAGTTGTTGACCAGCTAGAGAGAGAGAGAGAGATTTCTCTCATCCCAACTATTTATACCACCCTCATGACTATGGCAGTTGTTGACCAGCGAGAGAGAGAGAGAGATTTCTCTCATCTTAACTATTTATACCACCCTCATGACTATGACAGTTGTTGACCAGCGAGAGATAGAGAGAGAGAGAGATTTCTCTCGTCCCAACTATTTATACCACCCTCATGACTATGGCAGTTGTTGACCAGCGAGAGAGAGAGAGAGAGAGAGATTTCTCTCATCCCAACTATTTATACCACCCTCATGACTGTGGCAGTTGTTGACCAGCGAGAGAGAGAGAGAGAGAGAGAGAGAGATTGCTCTAATCCCAACTATTTATACCACCCTCATGACTATGGCAGTTGTTGACCAGCGAGAGAGAGAGATTTCTCTCATCCCAACTATTTATACCACCCTCATGACTATGGCAGTTGTTGACCAGCGAGAGAGAGAGAGAGAGAGAGAGAGAGAGATTGCTCTAATCCCAACTATTTATACCACCCTCATGACTATGGCAGTTGTTGACCAGCGAGAGAGAGAGATTTGTCTCATCCCAACTATTTATACCACCCTCATGACTATGGCAGTTGTTGACGAGCGAGAGAGAGAGAGAGAGAGAGAGAGAGAGAGAGAGAGAGATGTCTCTCATCCCAACTATTTATACCACCCTCATGACTAGCAGTTGTTGACCAGCCAGATAGAGAGAGAGATGTCTCTCATCCCAACTATTTATACCACCCTAATGACTATGACAGTTGCTGACCAGCGAGAGAGAAAGAGAGAGATTTCTCTCATCCCAACTATTTATACCACCCTCATGAGTATGGCAGTTGTTGACCAGCGAGAGAGAAAGAGAGAGATTTCTCTCATCCCAACTATTTATACCACCCTCATGACTACGGCAGTTGTTGACCAGCGAGAGAGAGAGAGAGAGAGAGAGAGAGAGATTTCTCTCGTCCCAACTATTTATACCACCCTCATGACTATGGCAGTTGTTGACCAGCGAGAGAGAGAGAGAGAGAGAGAGATTTCTCTCGTCCCAACTATTTATACCACCCTCATGACTATGGCAGTTGTTGACCAGAGAGAGAGAGAGAGAGAGATTTCTCTCGTCCCAACTATTTATACCACCCTCATGACTATGGCAGTTGTTGACCAGAGAGAGAGAGAGAGAGAGAGAGACTTCTCTCGTCCCAACTATTTATACCGCCCTCCTATTCAGAATCCTCCCTAACCAATCATGTCTAATCTCCTCCTTTGTCTAAAACATGCGTACCCAATACGTCACTCCTAGAACCTTCCAGACCCCTTCTGACCTTTTACCTTGACCCTGTCTTGGTCTGTTTCTAGCATAACTGCCCACACCCGGTGTTCTTCACGCTTCCATGACTTCCCACTGAATACACGCCCTCTTGGCCGTATACCATTACACCTATCTATAGTCTATTTCTATCATAACTAGTCTCCCCTAAATACTCCCAACATATGCCCTCTAAGCTATTTACTATTACATTAGCTCCATCCATTCCCCTTTAGTTTTTTTCTTCTTTCAACTAAACCTGTTAACAGCAAAAAATAACTCAAAATAACTGAAACGTAATAGTATCAATTAGTTATCACCTCATTAACAATTGTCTCAACGAAATTCATTAGTTCAACTTGGTGTCTAGCCACAAACACCAGGGTACCTGAACACAGGCAACACAAGATATCTGAACACAGGCAACACAAGATATCTGAACACAGGCAACACAAGATATCTGAACACATATAACACAATGGTACGTCAACTCAGATAATACGACGTCTGAACACAGATAACACAACATGTCTCCGGAGACAACAAACCAATTCAGTCAATTACCACGGAACAAAATTTACAATGCTTTTGTTCTATTTCTCTTTCTTTTCCCGAATAGCCCTTACTATTGTGTAGTACTTTCCAAACTACTACTACCTCTGTCCCTTGTTACTCGGAGTCTTGTCTGATGACGACGATTCGTTGGGTCTTCTACTAACCCTCTCCCTCATTTCATCTCCAGTCTCATACTGATCTGACGACTCTGGCATTTCAGTTTCGTCCTCACTTGATGTGGCTGATTCAATTCGTATGTAGGTCTGTATGTATATGTGTAGGTCAGCATGTAGGTATGTAGGTATGTATGTATATGTGTAGGTCAGCATGTAGGTATGTAGATCTGCAACTGAGTATGTAGGTCTGCATGTACGTCTTCATGTAAGTCTGCAAGTGGGTATGTAGGTCTGCATGTAGGTATGCATATAGGTATGTAGGTATGTAGGTCGACATTTAGGTATGTAGGTCTTCACATAGGTCTGCATGTAGGTCTGCAAGTAGGTATGTAGGTCTGCAAGTAGGTATATAGGTGTGCATGAAGGTATGTAGGTCTGAAACTAGGTATATAGGTCTGCATGTAGGTATGTAGGTCTGCATAAAGGTATATAAGTCTGCAAGTAGGTATGTTGGTCTCAAACTCGGTATATAGGTCTGCATAAAGGTATATAAGTCTGCAAGTAGGTATGTTGGTCTGCAATTAGATATTTAGGTCTGTAAGTATGTATGTAGGTCGGCATTTAGGTATGTAGGTCTGAATCTAGGTATATCGGTCTGCATGTAGGTATTCATGCAGATATGTAGGTCTGCAAATGGGTATGTTTGTCTTCAAGTAGATATGCAGGTCGGCATGTAGGTCTGCATTTAGGTATTTATGTCTGCATGTAGGTATGCAAGTAGGTATGTAGGTCTGTAATTAGGTATGTAGGTCTGCAAGTAGGTATGTTGGTCTGCAAGTAAGTATGTAGGTCTGCATGTAGGTATGTAAGTCTGCATATAGGTCTGCAAGTTGGTATGTAGGCCTTATGTAGGTATGTAGGTCTGCATGTAGGTATATAGTTCTGCATGCAGATATGTAGATCTGCATGTAGGTCTGCGTGTAGGTCTCCATGTTGGTATGTAGGTCTGCAAGTTGGTATGTAGGCCTTATGTAGGTATGTAAGTCTGCATGTAGGTATGCAGGTTTGCATTTAGGTATGTGGGTCTACAAGTAGGTATGTAGGTCTGCATGTAGGTATGTAGGTCTGCAAGTGGGTATACAAGTCTGCATGTAGGTATGTAGGTCTTCATGTTGGTATGTAGGCCTGCAAGTAGATATGTAGGTCTGCATGAGGGCATGTAGGTCTGTATGTATATATGTAGGTCGGCATGTAGGTATGTATGTCTGCAACTGGGTATGTAGGTCTGCATGTACGTCTTCATGTAGGTCTGCAAGTGGGTATGTAAGTCTGCAAGTGGGTATGTAGGTCTGCATGTAGGTATGCATATAGGTATGTAGGTATGTAGGTCGACATTTAGGTATGTAGGTCTTCACATAGGTCTGCATGTAGGTCTGCAAGTAGGTATGTAGGTCTGCAAGTAGGTATGTAGGTCTGCATATAGGTATGTAGGTCTGCATAAAGGTATATAAGTCTGCAAGTAGGTATGTTGGTCTGCAAGTGGGTATGCAAGTCTGCATATAGGTATGTAGGTCTTCATGTAGCTATGTAGGCCTGCAAGTAGATATGTAGGTCTGTATGTAGGTCTATAAGTAGGTATGTAGGTCTGCATGTAGGTTTGTAAGTCTGCAAGTAGGTATGTAGGTCTGTATGCATATATATGTAGGTCAGCATGTAGGTATGTAGGTCTGCAAGTAGGTATGCATGTACGTCTTCATGTAGGTCTGCAAGTGGGTATGTATGCCTGCAAGTGGGTATGTAGGTCTGCATGTAGGTATGTATATAGGTATGTAGGTCTGCATGTAGTTATGTAGGTCTACATTTAGGTATGTAGGTCTTCACATAGGTCTGCATGTAGGCATGTAGGTCTACAAGTAGGTATGTAGGTCTGCATGTAGGTATGTAGGTCTGCAAGAAGGTATGTAGGTCTGCATGTAGGTATGTAGGTGTGTATGTAGGTATATAAGTCTGCATGCAGGTATTTAGGTCTGCATTTAGGTATGCAGTTCTTCATGTTGGTATGTAGGTCTGCAAGTAGGTATGCAGATCTGCATGTATGTATGTAGGTCGGCATGTAGGTCTGTAAGTAGGTATGTAGGTCTGTATGTAGGCCTTCAAATAGGTATGTAGGTTTGCAGGTGGGTATGTAGGTCTGCATGTAGGTCTGTTCTCCTTGTGGCATACACACTTCAATCCTGTCTCAGCTTCTACAACAGGTAGCCACGATCTGCCGTCCTTAAATCCGTTCATACAATTGTCATTGCACACTATTTATAGTATCTGTGTGTTTTATTATTTTTTTCTCATGTTTTAAATAAATATTTATATTTGTGTTATATGTACCTCAAGTCACGTGTTTTTGATCTTTAGCTTGATTGAAATTGGTATTGTTTGGGGGGGGGGGGGACGAATTATTTCACTTTCCTTTATTTTCACTTATTTCTGATGGGGAAAAGTGATTCGAACGATTCACAGTTGAGTTAGAACGGCCATCTTGAACAAATTAAGTTCGAAGCAAACAAAGTACAAGGCGCAACTGCACAAATGAAAGACACTGGAGATATCAAGAGTCTGTTAGTTCCTCTTGGGCCGAATACGACACAAAGTGCCGAAGTTATAGGTCTCCCACGGCTGACGATTTGCTGCTAGTTCTTGGTCGTTTCCCGTGGTTGAGCCTTCTCTAGTAATTGTTCTTTGTAGTGATTGTTTTTGTTGACTTTTTCCATGTGGCTAAAGTTTATAATTATGTGTGATCTTTATTGTGTGAGTTAATAAAACACCGGTAACCATAGTAACTCATAGAGCATTTCTAGAAAATTATCCATGATGGGGTCTGAACGGAAAAGAACTGCCTCATCCGTTCGCTCAAAACAATCAACATCGCAGTTGGTGCTTGAAAATGACGAGCAGAAAAATGTAACCATATCAGACATCATTCTGGCAGAAGGAGAAGCGGACAATAAGTCGTGCATTGTGAGTGTCAGTTCATTTCGTGTGACTAGTTCAACTTAAACAGTTCAAGTCAAGTCTCTACATGTTGTGATAATAGTTTTTTTTTTTTTAATTTGAGTATCCATCCATCCATCCATCCATCCATCCATCCATCCATCCATCCATCCATCCATCCATCCAATCTATCTCCTATCTCTTATGGTCTCCTTGTATCCATTCGATGCCTTTGTTACCAGTGCAGCCTGTCTTCATTATGAAGTCCGTAACAATTCCAAATAACAAGAGCAATAAAATACATCCTTGTTTAGCCCCAGTTTCTATTGGGAAACATTCGCTCAGTCCTTCCTCTGTACGAACTACACCTATCTAAGTATGCTCAGCGTATATTATAGTCATAGCAAGTCAAAATTAACGTGATTTTTAAAATATTAATTTTCTTCTTTCGTTCCAATAATGTCATAAGCTGTAGAAACTACAAACAATGTGTACGTGTTTTGCATCATTGTCATGCGATCCAGTATTCTTGAAACACTTGTTTGTTTCTGCCTTTGTAGTCTTAAGCTCTTACACGACCTTTAGCTCTTACACGACCTGTAACTGTTATATGACCTGTAGCTGTTACATGACCTGTAGCTGTTACATGACCTACAGTTGTTACATGACCTGTAGTTATTATATGCCCTCCTTTAGCTGTTACATGACCTGTAACTGTTATATGACCTGTAGCTGTTACATGACCTGTAGCTGTTACATGACCTGTAGCTGTTATATGACCTGTAGCTGTTACATGACCTGTAGCTGTTACATAACCTGTAGCTGTTACATGACCTACAGTTGTTACATGACCTGTAGTTATTATATGCCCTTTAGCTGTTACATGACCTGTAACTGTTATATGACCTGTAGCTGTTACATGACCTGTAGCTGTTACATGACCTGTAGCTGTTACATGACCTGTAGCTATTACATGACCCACAGTTGTTACATGACCTGTAGTTATTATATGCCCTTTAGCTGTTACATGACCTGTAACTGTTATATGACCTGTAGCTGTTACATGACCTGTAGCTATTACATGACCCACAGTTGTTACATGACCTGTAGTTATTATATGCCCTTTAGCTGTTACATGACCTGTAACTGTTATATGAGCTGTAGCTGTTACATGACCTGTAGCTGTTACATGACCAGCAACTGTTACATGATCTGTAGCTGTTACATGACCTGTAGCTGTTTCATGACCTACAGTTGTTACATGACCTCTAACTGTTATATAAGATTGGTCCAGCATGTTTGGGCATCTAATTGTGATTGAACAAAACAGCAATGTTTTCATTCTTTGATAACCTTGACCTTGGCTGTGGGCGAGCAACAAAGCAGTGAGTCTGTTGACACGACATGTCTACTTTGAAGAACGAAAAGAAATCTCTTCACCTGTCTTTGGCTGCATACCATTAACAATTACATGGTGTTTCACTTCACTGCACATGGGTAAAAGTTACAAGCTTTTTTCCCTGCACATGAATAACAATTACATGGTGTTTCACTTCACTGCACATGGGTAAAAGTTACAAGCTTTTTTCCCTGCACATGAATAACAATTACATGGTGTTTCCCTGCATGTCAACAAAGTTACAAGTTGTTTCCCTGCATGTCAACAAAGTTACAAGTTGTTTCCCTGCATGTCAACAAAGTTAGGAGGTGTTTACCTGCATGTCAACAAAGTTACAAGGTGTTTCCCTGTATGTCAACAAAGTTACAAGGTTCTTCCTGCATGTAAATAAAGCTACAATTTGTTTCCCTGCATGTCAACAAAGTTACAAGTTGTTTCCCTGCATGTCAACAAAGTTACAAGTTGTTTCCTAACATGTCAACAAAGTTCCAAGGTGTTTCCTTGTATGTCAACAAAGTTACAAGGTTCTTCCTGCATGTAAATAAAGTTACAAGGTGTTTACCTGCATGCCAAGAAAGTCAGAAGGTGTCTCCCTGCATGTCAACAAAGTTACAAAATGTTTCCCTGCATGTCAACAAAGTTAGGAGGTGTTTCCCTGTATGTCAACAAAGTTACAAGGTTCTTCCTGCATGTAAATAAAGCTACAATTTGTTTCCCTGCATGTCAACAAAGTTACAAGTTGTTTCCCTGCATGTCAACAAAGTTACAAGTTGTTTCCTAACATGTCAACAAAGTTACAAGGTGTTTCCTTGTATGTCAACAAAGTTACAAGGTTCTTCCTGCATGTAAATAAAGTTACAAGGTGTTTACCTGCATGCCAACAAAGTTAGATGGTGTTGTTCTGCATGTCAACAAAGTTATATGGTGTTACCCTGCATGTCAAGAAAGTTACAAGGTGTTTCTCTGCATGCCAAGAAAGTCAGAAGGTGTCTCCCTGCATGTCAACAAAGTTACAAAATGTTTCCCTGCATGTCAACAAAGTTAGGAGGTGTTTACCTGCATGTCAACAAAGTTACAAGGTGTTTCCCTGTATGTCAACAAAGTTACAAGGTTCTTCCTGCATGTAAATAAAGCTACAATTTGTTTCCCTGCATGTCAACAAAGTTACAAGTTGTTTCCCTGCATGTCAACAAAGTTACAAGTTGTTTCCTAACATGTCAACAAAGTTACAAGGTGTTTCCTTGTATGTCAACAAAGTTACAAGGTTCTTCCTGCATGTAAATAAAGTTACAAGGTGTTTACCTGCATGCCAACAAAGTTAGATGGTGTTGTTCTGCATGTCAACAAAGTTATATGGTGTTACCCTGCATGTCAAGAAAGTTACAAGGTATATCCCTGCTTGTCAAGAAAGTTACAAGGTGTTTCTCTGCATGCCAAGAAAGTTATATGGTGTTTCCCTGCATGTCAACAAAGTTACAAAATGTTTCCCTGCATGTCAACAATGTTACAAGGTGTTCAGGGACTGACAGGCAAGGTGATTTGTTATACCTTATAATTATATGAAACGGACAATAAAATAGTCAGTGCCAAATAAGTCATGTCACTTTGACACCTTACAGTTAAGAAAATGAAGTACAAATCATAATTAAGAACAGTAAATTAAAACAAATAAAACACTTTAAATACTTAGGAAGTGTCATGCCATCAATTGAGGAAAACAGAGATTGACAAAAGATGTTGCAAATCAAATGAGGTTATTGTCTCCATTTTTATAGAACAAACATAGAACATGAAATGGAAAAAGAACACCATGCAACACAACACTCACCATCTTGGACATGACAGCAAAAGGCAACAGAGAAATCATCACAATAATGATGAGAAGTGTAAGAAGGATATAGAATGGGACTAGAAAAAACAGAATGTGACAAGAAAAACAGAATGTGACGAGAAAAGACAGAATACGACAAGAAGAAACAGAATGTGACAAGAAGAAACAAAAAGTAACAAGAAAAGACAGAATGCGACAAGAAGAGTCAGTAAGTAACAAGAAAAGACAGAATGCGACAAGAAGAGTCAGTAAGTAACAAGAAAAGACATAATGCGACAAGAAAAAACAAAAAGTAACAATTATAGACAGAATGTGACAAGAAGAGACAGAATGTGACATGAAGAAATAGAATGTGACAAGAGACAAAATGTGGAAAGAAGAGACAGAATGTGAAAAGAAGTGACAGGATGTGAAAAAGAAGTGACAGAATGCAACAAGAAAAGACCAAATGTGACAAGAAGTGACAGAATGTTACAAGAAAAGACCAAATGTGACAAGAAGTGACAGAAAGCAACAAGAAAAGAACAAATGTGACAAGAAGTGACAGAATGTTACAAGAAAAGACAGAATGTAACAGGAAGATACAGAATGTGACAAGAAGTGACAGAATGGGATAAGGAGCGACAATGTGAAAAGAAGTGACAGAATGTGACAAGAAGAGACAGAATGTGCCAAGAAGAGACAGAATGTGACAAGAAGAGACAGAATGTGACAAGAAAAGACAGAATGTAACAAGAAGAGACAGAATGTGACAAGAAGTGACAGACTGTGACAAGAAGAGACAGAATATGTCAAGAAGAGACAGAATGTGCCAAGAAGAGACAGTATGTGATTTTAGAGTTCTATATATTTATTGAGAATATATTGCTTGTATATCTTGTAATTAGTATTTTATTGGGGTAGATGGACACACATAACTCATCATTGTAGTAGCGAGATACAACAGTCTTTATTCTTAATCTCCATATTGCATAACAACACTCTTCTAACTCAATCAGCGATGTTCTATAATTCTTTATTCTGTTCTGTTACCTTGTAGAGCCAATCGGCGGTGTTTATACAAGTAACTCCTTGTGATCGTACGAAAATTCTTTGACAATATCTAGTGGTTAGCGTATAATTATATGTTCAATTCACACAATCTTTTCTCTTGTGATCCGTAAGGCCGTTATAGAATCTCTAAGAAAATCTCTCGTGCTGATCAATAATCTATAGTTATAACTCCATTGATCAATCTCTAAGAATTACTAGTTTCTATCCTAATGTTTCTACAGTTCAACTGATGACTTCTCAAAACTATTCTAATTCCTAACTGTAAAATGTCTATGTCTCAAGATCTCTGAGCGAACTGTGTAACCAAACACCTAACTTCGACATTCTGCCTTGAGGCAGTTCTCTGTACTCGTCTACTACGTTATAGCTGGTACGTCCACAAGCTTCCATGGCGAATCTCATCTGATCTGTTCTCTGCTCTCCTGTTTTTTTAATTTCCCATTAAAACAACGCCTATCTTTGCGATTCTATTATTCTTGGGCCATGTTAAAAGACACAACAGCCTACTGAAAGTAATCCTGGAGGGGAAAATACAAGGTAAAAGAGGCAGAGGCAGGCCAAGATTAACATGGACGAGTAACATCAAAAGATGGACAAATCAACCGATGACAACCTGCACCATCAAAGCAAGAGATAGAGCAGAATGGCGCTTCATGGTAGCCAACCTTCGTTGCGGAGACGGCACTCAATGATGATGATGATGAGCTTGGGAACTCTGTTAAGACTATCAACCCATTTGCTGCTTGTCTGTCCATCGCCTGTCAATTACCGTGAAGTCTCGGCAACATCTGTCAGTCACTCCTATTAGCTACAAGTATACAAGCTGCCATTGGTCGCCTAGACAAACCTAAGTTTCCTCAGAATTTACTATGATCTCCCATTCTGTGGATCCCTATCTTTTGATCTCCTACTCAGAGAGAACTCAGCGTTTTCTACCGCTGGACATCACAAGATATCTCGGCGCCTGGAATCATCATGTGCGGTCTGTATCAGGCGTTCTCAATGACATTGACATTATATTACACATGGTTGTCGCATATTTAACACTGTCGTCGTCGCCGTTTGCGAGTTGACGTGCTCCACTCAATGGCTGCGTTGCTTCTCTGTTTTCACGGAGGCCTGGGCTACTGGGTTAAGCTTCCCAGTCCACCCACTGCATCCCCCCTCCGCGGCTACGAGCCTGTTATGAATGGCAGTCCGACCTGCCCTAAATCAGCCACAGTGACCAGACCCCAAGTAGCATTGCTGACTGCCTTGTGTCGTATAGTACTTCGTGTTGTGTATTTCACTGACATTCTGGTTCGTTCGTCACAAAACGCTGTAACAATTAATTAGCTGCAACATACAACAAACTCACTAGTATATAAAATAGTGGAACTTTATTGTGCTCATTCCCTCTAATCGATCACTGATGTGATCGATCCAATTTGTCGCACCTCGACAAATCATACAATGTCAATGAGCCACATCTCAATAAATAATAACCCTGAACATCACAACCACTAACTGACTTCTCTCTCTCTCTCCAATGTCACACATGGAGTACCTTACTCGTGACCCACACTTCCTCACTCTTAGCAGCCCGATGTCTGCCAGCATATTAAATTGACATGGAATTCTCTCACTCTCAATAGACTTGACAACAACTTGTTTAGTGCATACACTTGTGGCTACTTTAGCCGCTCTGTGTCTGCCAGCATATAAAATAACCTTGAATTCTGTTGCTCTCAATGGGTCTGACAACACTTGATCAGTGCACACACATGTTCTACGTTCAGCAGCTCTGTGTCTGCCAGCATATGAAATAACACTGAATTCTCTTGCGCCCACTAGATTTGACAAACAACTTGATCAGTTCACACACATATTGCTAAAAGTGGATGAGCTTCTTACTTACCAGTGTATGAATTAACACGTCCGTTCACTCTGCCAGGTTCACGCCGAATCAAACGGCACTATTAGAACATTAGCGACCAATTACATTAACTGGAAACGCAGTCACCTAACTATCACTGTCACTGCTGTCTATCCTCACAGGCCCCTGGACACTTCACTATTAACTAACCACTGACTACTCTAAAATGCACTGGTCTTCTACTGGACTGGACAACCTTCCGCATCGCGAGCTGGCACACAACTGACTAACCAACTAACTACACACAAACTATGTACAACATTTTTAAGGGTTGTTAGCCCTGGACGGCTAACGCCCTTCGGCAGGACCGCTCTGTCTCGGTCCACCGCTAGTTCGCAACTGATTATACTCTACAATCTAATTTCCATCGTGTCTCTTCTTACCACGTGACTCTCAAAATCCTCGAGCTTCACTCAGTCCCCTGAGTTGATCTCGTGTTTCCACTTTCCTCGCTTTTCATGACTTTCTGCCATTCCTCTTTCACTCTATCTAACTGATTTGTTCCTTACCTTCTCTCCCCTATTTCTTCACCCTTCCCTTAATTCACCTACTTTTCCCTCGTTCTTTCCCCTCATCTATCTTCTTCCTTTCTTTCTCTCTCCCTATTACAGGTCGTGATTACATTACCTCGTGGGTTGGCTATCTCTGAATATTTGAAAGTCCGTCCAGCGATCTCTCGGTCAAAGGTGTGCCGACATTCTACGTCCGCCTAATCTCAAAGCTTGTTATGTCTCATCGTTCTGAGATCGGTTGATTAATTTATGCTAGCTAATTCTTAAGTCTCCTTTGTTATTCTACACCAACCACAACTTATTCTTTCTCTCACGTTCGTCATATTCTTCTTCTATTCTTCCACTGATTTCCATTTTATCCTTCCTGGATCAGTCACACTATCACAGTGACTAGAAGTGATAGAACGTGACAAGAATAGGCAGAATGGGACAAGAATAGGCAGAATGTGACAAGAAGAAACAAAATGTATGAAGAAGAGGCAGAATGTGACAAGAGGTAACAAAATGTAGAAGAAGAGGCAGAATGTGACAAGAGTAGAGCTGAATGTGACAAGAAGATGCAGACTGTGACAAGAATAGGCAGAATGTGACAAGAAGAAACAAAATGTATGAAGAAGAGGCAGAATGTGACAAGAATAGAGCAGAATGTGACAAGAATAGAAAAGAACTTGAAAAGAATAGAGAAGAATGTGACAAGAATAGAGCAGAATGTGACAAGAATAGAGCAGAATGTGACAAGAATAGGCAGAATGTGACAAGAGGTAACAAAATGTAGAGGAAGAGGCAGAATGTGACAAGAGTAGAGCTGAATGTGACAAGAAGATGCAGACTGTGACAAGAATAGGCAGAATGTGACAAGAAGAAACAAAATGTATGAAGAAGAGGCAGAATATGACAAGAATAGAGCAGAATGTGACAAGAATAGAGCAGAATGTGACAAGAATAGAGATGAATGTGACAAGAATAGAGCAGAATGTGAGAAGAAGAGACAGAATATGACAAGAATAGAGCAGAATGTGAGAAGAATAGAGCAGAATGTGACAAGAATAGAGCAGAATGTGACAAGAATAGAGCAGTATAGCAGAATGTGACAAGAATAGAGCAGAATGTGAGAACAAGAGACAGAATGTGAGAAGAAGAGATTGTGGTAAGAAGGTATAGAATGTGGCAAGAATAGAGCAGAATGTGACAAGAATAGAGCAGAATGTGACAAGAATAGAGCAGAATGTAAGAAGAATAGAGCAGAATGTAAGAAGACTAGAGCAGAATGTGACAATAATAGAGCAGAATGTGAGAACAAGAAACAGAATGTGAGAACAAGAGACAGAATGTGAGAAGAATAGAGCAGAATGTGACAAGAATAGAGCAGAATGTGAGAAGAATAGAGCAGAATGTGACAATAATAGAGCAGAATGTGACAATAATAGAGCAGAATGTGAGAACAAGAGACAGAATGTGAGAAGAATAGAGCAGAATGTGAGAACAAGAGACAGAATGTGACAATAATAGAGCAGAATGTGAGAATAAGAGACAGAATGTGAGAACAAGAGACAGAATGTGAGAACAAGAGACAGAATGTGAGATGGTAAGAAGGTATAGAATGTGGCAAGAAGAAACTCTGGTGATGGTGAATGGTTGAAGGGTAAGTAATCGAATATTTCATTTTGACGATGTTACTAAATAAAAACCAGAAATAAGTGAGGAACAATGTGGATTTGTGGAAGGAAAGGGCACCAATAATGCAATATACATCTTAAGAACATTGATAGAAAAATCTATAGAGGCAAGGAAAGATCTATATATGTGCTTTATAGACTACACAAAAGCATTTGACAAAGTAAAGCATGTGGAAATAATCAATATGCTGGAGAAATTAAACATTGATGGCAAGGATCTGCGAATCATAAAAAAAAACATGTACTGGCAACAAACAGCAGCTATACGAATTAACAACCAAACAGGATAATTTCAATATATAAAACAAGGAGTCAGACAAGGCTGTGTTCTGTCACCGGATTTGTTTTCACTTTACAGCGAATATATTAAGAGATCAATAGCAGACAAAAAAGGAATTGAAGTCAACGGTCACAACATAAACAATTTGCGATATGCGAATGACACAGTCTTAATAGCAGAGACAGAGAACGAACTACAAGAAATGATAGACATAATAGTAAAAGAAAGCAACAAGAAGGGTCTCAGTCTGAATAGTAAGAAAACAGAAGTAATGGTTATATCGAAGAAACAATCATCACCATCATGCAGCATAAAATAAACAGGACAAATATGAAACAAGTGCAACGTGTCAAAAACTTGGGCACAATAATAACATCAGATGGAAGATGCACCACAGAAATAAAAAGCAGAATAGCTCAGGCCAAAATAGCATTTAAGAAAATGAAAAATATCTTATGCAACAAATCTATGTCAATAAAAATGAGAAAGAGAGTTCATCGGTGCTATATAGAACCAATTCTGACCTATGGAAGCGAATCATGGACAGTAGACAAACAAATGAAAAGACGATTAGAGGCCACAGAGATGGGATTTCTCAGAAGAATGTTGAAAGCTCCCTGGACAGATAAAAAGACCAATGAGGAAGTTCTTAAAGAGGCCAACACAAAAAGGGAGCTCTTAAAAACATCAGAAAGAAGCAATCAACATTTTTCGGGCACATCATGAGAAGAGGAAAGTTGGTATACTTGGTTACAACTGGCAAAATAAAAGGAAAAAGAGATCGCGGACGACAAAGAGAGCTGGATAGCTTGGTGTCATGGCATGGAAAACAGTCAACAACAGAACTGATACGATGCACTGTAGATAGAAGATTGTGGAGGGACATGATCACCTACGCCAACCGGTAAGGCACATGATGATGATGACTAAATAAAAGCAGGGTAAGTAATCGAACATTAATTCTGAGGCTAGGAAATGTCAAGGTTAGCGCGGTAGAGTTATCCCCCATACTAAAGGAGGCATAAAACGTCTACTTTCCTCCACTAGCCTCCGGAACACCCTTGGGCAAGGTAGAGCTCCCGTTTAGCCCCCCCCCCCCCCCCCTCTCCATCAGGGTTATGTGAAGCCATTGGAGCAGGTGGTGGATGGTGTTGTGAGAGCAACCGACAAGTAGTGCCGGTTATGGTCACCACTCCGTGATGGCAGGCAGAGGATCACAGTTGTAGAGACAATGGCTGCGATCTCCAACTAGTACAGTCACTGCCAAGAAGGAAAGGAATGGCAAACTACCTTCTTATAGTGCCTATAATAATCATGCCAAAACACAACTTAATATCTACAGATAACGACGATAATGGGGATTCCACAGCCACCTCGTCCGATAGGGAGCGTCATGTGCTACAGGTGACACCCGATCGTCATCAAGCTACTGTATGCAAAATAAAAAATAAAGATTTGCCAGCAATAGGAACTTGGAACATTAGAGCAGCATTCCAGGTTGGCAAACTAGAAAAAAATCAGCCAATAAATGAAAAGAATGAAATTGAACATCTTGGGACTACGTGAAATGAGATGGAAAGGAACAGGATTATTACAACGCGACAGTGGAAATGTAATTTACTCTGGGGGAACCACACACGAAAGAGGTGTAGGCATCATGTTAGATAGAGAAAGAAGCAAAACAGTGAAAGGATTTTGGCCAGTATCAGACAGAATTCTGCTAGTAAAATTGAGAGGAAGTCCAATGGATATCAACATAATTCAAGCTTATGCACCAACAAGTAATAGCAAAGAAGAAGACATTGAGAATTTTTACAACGAGCTAGAAATGACCAAGGAACAGTGTAAATCCCAAGTTATAACTATTATATTAGGAGATTTAAATGCAAAGGTAGGAACAGCTAAAGTGCAAAATGTGACTGGGGGCCAAGGCCTTGGAGAGACGAATGACAGTGGGTAGAGATTGATAGATTGGACAATAAAACACATGAAACGATTATAGGTAACACCTGGTTCAGACAACACCCTAGGCGAGCATGGACATGGCAAAGACACATGACACGATTATAGGTAACACCTGGTTCAAACAACACCCTAGGCGACTATGCACATGGCAAAGACACATGAAACGATTATAGATAACACCTGGTTCAAACAACACCCTAGGCGACTATGGACATGGCAAAGACACATGAAACGATTATAGGTAACACCTGGTTCAGACAACACCCTAGGCCACTATGGACATGGCAAAGACAAATGAAATGATTATAGGTAACACCTGGTTAAACAACACCCTAGGCGAGCATGGACATGACAAAGACACATGAAACGATTATAGGTAACACCTGGTTCAAACAACAACCTAGGCGACTATGGACATGGCAAAGACACATGAAACGATTATAGGTAACACCTGGTTCAGACAACACCCTAGGCGAGCATGGACATGACAAAGACACATGAAATGATTATAGGTAACACCTGGTTCAAACAACACCCTAGGCCACTATGGACATGGCAAAGACACATGAAACGTATATAGGTAACACCTGGTTCAGACAACACCCTAGGCGACTATGGACATGGCAAAGACACATGAAATGATTATAGGTAACACCTGGTTCAGACAACACCCTAGGCGACTATGGACATGGCAAAGACACATGAAATGATTATAGATAACACCTGGTTCAAACAACACCCTAGGCGACTATGGACGTGACAAAGACACATGAAACGGTTATAGATAACACCTGGTTCAAACAACACCCTAGGCCACTATGGACATGGCAAAGACACATGAAACGATTATAGATAACACCTGGTTCAGACAACACCCTAGGCCACTATGGGCATGGCAAAGACACATGAAACGATTATAGATAACACCTGGTTAAGAAAACACTCTAGGCGAGCATGGACATGGCAAAGACACATGAAACGATTATAGATAACACCTGGTTCAGACAACACCCTAGGCTAGCAAGGACATGGCAAAGACACATGAAACGATTATAGATAACACCTGGTTCAGACAACACCCTAGGCTAGCATGGACATGGCAAAGACACATGAAACGATTATAGATAACACCTGGTTCAAACAACACCGAAGGCCACTATGGACATGGCAAAGACACATGAAACGATTATAGATAACACCTGGTTCAAACAACACCCTAGGCCACTATGGACATGGCAAAGACACATGAAACGATTATAGGTAACACCTGGTTCAGACAACACCCTAGGCGACTATGGACATGGCAAAGACACATGAAACGGTTATAGATAACACCTGGTTCAAACATAACCCTAGGCCACTATGGACATGGCAAAGACACATGAAACGATTATAGATAACACCTGGTTCAAAAAAAAAACCTAGGCCACTATGGACATGGCAAAGACACATGAAACGATTATAGATAACACCAGGTTCAAACAACACCCTAGGCGAGCATGGACATGGCAAAGACACATGAAACGATTATAGATAACACCTGGTTCAAACAACAACCTAGGCGACTATGGACATGGCAAAGACACATGAAACGATTATAGGTAACACCTGGTTCAGACAACACCCTAGGCGACTATGGACATGGCAAAGACACATGAAACGATTATAGGTAACACCTGGTTCAGACAACACCCTATGCGACTATGGACATGGCAAAGACAAATGAAACGATTATAGGTAACACCTGGTTCAGACAACACCCTAGGCCACTATGGACATGGCAAAGACACATGAAACGATTATAGGTAACACCTGGTTCAAACAACAACCTAGGCGACTATGGACATGGCAAAGACACATGAAACGATTGTAGGTAACACCTGGTTCAGACAACACCCTAGGCGACTATGGACATGGCAAAGACACATGAAATGATTATAGATAACACCTGGTTCAGACAACACCCTAGGCGACTATGGACATGGCAAAGACACATGAAACGATTATAGGTAACACCTGGTTCAGACAACACCCTAGGCGAGCATGGACATGGCAAAGACACATGAAACGATTATAGATAACACCTGGTTCAGACAACACAATAGGCCACTATGGACATGGCAAAGACACATGAAACGATTATAGGTAACACCTGGTTCAGACAACACCCTAGGCGACTATGGACATGGCAAAGACACATGAAACGATTATAGATAACACCTGGTTCAAACAACTCCCTAGGCCACTATGGACATGGCAAAGACACATGAAACGATTATAGGTAACACCTGGTTCAGACAACACCCTAGGCCACTATGGACATGGCAAAGACACATGAAACGATTATAGGTAATACATGGTTCAGACAACACCCTAGGCGACTATGGACATGGCAAAGACACATGAAACGATTATAGATAACACCTGGTTCAAACAACACCCTAGGCAACTATGGACATGGCAAAGACACATGAAACGATTATAGGTAACACCTGGTTCAGACAACACCCTAGGCGACTATGGACATGGCAAAGACACATGAAACGATTATAGATAACACCTGGTTCAAACAACACCCTAGGCCACTATGGACATGGCAAAGACACATGAAACGATTATAGGTAACACCTGGTTCAGACAACACCCTAGGCCACTATGGACATGGCAAAGACACATGAAATGATTATAGGTAACACCTGGATCAGACAACACCCTAGGCGACTATGGACATGGCAAAGACACATGAAACGATTATAGATAACACCTGGTTCAAACAACACCCTAGGCCACTATGGACATGGCAAAGACACATGAAACGATTATAGATAACACCTGGTTCAGACAACACCCTAGGCGAGCATGGACATGGCAAAGACACATGAAATGATTATAGGTAACACCTGGTTCAAACAACACCCTAGGCCACTACGGACATGGCAAAGACACATGAAATGATTATAGGTAACACCTGGTTCAAACAACACCCTAGGCAACTATGGACATGGCAAAGACACATGAAATGATTATAGGTGACACCTGGTTCAAACAACACCCTAGGCGATATGGACATTGCAAAGACACATGAAACGATTATAGGTGACACCTGGTTCAGACAACACCCTAGGCCACTATGGGCATGTCAAAGACACATGAAACGATTATAGGTAACACCTGGTTCAGACAACACCCTAGGCCACTATGGACATGGCAAAGACACATGAAACGATTATAGGTAACACCTGGTTCAGACAACACCCTAGGCCACTATGGACATGTCAAAGACACATGAAACGATTATAGGTAACACCTGGTTCAGACAACACCCTAGGCCACTATGGACATGGCAAAGACACATGAAACGATTATATATAACACCTGGTTCAAACAACACCCTAGGCAACTATGGACATTGCAAAGACACATGAAACGATTATAGATAACACCTGGTTCAAACAACACCGAAGGCCACTATGGACATGGCAAAGACACATGAAACGATTATAGATAACACCTGGTTCAAACAACACCCTAGGCCACTATGGACATGGCAAAGACACATGAAACGATTATAGATAACTTCTGGTTCAGACAACACCCTAGGCCACTATGGACATGGCAAAGACACATGAAACGATTATAGGTAACACCTGGTTCAGACAACACCCTAGGCGACTATGGACATGGCAAAGACACATGAAACGATTATAGGTAACACCTGGTTCAGACAACACCCTAGGCCACTATGGACATGGCAAAGACACATGAAACGATTATAGATAACACCTGGTTCAGACAACACCCTAGGCGAGCATGGACATGGCAAAGACACATGAAACGATTATAGGTAACACCTGGTTCAGACAACACCCTAGGCAACTATGGACATGGCAAAGACACATGCAACGATTATAGGTAACACGTGGTTCAGACAACACCCTAGGCTACTATGGACATGGCAAAGACACATGAAACGATTATAGGTAACACCTGGTTCAGACAACACCCTAGGCCACTATGGACATGGCAAAGACACATGAAACGATTATAGGTAATACCTGGTTCAGACAACACCCTAGGCCACTATGGACATGGCAAAGACACATGAAACGATTATAGATAACACCTGGTTCAGACAACACCCTAGGCCACTATGGACATGGCAAAGACACATGAAACGATTATAGGTAACACCTGGTTCAGACAACACCCTAGGCCACTATGGACATGGCAAAGACACATGAAACGATTATAGGTAACACCTGGTTCAGACAACACCCTAGGCCACTATGGACATGGCAAAGACACATGAAACGATTATAGGTAACACCTGGTTCAGACAACACCCTAGGCCACTATGGACATGGCAAAGACACATGAAACGATTATAGGTAACACCTGGTTCAGACAACACCCTAGGCAACTATGGACATGGCAAAGACACATGCAACGATTATAGGTAACACCTGGTTCAGACAACACCCTAGGCGAGCATGGACATGGCAAAGACACATGAAATGATTATAGGTAACACCTGGTTCAGACAACACCCTAGGCAACTATGGACATGGCAAAGACACATGAAACGATTATAGGTAACACCTGGTTCAGACAACACCCTAGGCAACTATGGACATGGCAAAGACACATGAAACGATTATAGGTAACACATGGTTCAGACAACACCCTAGACGAGCATGGACATGGCAAAGACTTATGAAACGATTATAGGTAACACCTGGTTCAGACAACACCCTATGCCACTATGGACATGGCAAAGACACATGAAACGATTATAGGTAACACCTGGTTCAAACAACACCCTAGGCCACTATGGACATGGCAAAGACACATGAAACGATTATAGATAACACCTGGTTCAAACAACACCCTAGGCCACTATGGACATGGCAAAGACACATGAAACGATTATAGGTAACACCTGGTTCAGACAAAACCCTAGGCCACTATGGACATGGCAAAGACACATGAAACGATTATAGGTAACACCTGGTTCAGACAACACCCTAGGCCACTATGGACATGGCAAAGACACATGAAACGATTACAGGTAACACCTGGTTCAGACAACACCCTAGGCCACTATGGACATGGCAAAGACACATGAAACGATTATAGGTAACACCTGGATCAGACAACACCCTAGGCCACTATGGACATGGCAAAGACAAATGAAACGATTATAGGTAACACCTGGTTCAGACAACACCCTAGGCCACTATGGACATGGCAAAGACATATGAAACGATTATAGATAACACCTGGTTCAGACAAAACCCTAGGCCACTATGGACATGGCAAAGACACATGAAACGATTATAGGTAACACCTGGTTCAGACAAAACCCTAGGCCACTATGGACATGGCAAAGACACATGAAACGATTATAGATAACACCTGGTTCAGACAACACCCTAGGCCACTATGGACATGGCAAAGACACATGAAACGATTATAGGTAACACCTGGTTCAGACAACACCCTAGGCGAGCATGGACATGGCAAAGACACATGCAACGATTATAGATAACACCTGGTTCAGACAACACAATAGGCCACTATGGACATGGCAAAGACACATGAAACGATTATAGATAACACCTGGTTCAAACAACACCCTAGGCGAGCATGGACATGGCAAAGACACATGAAATGATTATAGGTAACACCTGGTTCAGACAACACCCTAGGCCACTATGGACATGGCAAAGCCCAGACAAAAAAGTACACAATCAAATTGATCTTATACTGGTACATAGAAGATTCAGGAATGTGCTAACATCTGTTAAAATAAGGCCAGGAGCAGATTGCAATAGTGACCATGTACCAGTTTTTGGAAAGATAAGAATACAACTGAGGAGACATAGAAATCCCCAAGAAATATGAAATTAGAACTAGATAAGGTTATAGTAGATAGACAGATAAGTACAGTACAATAGTACAAAATAGATGTAATGCTAATGAGAACATACAGGACATCGATGAGCAGTGGGAAATGCTCAAACAATCGATTCAACAAACATCAAAAGAGGTAAAACCAGTGACTAAAAGAATCAACAAAAAGAAATGGATGACAGAAGAACTATTAGAACTAATGGACGAAAGAAGAAAACATAAGAAAGAAAACAGACATACAAAATATTGCACAAAGAGATCCAGAACAAATGCAGATAAGCAAAGAAATGATGGTTAAAGCAGAAATGTGAACAAATGGAAAAACAACAAAAGAAAGACTCAAAATTTATGTACAATCAGTTAAATGAATTAACATAAAGAAAAGAATTGAAAGTTTCAGGATGTGTGAAATCAAAGGAAGGAAATATAATAATGGGACAGGAGAAGATAATGGAAAGATGGACAGAATATATCAGTCAACTCTATGATGATGAAAGACCAGAGCTAAACAATTCCAACAAAGACACAAGACCACAAATCTATCTTTCTACCTATACCGAAGAAGTCAGGCGCCACTGATTGCGAGGACCATAGCAATAGTTTTATGAGCCATGTGATGAAAATATTACTAAGAATCATCATGCAACGTGTAAGGAACAAAATTAAACCAGAAATAAGTGAGGAACAATGTGGATTTGTGGAAGATAAGGCCACCATTAATGTAATATGCATTCTGAGAACATTGATAGAAAGAGCTATAGAGGTAAAGAAAGATCTATATATGTGCTTTATAGACTACACAAAAGCATTTGACAAAGTAAAACATGTTGAAATAATCAATATGCTGGAGAAATTAAACGTTGATGGCAAGGATCTATGGATTATTAAAAAAAACATATACTGGCAACAAACAGCAGCTATAAGAATTATCAACCAAACAGGAGAGTTCTAAAATATAAAGCAAGGAGTCAGACAAGGCTGTGTTCTGTCACCGGATTTGTTTTCACTTTACAGCGAATATATTATGAGATCAATAGAAGACAAAAAAGGAATTGAAGTCAACGGTCACAACATAAATAATTTGTGATGTGCGGATGACACAGTCTTAATAGCAGAGACAGAATAGAGAATGAACTATAGGAAATGATAGACTTAAGAGTAAAAGAAAGCAACAAAAAAGGTCTCAGTCTGAATAGTAATAACAGAGAAGTAATGGTCATATAGAAGAAACAATCATCACCATCATGCAGCATAAAAATAAACAGGACAAATCTGAAACAAGTGCAACGCGTCAAATACTTGGGCACAATAATAACATCAGATGGAAGATGCACCACAGAAATAAAAAAGCAGAATAGCTTAGGCCAAAATAGCATTTAAGAAAATGAAAACCGTCTTATGCGACTAGTTTATGTCAATAGAGGTGAGAAAGAAAGGTGCTATATAGAGCCAATTCTGACCTATGGAAGCGAATCATCATCATCATCATCATCATCCTCATTGAGTGGTGTCTCCACATCGAAGGTTGGCTACCATGGAGCACCATTCTGCTCTATCTCTTGCTTTGATGGTGCAGGTTGTCATAGGTTAACTTTTCCATCTTTTGATGTTATTCGTCCATGTTAGGCTTGATCTTCCTATGCCTCTTTTACCTTGTATTTTCCCTTCCAGGATGACTTGTAGTCCCCTGCTGTGTGAACCTTGAACAGTAAACCAACAAATGAAAAGACGGTTAGAGGCCACACAGATGAGATTTCTCTCAGAAGAATGTTGAAAGTTTCCTGGACAGTTAAAAAGACCAACGAAGAAATTCTCAAAGAGGCCAACACCAAAAGGGAGCTACTAAGAAACATCAGAAAGAAACAATCAACATTTTTTTGGGCACATCATAAGAAGAGAAAAATTGGAATACTTGGTTACAGCTGGCAAAATACAAGGAAAGCGAGATCGCGAATGACAAAAAGAGAAAATACTGGATAGCTTGGTGTCATGGCATGGAAAACAGTCAATAACAGAACCGATACGATGCACTGTAGATAGAAGATTGTAGAAGGACATGAGCGCCAACGCCAACCGGCATGGCACCTGATGATGATGAGAAAATGTGTGTGCTTTTGTGATAGCTGAAGGAGAGATATTACCCGTGGGTGTAACTAATGAGTTATGCAGCACTGTCTAGTGAGTTATCGAGCACTGTCTAGTGAGTTATGCAGCACTCTAGTGAGTTATCGAGCACTGTCTAGTGAATTATTCAGTACTGACTAATGAATTATCAAGCATTGACTAGTAAGTTATCAAGCATTGACTAGTAAGTTATCAAGCATTGACTAGTAAGTTATCAAGCATTGACTAGTAAGTTATCAAGCATTGACTAGTAAGTTATCAAGCATTGACTAGTAAGTTATCAAGCATTGACTAGTAAGTTATCAAGCATTGACTAGTAAGTTATCCGTCACTCACAAGTGTATTATCCAGCACTGACAACTCAGTTATTTGACACTGACTGGTGAGTTTTCCAGCACTGACAAGTGAGTTATCCAACACTCACTAGCGAATTATGCAGCACTGACAAGTGAGTTATCCAACACTCACTAGCGAATTATGCAGCACTGACAAGTGAGTTATCCAACACTCACTAGCGAATTATTCAGCACTGACAAGTGAGTTATCCAACACTCACTAGCGAGTTATTCAGCACTGACAAGTGAGTTATCCAACACTCACTAGCGAGTTATTCAGCACTGACAAGTGAGTTATCCAACACTCACTAGCGAATTATTCAGCACTGACAAGTGAGTTATCTGACACTCACTAGTGCGTTATGCAGCACTGACAAGTGAGTTATCTGACACTCACTAGTGCGTTATGCAGCACTGACAAGTGAGTTATCTGACACTTACTAGTGAGTTATGCAGCACTGATAAAGTGGGTTATCTGACACTCACTAGTGCGTTATGCAGCACTGACAAGTGAGTTATCCAACACTCACTAGCGAATTATTCAGCACTGACAAGTGAGTTATCTGACACTCACTAGTGCGTTATGCAGCACTGACAAGTGAGTTATCTGACACTCACTAGCGATTATTCCGCACTGACAAGTGAGTTATCTGACACTCCCTAGTGAGTTATGCAGCACTGACAAGTGAGTTATCTGACACTCACTAGTGAGTTATGCAGCACTGACAAGTGAGTTATCTGACACTCACTAGTGAGTTATGCAGCACTGACAAGTGAGTTATCTGACACTCACTAATGAGTTATGCAGCACTGACAAGTGGGTTATCTGACACTCACTAGTGAGTTATGCAGCACTGACAAGTGAGTTATCTGACACTCACTAATGAGTTATGCAGCACTGATAAAGTGGGTTATCTGACACTCACTAGTGAGTTATGCAGCACTGACAAGTGAGTTATCTGACACTCCCTAGTGAGTTATGCAGCACTGACAAGTGAGTTATCTGACACTCACTAGTGAGTTATGCAGCACTGACAAGTGAGTTTTATGACACTCACTAGTGAGTTATGCAGCACTGACAAGTGAGTTATCTGACACTCACTAGTGAGTTATGCAGCACTGACAAGTGAGTTATCTGACACTCACTAGTGAGTTATGCAGCACTGACAAGTGAGTTATCTGACACTCACTAGTGAGTTATCTGACACTCACTAATGAGTTATGTAGTATTCCTGGACATATTTTTTTTAACAGGAGGAAGAAGAGATTGATGAAGGCTCCCCGTTTACGCTGTCTGAGGAAGAAAGTGAAGAACTGTTGCAGATGACAATTGAGGAGATAGAGAGGTACTTGACCTTGTATGATTTGACAATTGAGGAGATAGAGAGGTACTTGACCATGTATGATTTGACAATTGAGGAGATAGAGAGGTACTTGACCTTGTATGATTTGACAATTGAGGAGATAGAGAGGTACTTGACCATGTATGATTTGACAATTGAGGAGATAGAGGGGTACTTGACCTTGTATGATTTGACAATTGAGGAGATAGAGGGGTACTTGACCTTGTATGATTTGACAATTGAGGAGATAGAGGGGTACTTGACCTTGTATGATTTGACAATTGAGGAGATAGAGGGGTACTTGACCATGTATGATTTGACAATTGAGGAGATAGAGAGGTACTTGACCATGTATGATTTGACAATTGAGGAGATAGAGAGGTACTTGACCATGTATGATTTGACAATTGAGGAGATAGAGGGGTACTTGACCATGTATGATTTGACAATTGAGGAGGTTGAGAGGTACTTGAACATGTATGATTTGACAATTGAGGAGATAGAGAGGTACTTGACCATGTATGATTTGACAATTGAGGAGATAGAGGGGTACTTGACCATGTATGATTTGACAATTGAGGAGATAGAGAGGTACTTGACCATGTATGATTTGACAATTGAGGAGATAGAGGGGTACTTGACCATGTATGATTTGACAATTGAGGAGATAGAGAGGTACTTGACCATGTATGATTTGACAATTGAGGAGATAGAGGGGTACTTGACCATGTATGATTTGACAATTGAGGAGGTAGAGAGGTACTTGAACATGTTTCCCAGGCTTTTCTTTCTAAATATCTTTGTCTTGTTGAAAATTGAAGTTTATTATGTCTTCTTCTTCTAAAGTGGTTGCTATTTTGTTATTACTATTTTATCATTTGGCTTCCTTGCTGCTTACAATTATTTTGTTTTATTTACTGCTTTGAAAGTTATGTTTCTGTAGGTTCAAGTTACTTTTCTCTTTACTTTAATATTGTCAGCAGTGTTATGTTGATATGTACCCAGACATATGACCTGTTTTATCTCTACAGATGTTTGATGTTGATATGTATACAAATATATGCTTTTTAAAAATCTTTACTGATGTTTTTTTATTTTTGATGATGTTTTTTTGTATTTTCTTACTGATGTTTTTTTTAATCTTTACTGGTGTTTTTTTTTTTACATTTACTGATGTTTTTTAAATCTTTACTGATGTTTTTTTTTTAAATCCATACTGATGTTTTTTTTAAATCTTTACTTATGTTTTTTCATCTTTACTGATGTTTTTTTTAATTTTTACTCATGTTTTTTTAAATCTTTACTGAAGTTTTTTTTTTATTTGTACTCATGTTTTTTTTTAATCTTTACTGATGTTTTTTTTATTTGTACTCATGTTTTTTTTATCTTTACTGATGTTTTCTTTTATTTTTACTCATGTTTTTTTTAATTTTTACTCATGTTTTTTTAATCTTTACTGATGTTTCTTTTTATTTTTACTCATGTTTTTTTTTATCTTTACTGATGTTTTTTTTTATTTTTACTGATGTTTTTTTTTTATTTTTACTCATGTTTTTTTTAATCTTTACTGATGTTTCCTTTTATTTTTACTCATGTTTTTTTTAATCTTTACTGATGTTTTTTTTTAATCTTTACTGATGTTTTTTTTTTATCTTTACTGATGTTTTTTTTTAATCTTTACTGATGATTTTTTTAATCTTTACTGATGTTTTTTTTTATCTTTACTGATGTTTTTTTAATCTTTACTGATGTTTTTTTTAATCTTTACTGATGTTTTTTTTAATCTTTACTGATGTTTTTTTTTAATCTGTACTGATGTTTTTTTTAATCTTTACTGATGTTTATTTTAAATCTTTACTGATGTTTTTTTAAATCTTTAATGATGTTTTTTTTTAATCTTTACTGATGTTTTTTTTAATCTGTACTGATGTTTTTTTAATCTTTACTGATGTTTTTTTTAATCTTTACTGATGTTTTTTTTTTATCTTTACTGATGTTTGGAAAGAGGTTAATGTTGATTTTCAAAAGTGAACAGTCTGGTGCTGTTTGTCAACATCTGACCGATGTAGCTTCTCTTATGACTGATGTAGCTTCTCTTATGACTGATGTAGCTTCTCTTATGACTGATGTAGCTTCTCTTATGACTGATGTAGCTTCTCTTATGACTGATGTAGCTTCTCTTATGACTGATGTAGCTTCTCTTATGACTGATGTAGTTTCTCTTATGACTGATGTAGCTTCTTTTATGACTGATGTAGTTTCTCTTATGACTGATGTAGCTTCTCTTATGACTGATGTAGTTTCTCTTATGACTGATGTAGCTTCTCTTATGACTGATGTAGCTTCTCTTATGACTGATGTAGCTTCTCTTATGACTGATGTAGCTTCTCTTATGACTGATGTAGTTTCTCTTATGACTGATGTAGCTTCTCTTATGACTGATGTAGTTTCTCTTATGACTGATGTAGTTTCTCTTATGACTGATGTAGCAGCTTCTCTTATGACTGATGTAGCTTCTCTTATGACTGATGTAGCTTTTCTTATAACTGATGCAGCTTCTCTAATTTCTGATGTAGTTTCTCTTATGACTGATGTAGCTTCTCTATGACTGATGTTGCCTTTATTGGAGTGAAAGGTCCAACTACAAAAAGAACTCTTTATGTCCAGGCAACCTCTTTTCTCTTGTGTCTTTTTTCTTCAAACTTTGACTTTATTTCTTTTTTTCAAATACTTTTTTCTTCAAACTTTGACTTCATTTCTTTTTTTTCAAATACTTTTTTCTTCAAACTTTGACTTCATTTCTTTTTTTCAAATATGATAATGCTGCTTCTAGTGCTCCTCCATGTGCAATGATCTTACACCAGCCATGGCTTTTCCACTGACGAAGAATTAACTTGCAGGCATCTTACTTTTGGTCTGCCATCAGAGCACTTCCCTTCTATGAGCATAAAAGAAGAGTAGACACTACTTTTGGTCTGCCATCAGAGCACTTCCCTTCTATGAGCATAAAAGAAGAGTAGACACTACTTTTGGTCTGCCATCAGAGCACTTCCCTTCTATGAGCATAAAAGAAGAGTAGACACTACTTTTGGTCTGCCATCAGAGCACTTCCCTTCTATGAGCATAAAAGAAGAGTAGACACTACTTTTGGTCTGCCATCAGAGCACTTCCCTTCTATGAGCATAAAAGAAGAGTAGACACTACTTTTGGTCTGCCATCAGACTGCTTGTTAGATTTGGTTTCCTCATGTCACATTCAAGCCCCTCTTCTCACATTGTTTCTTCTTGTCACATTATTTCTTCTTATCCATTTCTTTATTCTTCTTAGGCATTTCATCTGTGTAATTTCTTTGACTGTTAATGTCCAAAGTTGGCACTGATAGCAGTGTTCACAAGTTTTCATGTTTTGAGATACTACTCTATTTCTAATATCTTAGCAAGTGTTGCTCCATTTCTCATATCTTAGTAACTGTTACTCTAATTCTCATATCTTAGTAACTGTTACTCTATTTCTTATATCTTAGTAAGTGTTGCTCTATTTCTCATATCTTAGTAAGTGTTACTCTAATTCTTATATCTTAGTAACTGTTACTCTATTTCTCATATCTTAGTAAGTGTTACTCTATTTCTCATATCTTAGTAAGTGTTACTCCATTTCTCATATCTTAGTAAGTGTTGCTTCATTTCTCATATCTTAGTAACTGTTACTCTATTTCTCATATCTTAGTAACTGTTACTCCATTTTTCATTTCATAGTAAGTGTTACTCTATTTCTCATATCTTAGTAAGTGTTGCTCCATTTCTCATATCTTAGTAAATGTTATTTTATTTTCATATCTTAGTAAGTGTTACTCTATTTCTCATGTATTATGTTGTTACACTATTTTTCGACTTCTTTGGATATTACTCCATTTTTAATGTCTTGGGATATTACTCTACTTCTCATGTCTTTGGGATGTTGCTCCATTTCTCATGTCATGGGTGTGTTAGTCTATTTCCTATATCTTGAGGGTGTTGCTCTAATTCTCATAACTTTGGGTTGTTACTCTATTTCTTGTAATAACACAATAATATTGTATGGCAAACTTAAGAAGGGAAAGAGACCAGAGAACAGACCAGTGCTGAGATATAAGGATGTTTGCAGGGCTTCCTTGAGGGAATTCTCTATCAGTGACAGAAACTGAAGGACAGACTAGAGCTGAGATATAAGGATGTTTGCAGGGCTTCCTTGAATGAACTCTCTTTCAGTGAAAGAAACTGGGAAAATCTGGCTGCAGATCGTAGCACATGGAGAACAACAAGAAAACATGGCACAGGAACTTTCGAGGCAGCGCTGATATCAAATTCAGAAGACAAAAGGCACAGGAGAATGGAGGCGAGGCCAGGCACCACAAATACATCTTGTTCATTCTGCAATGAAAAATTGTCTGTCCGATATTGGCAGATTCAGCCACGAGAGAAGCTATTCGGCAAAGCAGCATCCACCTAAGACTATATACTAATATATAGATGTTATTTATCTAGATAATATATTTACCAAACTACTGACTTTTCCTGTTTGCTTGGTACCAACCATCTGTCAAGACATCAAAGACCATATTTCTCTATTTGTCATATCTCAGAGATGTTACCCCATTTCTTAAGTCTGTGGTATTGCTCTATTTATCATGTCTTTAGGGTGTTACTGTATTTATCATGTCTTTAGGGTGTTACTCTATTCATCATGTCTTTAGGGTGTTACTCTATTTATCATGTCTTTAGGGTGTTACTCTATTTATCATGTCTTTAGGGTGTTACTCTATTCATCATGTCTTTAGGGTGTTACTCTATTTATCATGTCTTTAGCGTGTTACTGTATTTATCATGTCTTTAGGGTGTGACTCTATTTATCATGTCTTTAGGGTGTTACTGTATTTATCATGTCTTTAGGGTGTTACTCTATTTATCATGTCTTTAGGGTGTTACTCTATTTATCATGTCTTTAGGGTGTTACTCTATTTATCATGTCTTTAGGGTGTTAATAAATAAAAAAAATAGTATGTAAGAAGCTTTACGTGATAAGTGGACGACACAGACTAATTCGGCCTAATAGGCCTTCATTGGGCCGAAACGTTGTTTAGTCTGTGTCGTCCACTTATCACGTAAAGCTTCTTATATACCATTTTTTAATTTTTCCTCACATTCAGCTTTACTGCAGCTTCGCATTTTTATGCCTTAACCCTTTAGGGTGTTACTCTATTTATCATGTCTTTAGGGTGTTATTCTATTTATCATGTCTTTAGGGTGTTATTCTATTTATCATGTTTTTAGGGTGTTACTCTATTTATCATGTCTTTAGGGTGTTATTCTATTTATCATGTCTTTAGGGTGTTACTCTATTTATCATGTCTTTAGGGTGTTATTCTATTTATCATGTCTTTAGGGTGTTATTCTATTTATCATGTCTTTAGGGTGTTACTCTATTTATCACGTCTTTAGGGTGTTATTCTATTTATCATGTCTTTAGGGTGTTACTCTATTTATCATGTCTTTAGGGTGTTACTCTATTTAATGTCTTTAGGGTGTTACTCTATTTATCATGTCTTTAGGGTGCTACTCTATTTATCATGTCTTTAAGGTGTTACTCTATTTATCATGTCTTTAGGGTGCTACTCTATTTATCATGTCTTTAGGGTGCTACTCTATTTATCATGTCTTTAGGGTGTTACTCTATTTATCATGTCTTTAGGGTGCTACTCTATTTATCATGTCTTTAGGGTGTTACTCTATTTATCATGTCTTTAGGGTGCTACTCTATTTATCATGTCTTTAGGGTGTTACTCTATTTATCATGTCTTTAGGGTGCTACTCTATTTATCATGTCTTTAGGGTGTTATTCTATTTCTCTTGTCTTCAGGGCGTTGCTCCATTTCTTATATTGTCTTTGGGATGTTACTCTATTTCTCATATCTAGGGGTTGTTACACTATTTCTCTAGTCATGAGGTTATTACTCTATTTCTCATATCCTGTGTGTGTTGCTCTAATTCTCGTATCTTTAGGGTTTTAATCTGTTTTTCATATCTAAAGAGCGTTACCCCATTTCTTAAGTCTTGGATGTTGCTTTATTTCTCATGTCTTTGGAGGGTTACTCTATTTTTCATATCCTTTTTGTGTTACTCTATTTCTCTTGCCTCAGGGTGTGTTACTCTATTTCTCAGATTTTGGGGTGTTATTCTATTTCTTATGTCTTGGGAGTGTTACTCTGTTTCTCATATCTCAGTGGTGTTACTCTGTTTCTCATTTATCTTGGTGTTACTATATTTCTCACATATTAGTGGTGTTATTCTGTTTCTCATATCTCAGTGGCGTTACTCTGTTTCTAATATTTCAGAAGTGTTACTCTGGTTCTCATATCTCAGTGGTGTTACTCTGTTTCTCATTTATCTTGGTGTTACTATATTTCTCACATATTAGTGGTGTTATTCTGTTTCTCATATCTCAGTGGTGTTACTCTATTTCTCATATATCAGTGGTGTTACTTTGTTTTTCATATCTCAGTGGTGTTACTCCATTTCTCGTATTGCAGGTGTATTACTCTGTTTCTCATATCTCAGTGGTGTTACTCTGCTTCTCATATATCAGTGAATTTACTCTGTTTCTCATATATTAGTGGTGTTACTTTGTTTCTCATATATCAGTGGTGTTACTCTGTTTCTCATATCTCAGTGGTGTTACTCTGCTTCTCATATATCAGTGAATTTACTCTGATTCTCATATATTAGTGGTGTTACTTTGTTTCTCATATATCAGTGGTGTTACTCTGTTTCTCATATCTCAGTGGTGTTATTCTATTTCTCATATATCAGTGGTGTTACTCTGTTTCACATATATCAGTGGTGTTACTCTGTTTCTAACATCTCAGTGGTGTTACTCTGTTTATAATATCTCAGTGGTGTTACTCTGTTTTTAATATCTCAGTGATGTTACTCTGAGAACTTTACTCTTGGAAAAAAGGAATCATTGTTAAGATCCCAAAAAAGGGCAATCTTAGAGATTGTAACAATTGGAGAGGCGTGACACTTTTGTCAGTTGCCTCAAAATTATTCTGTAAAATCATCCTAAATAGAATAAAGGATTCAATAGATACAGTAATGCGTGAAGAACAGGCTGGGTTTAGAAAAGGGAGAAGCTGTCTTGACCACATTTTCACTCTACGACTTATATTGGAGGAACACATTGAAAAGCAAAAACCTTTTGTACTTAACTTCATCGACTTCAAAAAAGCATTTGATAGTATTCATAGAGATTCTTTGTGGAAAATTCTGAAGCAATATGGCTTACCATCAAAAATCATAAATATTATCAAAGACATGTATGATGGTTACACATGTGCAGTTCGAACAGAGGAAGGACTGAGCGAATGTTTCCCAATAGAAACTGGGGTTAAACAAGGATGTATTTTATCGCCCTTGTTATTTGGAATTGTTATGGACTTCATAATGAAGAAATGCTGCACTGGTAATAAAGGCATCGAATGGATACAAGGAGACCATTTGGAGGACCTGGACTTTGCTGATGACATAGTTCTCATCAGCAATCAGATAAAAACGATGCAGGAAAACACAAATGAACTATCATCAATAGCCAGCAAAATTGGGCTTGAGGTCAATCATGAAAAGACTAAAGTCATGAAAAGTTTAATTCCAACAAGTGACAAAATATACATGGAAAACAAACCAGTAGAAGAGATCGATCACTTCATCTATCTTGGAAGTCACATTGATCGAGAAGGGGATACGAGCAAAGAAATTAGAATCAGACTGGCTAAAGCAGCAATGTCTTTCAGAAGCCTTGAAAAGTTGTGGAAATCAAAACTCATTAGCACAAACACAAAACTTAGGCTATTCAAATCAAATGTACTATCAACCCTTACGTATGCGTGTGAAAGCTGGAAAACAACAAGAGATATAGAAACAAAGTTGAACGCATTCGAAAATAAATGTCTAAGGAAAATACTTGGTATAGAATGGAACGAATTCAAAACAAACGAGGAAATTAGAGAAATCGCCAATCAACCACTAATATCTTCAGTAATAAAGAAAAGACGATGGTCATACGTTGGACATGTGATGAGAAGAGATAATAATCGAATAGCAAAGCAAGCCCTCATATGGAAAACAACAGGTAAAAGAAAAAGAGGAAGACCCAGGGAGACACTGAAAAGAACATTGATGAGAGAGGCAAGAGCAGCAGGAATCGGCTCCCTCAATGAGATAGAACTGCTTGCACAGAACAGAGACAGATGGCGAGATTTGATAAAATATCTTTAAAAGAAAACTGCTAGAACAAAAATTCATATAGGAGAAGGTGTATCTTGGTCTACGCCCTATGGGCCGGTTACGGCTCGAAAGGTCAATAGATAGATAGATGTTACTCTATTTCTCATGTCTCAAGAGTGCTACTCTGTTTCTCATATATCAGTGGTGTTACTCTGTTTCTCATGTCCCATAGGTCTTGCGAGCCTATTGATGACATCAGCCCATTCAATCTCAGTAGGCTTAACATTTAGTTTGATCATTTTAGAATGTTTTAATACTTAACATTTAGTTTGATCATTCTATAATGTTTTGAAACTTTAACATTTAGTTTGATCATTCTAGAATGTCTTGATACTTTAACATTTAGTTTGATCATTCTAGAATGTTTTAATACTTTAACATTTAGGTTGATCATTCTAGAATGTTTTGATACTTTAACATTTAGTTTGATCATTCTAGAATATCTTGATACTTTAACATTTAGTTTGATCATTCTAGAATGTTTTAATACTTTAACATTTAGTTTGATCATTCTGTAATGTTTTGATATTTTAACATTTAGTTTGATCATTCTGTAATGTTTTGATACTTTAACATTTAGTTTGATCATTCTAGAATGTTTTGATATTTTAACATTTAGTTTGATCATTCTAGAATGTTTTGATATTTTAACATTTAGTTTGATCATTCTAGAATGTTTTGATACTTTAACATTTAGTTTGATCATTCTGGAATGTTTTGATATTTTAACATTTAGTTTGATCATTCTAGAATGTTTTGATATTTTAACATTTAGTTTGATCATTCTGGAATGTTTTGA
The DNA here is from genome assembly GCA_032433765.1 of Megaustenia siamemsis. Lineage (NCBI taxonomy): Eukaryota > Metazoa > Mollusca > Gastropoda > Stylommatophora > Ariophantidae > Megaustenia > Megaustenia siamemsis. The sequence continues at coordinate 61,835 of JAVIAB010000092.1, forward strand.
TATTTTAACATTTAGTTTGATCATTCTGGAATGTTTTGATATTTTAACATTTAGTTTGATCATTCTAGAATGTTTTGATATTTTAACATTTAGTTTGATCATTCTAGAATGTTTTGATATTTTAACATTTAGTTTGATCATTCTGGAATGTTTTGATATTTTAACATTTAGTTTGATCATTCTGGAATGTTTTGATATTTTAACATTTAGTTTGATCATTCTGGAATGTTTTGATATTTTAACATTTAGCTTGATCATTCTGGAATGTTTTGATATTTTAACATTTAGTTTGATCATTCTGTAATGTTTTGATATTTTAACATTTAGTTTGATCATTCTGTAATGTTTTGATATTTTAACATTTAGTTTGATCATTCTGTAATGTTTTGATACTTTAACATTTAGTTTGATCATTCTGTAATGTTTTGATATTTAACATTTAGTTTGATCATTCTGTAATGTTTTGATATTTTAACATTTAGTTTGATCATTTTATAATGTTGCTGTCTGGTCTAGGGCAGGTCTTCAGTCGAGCTCATCCAATCTTTCAAGCCACTTTTTAAAAACTAAATCACTGATAAGTTCATTGTTGTGAAATATTTTGGCTGCTGTTTTGGTGTTGTCCTGAGAGGCACTTTTGTTCTGTTTTGCTTTGATTTTGAGTCTTCTCTGTTAGTTGCTTCTGAATGATGGTGACCAAATTTGTCCAGTATTTATTTGAAGATCTTCTTAATTCCTGTTGTACTTCATCTTTTGTGTGCTTGAGTTGGTTATTGAAACTTAGACAAGCACTCTATCAAAACATCAGTGTGACTTTGTTCTGTCTGGGGGATGAGCTTTGATGTCTTTCCTGTCAACCAAATTCTTTGTGGAGAACTTGTTTTACAACTAAGGGAAGAAATGGGAACAGGCAAATAATTGCAATGCTGCGGAAAAGCTGGTAGCAGTCTCTGCCTCTCCTTCTAACCATTTTCCCTATACCTGATTCTTTCCCTTCTTATTCTTCCTTTCTATTTCTTTTCCTCTGGTTATTATTCCCTCCCTCTCCCTACCTCTCTATCCTCCCCGATTCCTCTGTTTAGATTACCCCCCTCCCCCTGTTAGGCTCCAGTAGTTTTATGAGACCTATTATCTTCTCCTTCTTCCGCTCTTTGTCATGTCTTACCTGAGTTATTGTTTTGGTTTCTATTTATTTTGACCAGTGTTTTGACACTGGTCTGGCTTACCCGCCATTTCTTCTCTCTCCCCCCCCCTCCCCAATAACCCCCCCCCCCTCTTAATTGTTTTCCCACGATTCCTGTATCGCGTTCTTCCACCATGTGATGTTCCACATACAATCATTCATTCGTTTCGTTCACGGCGGACAGACAAGTTGTTTGAGCTAAGTGAAATAATTATATATATATATATATATATTCTCCTATTCTTTCTATTTTATACATCTTAACACTCATCCTATCTCCCCTCATGCAGCTTCCTTTTTTTATTTTTAATATCCTACTTTCTTCTTTTCTGTCCACCTCTCCATTCATCTGATCATCTAACATGTAGTTATAGATAATTTTGCTTGACCGTTTGTTGTCGTTATCCTTGTACTCTGAAGAAGGTCACAGGCCGAAACGTCAGTATTGTGTTGTGTTCCTTCCTTGTAAAGCTGCCATCATACCTTAGAGTGTTTAACACTCCCCACCACTGGCTCCTAAAGGAAGACATCTCAGTCAACAATACTTTTTCCTGTATCGCTAAATTTGTTTCTGAATAGACTTTTTTGTATGATAATTAGGCTACTGTTGATGTGTGACTTTGGTGGCTCTCTTCTTCTATACAAGCTTTTGGTTTTTACTGTAACTTTGTTGCTAATAAGTTCATGGTCACTGCTGCAGTTTGATGTGCTCTTTAAGTGACATCATTAAGGTTGTGTCTGTGGACAGTACAAAGTCTAACTGACGCCAGTGGTCTGATCTTGGTTCAAGAAATACCTGCTGTAGTTGTTGAACTGATGAGTCTGTCCTGACAGTGCAGCTGCTGTTGATGTAGAGACTTTTAATTAGGTTGGTTAGATGTTGGCTTATTCCGTATGTTGTTAGTATCTCCCAAAGTTGTTCTTTCTTTACTTGGTTGAATGTTTTTCCTGATCAGTGAAAGCTGTGTACACATTTTGATTGTGTTCTGTTGTCTTTTCTGCAAGCTGTTTTGAGGTGAACAGAGTGTTAGTACATCCTATGTTTTTTTTTTTTTCGGAAACCCATTTGTGAATCACTTAACTGTAGTTCTATAATTGATCTAAGCCTTTTTTCCACAATTTTGGCGTATAGCTTTCCTACATGGTTGAGAAGCGATATACCTCTATATTGATTGCAGTCTCTCTTGCTACCTTTATTTTTCCATATTGGTATGATGATTGCCTGTTGCCAGTCTTCTTGGGTTTTATGTTGATGTCATTCTGCATTGAATATTCTGTTGTTCAGCTATGCAGTTCTTATTTCTCCTGCTCTTGCTATTATTTCTACTGGTATGTTATCTATCCCCAGTGCTTTATTTCTTGGTGCATATTTCATTACGTCATCAATTTCCTCTTTCATGATGCTGGGTTCAGTGTTTGTGCTTTCTTGCATGGCTTTTGGGGGACAAGTCATGGAGTCAAATAAAGGAGGACGAGTCATAGAGTCAAATAAAGGAGGACGAGTCATAGAGTCAAATAAAGGAGGACGAGTCATAGAGTCAAATAAAGGAGGACGAGTCAAAGAGTCAAATAAAGGAGGACGAGTCATAGAGTCAAATATCTTGACAGTTATCATTTTTTTCTGTAAAGCCTTTTAAGGTTTTGTGTTAGCAAACTACACATCAGTTTGTTACAGAAACATTGAGATGACATTCATGACTACACATCAGATTGTAACAGAAACATTGAGATGACGTTCATGACTACACATCAGATTGTAACAGAAACATTGAGATGACGTTCATGACTACACATCAGATTGTAACAGAAACATTGAGATGACGTTCATGACTACACATCAGATTGTAACAGAAACATTGAGATGACGTTCATGACTACACATCAGATTGTAACAAAAACATTGAGATGACGTTCATGACTACACATCAGATTGTAAGAGAAACGTTGAGATGACGTTCATGACTACACATCAGATTGTAACAGAAACATTGAGATGACGTTCATGACTATACATCAGATTGTTACAAAAACGTTGAGATGACGTTCATGACTACACATCAGATTGTAACAGAAACATTGAGATGATGTTCATGACTACACATCAGTTTGTTACAGAAACATTGAGATGACATTCATGACTACACATCAGATTGTATCAGAAACATTGAGATGACATTCATGACTACACATCAGATTGTAACAGAAACATTGAGATGACGTTCATGACTACACATCAGATTGTAACAGAAACATTGAGATGACGTTCATGACTACACATCAGATTGTAACAGAAACATTGAGATGACGTTCATGACTACACATCAGATTGTAACAGAAACATTGAGATGACGTTCATGACTACACATCAGATTGTAACAAAAACATTGAGATGACGTTCATGACTACACATTAGATTGTAAGAGAAACGTTGAGATGACGTTCATGACTACACATCAGATTGTAACAGAAACATTGAGATGACGTTCATGACTATACATCAGATTGTTACAAAAACGTTGAGATGACGTTCATGACTACACATCAGATTGTAACAGAAACATTGAGATGATGTTCATGACTACACATCAGTTTGTTACAGAAACATTGTGATGACGTTCATGACTACACATCAGTTTGTTACAGAAACATTGAGATGACGTTCATGACAACACATCAGATTGTAACAGAAACATTGAGATGACGTTCATGACTATACATCAGATTGTTACAAAAACATTGAGATGATGTTCATGACTACACATCAGATTGTAACAGAAACATTGAGATGACATTCATGACTACACATCAGATTGTATCAGAAACATTGAGATGATGTTCATGACTACACATCAGTTTGTTACAGAAACGTTGAGATGACGTTCATGACTACACATCAGTTTGTTACAGAAACATTGTGATAACGTTCATGACTACACATCAGTTTGTTACAGAAACATTGAGATGATGTTCATGACAACACATCAGATTGTAACAGAAACATTGAGATGACGTTCATGACAACACATCAGATTGTATCAGAAACATTGAGATGACGTTCATGACAAAACATCAGATTGTAACAGAAACATTGAGATGATGTTCATGACTACACATCAGATTGTATCAGAAACATTGAGATGATGTTCATGACTACACACCAGATTGTAACAGAAACATTGAGATGACGTTCATGACTACACATCAGATTGTATCAGAAACATTGAGATGACGTTCATGACAACACATCAGATTGTAACAGAAACATTGTGATGATGTTCATGACAACACATCAGATTGTAACAGAAACATTGAGATGACGTTCATGACAACACATCAGATTGTAACAGAAACATTGAGATGACGTTCATGACAACACATCAGATTGTAACAGAAACATTGAGATGATGTTCATGACAACACATCAGATTGTAACAGAAACATTGTGATGATGTTCATGACAACACATCAGATTGTAACAGAAACATTGAGATGACGTTCATGACAACACATCAGATTGTAACAGAAACATTGTGATGATGTTCATGACAACACATCAGATTGTAACAGAAACATTGAGATGACGTTCATGACAACACATCAGATTGTAACAGAAACATTGAGATGATGTTCATGACAACACATCAGATTGTAACAGAAACATTGTGATGATGTTCATGACAACACATCAGATTGTAACAGAAACATTGAGATGACGTTCATGACAACACATCAGATTGTAACAGAAACATTGTGATGATGTTCATGACAACACATCAGATTGTAACAGAAACATTGAGATGACGTTCATGACAACACATCAGATTGTAACAGAAACATTGAGATGATGTTCATGACTACACATCAGATTGTAACAGAAACATTGAGATGATGTTCATGACTACACATCAGATTGTAACAGAAACATTGAGATGATGTTCATGACTACACATCAGATTGTATCAGAAGCATTGAGATGATGTTCATGACTACACATCAGATTGTAACAGAAACATTGAGATGACGTTCATGACTACACATCAGATTGTAACAGAAACATTGAGATGACGTTCATGACTACACATCAGATTGTAACAGAAACATTGAGATGATGTTCATGACTACACATCAGATTGTAACAGAAACATTGAGATGATGTTCATGACAACACATCAGATTGTAACAGAAACATTGAGATGATGTTCATGACAACACATCAGATTGTAACAGAAACATTGAGATGACGTTCATGACAACACATCAGATTGTAACAGAAACATTGAGATGATGTTCATGACTACACATCAGACTGTAACAGAAACATTGAGATGATGTTCATGACAACACATCAGATTGTAACAGAAACATTGAGATGACGTTCATGACAACACATCAGATTGTAACAGAAACGTTGAGATGACGTTCATGACTACACATCAGATTGTAACAGAAACATTGAGCTGGAGCTCATGACTACACATCAGATTGTAACAGAAACATTGAGATGACGTTCATGACTACACATCAGATTGTAACAAAAACATTGAGATGGAGCTCATCACTAGATCATGTTTTGTAGACTGGCTCTAGTTACAAGTGTCAATTGTTTCATCAAGGTTTGTGCATCCAGAAAGTTCTTCAATCACAGTATCAATCAGCATCTTGTTATAAGTATCATGTTTTCTTGACATAAAATTGTTGAAAGAATTTGCTAGAGAAATGAGGTGTCTCCGTGTCTTGATGCTTGCAACATTCTCGGTACTAGGAAGTTTCACAAGAAGTTTGAGCTGAACACAGAGACAGATCTCAGAGATGCAGTCATGCTGGATTATTTTGTTTCTCTCATGTACTGGGGTCAGCAGCAACAGTATAATCCACAGCAAATGTGTCATCTCTTTAATATTGTCCACTCTCTGTCAAAAAAAATTATTGGTAAGGTATTGTTTGTTTGTTCGTTTGATTTTCCATTTTAGATTTTAAAAATAGCCAGACTGGACTGAATAAATGAATACGTTGAGATGAGACTAATTTGTAGAGAGCTCATGACAATATTTCTTTCTGTAGATTTGATGAAATGAGTATAAATACAGTTTCTCATCATCATCATTTAGTGCCGTCTCCGCATCGAAGGTTGGCTACGATGGAGCGCCATTCCACTCTGTCTCTTGCTTTGATGGTGCAGATTGTCAAAGGCTGACTTTGCCCATCTTTTGATGTTACTCGTCCATGTTAGTCTTGCTCTGCCTCTGCCTCTTTTACCTCGTATTTTCCCTTCCAATATTACTTTTATTAGGCTGTTGTGTCTTTTAACATGACCAAAAAATTTCATTTGTCTTGTTCTAATTGTGTTTAGTACTTCTTTTTTAATTTTTAGTTGTTTTAAAACTTCTTCGTTTGTTTTCTTTTCTTTCCATCCAATTCTACCTATTCTTCTATAAATCCACATTTCAAAGGCTTAAATTTTCTGTTCTGTTTTCTGGTCTAATGTCCATGTTTCTGCACCATACAGGAATATTGAGAAGATGTAACATTTTGCTATTCTTAGTTTTAGCCCTGGTGTTATTTGTTTTGTTGTTAGTATATTTTTCATGGCATTGAAATTACTTTTTGTCATTCCTATTCTTTTGTTTATTTCAGTTGTACATTTTCCATCACTGGTTATAGTATGTCCAAGGTAGTTATAGTTCTGAACTGTCTCTAGATGTGTTCCTTCAACTTTGATATTTAATTGTAGGTCTTGAGAATTTCCTTTGTTTATGATCATATTTTTAGTCTTTTTGATATTCATATCTAGTCCAAATTTTTTGCTTGTCATGTTTATCACATTAAGCAATTGTTGTAGATCTTTAGGATTTTCTGCTAGTAGTACAGTATCATCAGCATATCTTAGGTTATTGATTATCTTTCCATTAATGTTTAGGCCTGGCATCTCTGTGATGTTTTTAAAGATTTGCTCAGTGTATAGATTGAACAAGCTTGGTGATAGGATGCATCCTTGTCTTACTCCTCTTTTTATATCCATGGGTATAGAGTTCTCCTTGTTATATTTCTACAGTTTCTAGAGAAGCTATAAATGTAATTGTTTTTAGATGACCTATAAATGTAGTTATTTCTAGATGAGCTATAAATGTAGTTGTTTCTAGATAAGCTATAAATGTAGTTGTTTCTAGATGAGCTATACATGTAGTTGTTTCTAGATGAGCTATAAATGTAGTTGTTTCTAGACGACCTATAAATATAGTTGTTTCTAGATGACCTATAGATGTAGTTATTTCTAGATGAGCTATAAATGTAGTTATTTCTAGATGAGCTATAAATCTAGTTGTTTCTAGATGAGCTATAAATGTAGTTTCTAGACGACCTATAAATGTAGTTGTTTCTAGATGACTTATAGATGTAGTTGTTTCTAGAGAAGCTATAAATGTAGTTGTTTCTAGATGAGCTATAGATGTAGTTGTTTCTAGATGAACTATAAATGTAGTTGTTTCTAGACGACCTATAAATGTAGTTGTTTCTAGATGACCTATAGATGTAGTTGTTTCTAGAGAAGCTATAAATGTAGTTGTTTCTAGATGAGCTATATATGTATTTGTTTCTAGATGACCTATAAATGTAGTTGTTTCTAGATGAATTATAAATGTAGGTGTTTCTAGATGAGCTATAAATGTAGTTATTTCTATATGAGCTATAAATGTAGTTATTTCTAGATGAGCTATAAATGTAGTTATTTCTAGATGAGCTATACATGTAGTTATTTCTAGATGAGCTATAGATGTAGTTGTTTCTAGATGACCTATAAATGTAGCTGTTTCTAGATGAATTATAAATGTAGTTGTTTCTAGATGAGCTATAGATGTAGTTCTTTCTAGATGAATTATTAATATAGTTGTTTCTAGATGAGCTATAAATGTAGTTGTTTCTAGATGAGCTATAAATGTAGATGTTTCTAGATAAGCTATAGATGTAGCTGTTTCTAGATGAGCTATAAATGTTGCTGTTTCTCATCATCATCAAGTACCGGGCTTGCTGGCATAGGTGATCATGTCTCTCCACAACTTTCGATCTCGGCAGCTATTTATCATTTCTGTTGTTGACCTTCTGCCAAGCAGTTCTCTTAAGCTGTCTGTTTTTTTTTCTCTTTGTTTCCCTCTATCTCTTCGTCCCTCAATTTTTCCAGTTGTTACAATATATTCAAGTTGTTCTCTTCTCATTACGTGGCCAAAAATAGTGATTGTTTCTTCCTAATATTGGAAATTAGCTCTCTTTTTGCTTTGGTCTCTTTCAGAACTTTTTCATTACTCTTCTTAGCTGTCCATAGTATTCTCAACATTCTTCTGTAAAACCACATTTCTACAGCCTCCAGTAATTTTCTTGTATGTTGTCCTATCGTTCATGATTCACGTCCGTATGATAAAACTGGTTCGACATAACATTTAAGAACTTTTTTTTCTTGTTTCTATTGTCAAAAATAGATTGCATAGTATCTTCCTCATTTTCTGGAAAGCTGGTTTTGCCTGGGCTATTCTGCATCTCACCTCTGTTGTACATCTTCCGTCTGAGGTTAACAAAGTTCCCAAATATTTAAATTCATTTACCTGTTTTAATATTGTCCCACTCGTCTTTATTGCGCCCTGAGGTGATGTCTTTTCTTTGTTGTTACCATTACTTCTGTCTTTTTGCTATTAAGGCTGAGTCCTTTATTTTTTAATGTTTCTAGATGAGCTATAAATGTAGTTGTTTCTAGATGAGCTATAAATGTAGTTGTTTCTAGATGAGCTATACATGTAGTTGTTTCTAGATGAGCTATAAATGTAGTTGTTTCTAGATGATCTGTAGGTTGTAATTGTTTCTAGATGAGCTATAAATGTAGTTGTTTCTAGATGAGCTGTAGTTATAGTTGTTTCTAGATGAATTATAAATGTAGTTGTTTCTAGATGAGCTGTAGTTATAGTTGTTTCTAGGTGAGCTATAAATGTTTCTGATTTTAGATGAGCTATAAATGTAGTTGTTTCTAGATGAGCTATAAATGTAGCTGTTTTTAGATGAGCACATTGGCCTGGTGGATTTGGTGAAGGAGTTTAACAACATGATAGGAGAAGTTGTAGCAGATAGCAGTGTTCCCACTGGAGGTGTGGCACTGTTCAACATCACACAAGGAAAGGCACTCGCTGATTACCTCTACTCAAGGTTAGTTATACGCACTCATGCACCCAAACACATGCACAGTTTGTGCCTAGTTATTTCTACTTTGGCTTAGTTGTCACACACTCAAACACACACACACACACACAAACGCGCACGCACGCACACACACACACACACACATATGTGAACACACGCAAACAAACACTCTTTGTCTACAGCAGACTTAAATACCCATGGAGAGAGAAAGAGAGAGACAACAAAACATCTATAATTTGAGTTCTAATGTCTCTACATTTGTGTTGGCAAACATGCTTCACAGCAGGGAACAGGCAAATAATTGCAATGCTGCGGTAAAGCTGGTAGCAAGGAGCCAATGGTGGGGTGTGCTAAACACTCCAAGGTATGGTGACAGCTTTACAAATAAAGAACACAACACAATACTGACGTTTCGGCCTGTGGCCTTCTTCAGAATACAGGGACAACGACAACAAGCGGTGAAGCACAATTACTACATGTTAGATGATAAAGTGGAGGGCGAGGAAAGTAGGATGCAAAAATAAGAAAAGAGAGAAATGAATTTTACATGATGAGAGGTATGATGGGCGTCAAAATATATAAAATAGAAAAAGAGAGAGAAAAATGTATAATAAATTGTACTTAGCTGAGCACAGCAGCAGAGCTGGAAGCTGTCAGCAACCCACAGCTGATGGCTTGCACCAGGATCGATGAACCAGAACCATCCAGACTCTGCTCCACTTCTCTGTGGTGCCTCCAGAAACAAACAAACCTGTCTACTCCGACCAAGTGAGTAAGGATCGAGGATTGAAGACAACCATGTACGAATACAATTGGCCGAAGTCGGATGTGTTGGGCTGAAAGGCGTAAATATCACAGTTATACTGTAAACTACAACACAACGCAGACACGCCCACTTAACGTCTTTTTAAGGGCAGATGATGAAGAGGTGTGATCCTTTAGTCATTGAGTGAAGTGAATGAACGACATTTCTCACAGAAAGAGCTGCTACAGTGCATGACAGCGAGCACAGTTACTGAAATAACAAAGCCGGCATGTAACTCTATTACACACTGCTGCTCTATATCACAAAATAGTGGATGCATGCATGTTTTCTCCTCGAGCACAGTTTCTCTGTTACTGAAATAACAAAACCAGCATGTAACTCTACACACTGCTACTCTTCAACAAAATAGTGGATGCATGCATGTTTTCTCCTCAAGCACAGTTTCTGTTACTGAAATAACAAAACCAGCATGTAACTCTACACACTGCTACTCTTCAACAAAATAGTGGATGCGTGCATGTTTTCTCCTCCAGATTATAAATTACTCTAATTTTTATTCCCTCGAATGTTTTATTTTTAGTGATGTTTTCAAGGCCAAAGTATACATAACTCTAATGTTCTATTCATCTTCATATCTTTAACTCTAGATTATGCGTGAGTACTCTAATGTCCTATTTTAAGTGATGTTTTCCACCCTACTTATACATTATTTTAATATTCCTGTCTTCCAGATGTACATTAGCTTTAATCAGAAACATCGGTTGACACCTTCATGATTTCATCATCATCAGTTCTCATTCCAGTTTATTGCAGCATCTCAAGCTGTACAAGTTTGTGTTCTCTAGGACACAGGCAGAGGAGACAATTAGCTACCAGGTTAGTCTCTTACATTGCTACACGATCACAGTTCTTTCATTGTTGAGTGTAACAGAGGAGACAATTAGCTACCAGGTTAGTCTCTTACATTGCTACACGATCACAGTTCTTTCATTGTTGAGTGTAACAGAGGAGACAATTAGCTACCAGGTTAGTCTCTTACATTGCTACATGATCACAGTTCTTTCATTGTTGAGTGTAACAGAGGAGACAATTAGCTACCAGGTTAGTCTCTTACATTGCTACACGATCACAGTTCTTTCATTGTTGAGTGTAACAGAGGAGACAATTAGCTACCAGGTTAGTCTCTTACATTGCTACATGATCACAGTTCTTTCATTGTTGAGTGTAACAGAGGAGACAATTAGCTACCAGGTTAGTCTCTTACATTGCTACACGATCACAGTTCTTTCATTGTTGAGTGTAACAGAGGAGACAATTAGCTACCAGGTTAGTCTCTTACATTGCTACATGATCACAGTTCTTTCATTGTTGAGTGTAACAGAGGAGACAATTAGCTACCAGGTTAGTCTCTTACATTGCTACATGATCACAGTTCTTTCATTGTTGAGTGTAACAGAGGAGACAATTAGCTACCAGGTTAGTCTCTTACATTGCTACATGATCACAGTTCTTTCATTGTTGAGTGTAATAGAGGAGACAATTAGCTACCAGGTTAGTCTCTTACATTGCTACACAATCACATTTCTTTTATTGTTGAGTGTAACAGAGGAGACAATTAGCTACCAGGTTAGTCTCTTACATTGCTACATGATCACAGTTCTTTCATTGTCGAGTGTAATTTGTGAGATGCAAGAATTAGTCATACTCAGTTTGGCTCGGAAATTGAAAACAGAACCCAAGAGAATTGGTTGTTTGGTACTTTTAGCTGATACACACATGATGACTTATCATTTAGATGTACACACATGATGACTTATCAGTTAGATGTACACACATGATGACTTACCAGTTAGATGTACACACTAATATGCCCAAAATTATAACCAAAGATATTACACAATTATAAAGTCTCAACCAAAGATATTACACAATTATAAAATATCATCCAAAGTTATCACACAATTATAAGATCTCATTCAAAGTTATCACACAATTATAAAGTCTCAACCAAAGATATCACACAATTATAAATTCTCAAACAAATTTATCAATTATAAAGTCTCAACCAAAGTTATCACACAAAGATAAGATCTCATCCAAAGTTATCACACAATTATAAAATCTCATCCAAAGTTATCACACAATTATAAGATCTCATCCAAAGTTATCACACAATTATAAAGTTTCAACCAAAGATATCACACAATTATAAAGTCTCAACCAAAGTTATCACACAATGATAAGATGTCATCCAAAGTTATCACAAAATTATACGAACTCATCCAAATTTATCACACAATTATAAAGTATCAACCAAAGTTATCACACAATGATAAAATCTCATCCAAAGTTATCACACAATGATAAAATCTCATCCAAAGTTATCACACAATTACAGTCTCAGTCAAAAACAACATTTGTGCCCTCAAATAAAGGTACGTGTCACATGAGAGAGTAACTGTGTGAGGTGGAAAACAAACAACTGTAACCCAATGACAAGTGTATTGGCAGAATGTGGAGTTGATGTCCTTGTTTGTCAATGACAAGTGTATTGGCAGAATGTGGAGTTGATGTCCTTGTTTGTCAATGACAAGTGTATTGGCAGAATGTGGAGTTGATGTCCTTGTTTGTCAATGACAAGTGTATTGGCAGAATGTGGAGTTGATGTCCTTGTTTGTCAATGACAAGTGTATTGGCAGAATGTGGAGTTGATGTCCTTGTTTGTCAATGACAAGTGTATTGGAAGAATGTGGAGTTGATGTCCTTGTTTGTCAATGACAAGTGTATTGGCAGAATGTGGAGTTGATGTCCTTGTTTGTCAATGACAAGTGTATTGGCAGAATGTGGAGTTGATGTCCTTGTTTGTCAATGACAAGTGTATTGGCAGAATGTGGAGTTGATGTCCTTGTTTGTCAATGACAAGTGTATTGGCAGAATGTGGAGTTGATGTCCTTGTTTGTCTATGACAAGTGCATTGGCAGAATGTGGAGTTGATGTCCTTGTTTGTCAATGACAAGTGTATTGGCAGAATGTGGAGTTGATGTCCTTGTTTGTCAATGACAAGTGTATTGGCAGAATGTGGAGTTGATGTCCTTGTTTGTCAATGACAAGTGTATTGGCAGAATGTGGAGTTGATGTCCTTGTTTGTCTATGACAAGTGTATTGGCAGAATGTGGAGTTGATGTCCTTGTTTGTCAATGACAAGTGTATTGGCAGAATGTGGAGTTGATGTCCTTGTTTGTCAATGACAAGTGTATTGGCAAAATGTGGAGTTGATGTCCTTGTTTGTCAATGACAAGTGTATTGGCAGAATGTGGAGTTGATGTCCTTGTTTGTCAATGACAAGTGTATTGGCAGAATGTGGAGTTGATGTCCTTGTTTGTCAATGACAAGTGTATTGGCAGAATGTGGAGTTGATGTCCTTGTTTGTCAATGACAAGTGTATTGGCAGAATGTGGAGTTGATGTCCTTGTTTGTCAATGACAAGTGAAATAGTTCATGGCTTATCTGGTTGCTACTTTGCCACACTTGACTAGAAACAAATCTTTGGTGCCCATTATTGGAGGCTAGGTAAGACAGAAGATAGCACATCTGCCAACAGAATCTGGAATTGACAGTTAGTACAAAGTACAGCTCAACCACCAATACATTGATACAACTGTGTAGAATATGTGTGGAGACTTGGTAAATAGCTCGGAAATCAGTTGTAGGATTATGTGTGGAGACTTGGTGTATAGCTTTGAAATCAATTGTAGGATTATGTGTGAAGATGCATTGATGTTACACTCTATGACTATCTCAGCTTTGATGCTACACTCTATGACTGTCTCTTGCTTTGATGTTACACTCTATGACTGTCTCTTGCTTTGATGTTACACTCTATGACTGTCTCTTGCTTTGATGTTACACTCTATGACTGTCTCTTGCTTTGATGTTACACTCTATGACTGTCTCTTGCTTTGATGTTACACCCTATAATTATCTCTTACTTTGATGTTACACTCTATAATTATCTCTTACTTTGATGTTACACTCTATGACTGTCTCTTGCTTTGATGCTGCACTCTATGACTATCTCTTACTTTTATGTTATACTCTATGACTATCTCTAGCTTTGATGCTACACTCTATGACTATCTCTAGCTTTGATGCTGCACTCTATGACTATCTCTTACTTTTATGTTATACTCTATAATTATCTCTTACTTTGATGTTACACTCTATGACAATCTCTAGTTTTGATGTTATACTCTATGACTGTCTCTTGCTTTGATGCTACACTCTATGACTATCTCTAGTTTTGATGTTATACTCTATGACTATCTCTAGCTTTGATGTTATACTCTATGACTATCTCTAGTTTTGATGCTATACTCTATGACTATCTCTAGCTTTGATGCTGCACTCTATGACTATCTCTAGTTTTGATGTTATACTCTACGACTATCTCTAGTTTTGATGTTATACTCTATGACTATCTCTAGCTTTGATGCTACACTCTATATCTCCAGTTTTGATGTTATACTCTATGACTGTCTCTTGCTTTGATGCTACACTCTATGACTATCTCTTACTTTGATGTTACTCTCTACGATTGAATTCTTATTCCCACAATTGATGCTCAACTGAATCTTTATCTGCCTGTTGTTCTTTTTCATTGTTCTTTTCTTTTATCAGTATGTCTCTTTATATATTCAATTGCGTTGAAGTGTCAATGTCTCAAGTGTCAATGTCTCAAGTGTCATTGTCTCAAGTGTCAATGTCTCAAGTGTCAATGTCTCAAGTGTCAATGTCTCACTAACTAATAATTACTACCTCCTGCTTGGATTTTATTCAGTTATTTTTATTTTCACTTTTAGTTGCTTCATGGAGAGCTGGGTAGTCTAGAAGTAAGATGTTAACCTCTAGACAAGAATGTCCGAGGTTCAAATCTCACCACAGATGGTGAGAATTTTAAATATTTGAATCCTTAGGTTTTCTTTGTGGCTTTACCTTCCCCTGGTCTCTTGGTAGTGAGGTCCAATGTCTAGTCCTCTCTGGGTAGTGAGACCCAATGTCTAGCCCTCTCTGGGTAGTGAGATCCAATGTCTAGCCCTCTCTGGGTAGTGAGACCCAATGTCTAGCCCTCTCTGGGTAGTGAGATCCAATGTCTAGTCCTCTCTTGGTAGTGAGATCCAATGTCTAGTCCTCTCTGGGTGGTGAGATCCAATGTCTAGTCCTCTCTGGGTAGTGAGGTCCAATGTCTAGTGCTCTCTGGGTAGTAAGATCCAATGTCTAGTCCTCTCTGGGTAGTGAGATGCAATGCCTATCCCTCTCTGGGTAGTGTGATCCAATGTCTAGTCCTTTTTGAGTAGTGAGATCCATTGTCTAGCCCTCTCTGGGTAGTGAGACCCAATGTCTAGTCCTCTCTGGGTAGTGAGATCCAATGTCTAGTCCTCTCTGGGTAGTGTAATCCAATGTCTAGTTCTCTCTGGGTAGTGAGATCTAATGTCTAGTTCTCTCTGGGTAGTGAGATCCAATGTCTAGTCCTCTCTGGGTGGTGAGATCCAATGTCTAGTCCTCTCTGGGTAGTGAGGTCCAATGACTATCCCTCTCTGGGTAGTGAGGTCCAATGCCTAGTCCTCTCTGGGTAGTGAGATGCAATGCCTATCCCTCTCTGGGTAGTGTGATCCAATGTCTAGTTCTCTCTGGGTAGTGTGATCCAATGTCTAGTTCTCTCTGGGTAGTGAGATCTAATGTCTAGTCCTCTCTGGGTAATGAGATCCAATGTCTAGTCCTCTCTGGGTAGGGAGATCCAATATCTAGTCCTCTCTTGGTAGTGAGATCCAATGTCTAGTTCTCTCTGGGTAGTGAGATCCAATGCCTATCCCTCTCTGGGTAGTGAGATCCAATGCCTATCCCTCTCTGGTTAGTGAGATCTAATGTCTAGTCCCCATAAATAATGACAACAATTAGAAGGCCCCACGTGAGCTCTGCAAATGTTAAAGAACCCTTGGCAGTTAAAAGAGTAGACCAGAAAGTCTGCTGTCCAAACAACATTTATAGAAGGTCTGCCCATTCTGAAGATGGATCCAAAAGATGCTGATATCATGGCTTCATCATCATCATCAATTTCCGGGCCTGCTGGCGTAGGTGATCATATCTCTCCACAACTTTAGATCTCTACAGTTATTTATCAGGTTGGGTAATTTTACCTGCTACTGTATGTAGTAAACAGTACAACCTCTGGCTGCCCTGCTGCTATGCAGGTAAGCTCGGGAGAGTAAAAGGCTAAGGGAGGGTACCCCGAAGTAAAACAACCCCACTGCCTTGTGGGTGAGACTTTTTAGTCAAAGGCTAGCGGAGTCAACTGTAAACAAACCAACGGAAGGCAACAGAAAACCACAGTCGTAACTTCTTTGTAAATCATGAATCATCATGGCTTAACTTAGCCAAAAGATGCTGATATCATGGCTTACCATAACCAAAAGATGATGATATAATGGCTTATCATATCCAAAAGATGCTGATCATGGCTTGTCATAGCCAAAAGATACTGATATCATGGCTTGTCATAGCCAAAAGATGCTGATATCATGGCTTGTCATAGCCAAAAGATGCTGATATCATGGCTTACCATATCCAAAAGATGCTGATCATGGCTTGTCATAGCCAAAAGATACTGATATCATGGCTTGTTATAGCCAAAAGATGCTGATATCATGGCTTGTCATAGCCAAAAGATGATGATATCATGGCTTGTCATAACCAAAAGATGATGATATCATGGCTTGTCATAGCCAAAAGATGCTGATATCATGGCTTGTCATAGCCAAAAGATGATGATATCATGGCTTACCATATCCAAAAGATGCTGATCATGGCTTGTCATAGCCAAAAGATACTGATATCATGGCTTGTCATAGCCAAAGGATGCTGATATCATGGCTTGTCATAGCCAAAAGATGATGATATCATGGCTTGTCATAACCAAAAGATGATGATATCATGGCTTGTCATAGCCAAAAGATGCTGATATCATGGCTTGTCATAGCCAAAAGATGCTGATATCATGGCTTGTCATAGCCAAAAGATACTGATATCATGGCTTGTCATAGCCAAAAGATACTGATATCATGGCTTACCATATCCAAAAGATACAGATATCATGGCTTACCATAACCAAAAGATACTGATATCATGGCTTACCATATCCAAAAGATACTGATATCATGGCTTGTCATAACCAAAAGATGCTGATATCATGGCTTACCATAACCAAAAGATACTGATATCATGGCTTGTCATAGCCAAAAGATGCTGATATCATGGCTTACCATAATCAAAAAATGATGATATCATGGCTTGTCATATCCAAAAGATACTGATCATGGCTTGTCATAGCCAAAAGATACTGATATCATGGCTTACCATATCCAAAAGATACTGATATCATGGCTTACCATAACCAAAAGATACTGATATCATGGCTTACCATATCCAAAAGATGCTGATATCATGGCTTACCATAACCAAAAGATACTGATATCATGGCTTGTCATAACCAAAAGATACTGATATCATGGCTTACCATAACCAAAAGATACTGATATCATGGCTTGTCATAACCACAAGATGCTGATATCATGGCTTACCATAACCAAAAGATACTGATATCATGGCTTGTCATAGCCAAAAGATGCTGATATCATGGCTTACCATAACCAAAAGATGATGATATCATGGCTTGTCATATCCAAAAGATACTGATCATGGCTTGTCATAGCCAAAAGATACTGATATCATGGCTTACCATATCCAAAAGATGCTGATATCATGGCTTGTCATAGCCAAAAGATGCTGATATCATGGCTTACCATAGCCAAAAGATCATGATATCATGGCTTGTCATAGCCAAAAGATGATGATATCATGGCTTGTCATAGCCAAAGACACACATATTGCAACATTTACCAAGTTATTTCATTAGAATTATCAATAGTTATAGCACCACCATTATCATGTAATTAGAATTATCAATAATTATAGCATACCATTATCATATAATTAGAATTATCAATAGTTATCGCACCACCATTATCATGTAAACATCTTTTCTCAGTTGACGGTAGAGTTACCTGTTCCAAATGAAAACTCGTTTCTTCCATACCTTGATGAAGGGATGCCTGAGAACATCATTACAGAGTGTGACTCCCTCCCAACACCAGCTCTGGTAGGTTGCTCTGAGAGGGGTGTTTAACACATGCCACAAGAGAAATAAGATGGCTAATGTACTCATAAATGTAGGAGAACAAGAGAAATAAGATGGATAATGTACTCATAAATGTTGGAGAACAAGCGAAATAAGATGGATAATGTATTCATAAATGCAGGAGAACAAGAGAAATAAGATGGCTAATGTACTCATAATTGTTGGAGAACAAGAAGAATAAGATGGCTAATGTACTAATAAATGTATGAGAACAAGATAAATAAGATGGATAATGTACTCATAAATGTTGGAGAACAAGAGAAATAAGATGGATAATGTACTCATAAATGTTGGAGAACAAGAAAAATAAGATGGATAATGTACTCATAATCATGCGAAGAGTGCGAAACAAAATAAGTTCAGAAATTAGTGATGAACAGTGTGGTTTTATTAGAGGTAAAGGAGTGAGCAATGCCATATACATCATAAGATCTTTAGTAGAAAGTGCCATAGAGGTGAAAACAGATCTATACTAATGTTTCATAGATTATACCAATGCATTTGACAAAATAAAGCACCAAGAAATAATCAAAATTTTAGAAGGCATAAACATAGACAGCAAAGATCTAAGAATAATAAAGAACATGTACTGGCAACAGACAGCGGCCATAAGAGCTGGAAATCAATTGGGAATGTTTCAACAAATAAAACAGGTTGTTAGGCAAGGTTGTGTGCTGTCACCAGATTTGTTTAATATTTATAGTGAGATTATTTTAAGATCCATAAGGGGCATGCCTGGAATAACAATTGTAGGTCATAATATAAATAATCTAAGGTATGCTGATGATACAGTCTTAATCGCTAAGAGTGAAAATGAGTTACAAGAAATGTTGGACATTATAGTGAAAGAAAGCAAAAATAAAGAACTCAGCCTTAATTAATAGCAAAAAGACAGAAGTAATGGTAACAACAAAGAAAAAGACATCACCTCAGTGCAAAATAAAGACAAGTGGAACAATATTAAAACAGGTAAATGAATTTAAATATTTGGGAACTTTGTTAACCTCAGACGGAAGATGTACAAAAGAGGTGAGATGCAGAATGACTCAGGCAAAAGCAGCCTTCCAAAAAATGAGGAAGATACTATGCAATCAATTTTTTACAATAGAAACAAGAAAAAGAGTTCTTAAATGTTATGTAGAGCCAGTCTTAACATATGGATGTGAATCATGGACAACAGGACAACAGACAAGAAAATCACTGGAGTCTGTATAAATGTGGTTTTACAGAAGAATGTTGAGAGTACCATGAACAGCTAAGAAGAGTAATGAACATGTTCTGAAAGAGGTCAAAGCAAAAAGAGAGCTAATTTCCAATATTAGGAAAAAACAAGCATCATTTTTTTTTGGCCATGTAATGAGAGGAGAACAACTGAAATATATTGTAACAACTGGAAAAATTGATGGACGAAGAGATAGAAGGAAGCAAAGAGAAAAGATACCAGACAGCTTAAGATAATGGCTTGGCAAAACGTCAACAACAGAAATGATAAATAATTGTCGAGATCAAAAGTTGTGGAGAGACACTGATCACCTACGCCAGCAGGCTCGGTACTTGATGATGAATGTACTCATAAATGTTGGAAAACAAGAGAAATAAGATGGCTAATGTACTCAAATAATAAATATATATAAATATAACAAATATAAATCTATATAAATAAATGATAATGTTGGACAACAAAAGAAATATGATAGATAATGTTGTCAAATGTTAGATGACAAGAGAAACAAAAAAATCCAAAGTTTTTATACAAAATATATATAGAACTTGCCTCAGAGAACTCTCATTGATTTTTTACCTGAAGAAGAGAGGGATTTGGTATAGAGTACCAGTACTGTAGCTGTACAGTAGCGAGTACCAGTACTGTAGCTGTAGAGTAGCAAGTACCAGTACTGTAGCTGTAGAGTAGCAAGTACCAGTACTGTAGCTGTAGAGTAGCAAGTACCAGTACTGTAGCTGTAGAGTAGCAAGTACCAGTACTGTAGCTGTAGAGTAGCGAGTACCAGTACTGTAGCTGTAGAGTAGCGAGTACCAGTACTGTAGCTGTAGAGTAGCGAGTACCAGTACTGTAGCAGTAGTGTAGCAAGTACCAGTACTGTAGCTGTAGAGTAGCAAGTACCAGTACTGTAGCTGTAGAGTAGCGAGTACCAGTACTGTAGCTGTAGAGTAGCGAGTACCAGTACTGTAGCCATAGAGTAGCGAGTACCAGTACTGTAGCCGTAGAGTAGTGAGTACCAGTACTGTAGCTGTAGAGTAGTGAGTACCAGTACTGTAGCTGTAGAGTAGTGAGTACCAGTACTGTAGCCATAGAGTAGTGAGTACCAGTACTGTAGCTGTAGAGTAGTGAGTACCAGTACTGTAGCTGTAGAGTAGTGAGTACCAGTGCTGTAGCTGTAGACTAGTGAGTACCTGTACTGTAGCTGTAGATTAGTGAGTACCAGTACTGTAGCTGTAGAGTAGCGAGTACCAGTACTGTAGCAGCAGAGTAGTGAGTACCAGTACTGTAGCCATAGAGTAGTGAGTACCAGTACTGTAGCCATAGAGTAGTGAGTACCAGTACTGTAGCCGTAGAGTAGTGAGTACCAGTACTGTAGCTGTAGAGTAGCGAGTACCAGTACTGTAGCTGTAGAGTAGCGAGTACCTGTACTGTAGCTGTAGACTAGTGAGTACCAGTACTGTAGCTGTAGAGTAGTGAGTACCAGTACTGTAGCTGCAGAGTAGTGAGTACCAGTACTGTAGCTGTAGAGTAGCGAGTACCAGCACTGTAGTTGAAGAGTAGTGAGTACCAATACTGTAGCTGTAGAGTAGTGAGTACCAGTACTGTAGCTGTAGAGTAGTGAGTACCAGTACTGTAGCTGTAGAGTAGTAAGTACCAGTACTGTAGCAGCAGAGTAGTGAGTACCAGTACTGTAGCCTTAGAGTAGCGAGTACCAGTACTGTAGCTGTAGAGTAGTGAGTACCAGTACTGTAGCTGTAGAGTAGCGAGTACCAGTACTGTAGCTGTAGACTAGTGAGTACCAGTACTGTAGCTGTAGAGAAGTGAGTACCAGTACTGTAGCAGAAGAGTAGTGAGTACCAGTACTGTAGCCATAGAGTAGTGAGTACCAGTACTGTAACCATAGGGTAGTAAGTACCAGTACTGTTGCCATAGACTAGTGAGTACCAGTACTGTAGCTGTAGAGTAGTGAGTACCAGTACTTTAGCTTTAGAGTAGCAAGTACCAGTACTGTAGCTGTAGAGTAGTGAATATCAGTACTGTAGCTGTAGAGTAGTGAGTACCAGTACTGTAGCTGTAGAGTAGTGAGTACCAGTACTGTAGCTGTAGAGTAGCAAATACCAGTACTGTAGCTGTAGAGTAGTGAGTACCAGTACTGTAGCTGTAGACTAGTGAGTACCAGTACTGTAGCTGTAGATTAGCGAGTACCAGTACTGTAGCTGTAGAGTAGTAAGTACCAGTACTGTAGCAGAAGAGTAGTGAGTACCAGTACTGTAGCCATAGAGTAGTGAGTACCAGTACTGTAACCATAGGGTAGTAAGTACCAGTACTGTAGCCATTGACTAGTGAGTACCAGTACTGTAGCTGTAGAGTAGTGAGTACCAGTACTGTAGCTGTAGAGTAGTGAGTACCAGTACTGTAGCCATAGAGTAGTGAGTACCAGTACTGTAGCTGTAAACTTGTGAGTACCAGTACTGTAGCTGTAGAGTAGTGAGTACCAGTACTGTAGCCATAGAGTAGTGAGTACCAGTACTGTTGCCACAGAGTAATGAGTACAAGCACTGTAGCTATAGAGTAGTGAGTGCCAGTACTGTAGCTGCATAGTAGTGAGTATCAGTACTGTAGCCAAGAGTAGTGAGCACAAGTACTGTAGCCATAGAGTAGTGAGTACCAGTACTGTAGCCATAGATTAGTGAGCACCAGTGCTGTAGCCATAGAGAAATGAGTACCAGTACTGTAGCTGTAGAGTAGTGAGTACCAGTACTGTAGCCATAGAGTTGTGAGTACCAGTACTGTAGCCATAGAGTAGTGTGTACCAGTACTGTAGCCATAGAGTAGTGAGTACCAGTACTGTAGCTGTAGAGTTGTGAGTACCAGTGCTGTAGCCATAGAGTAGTGAGTACCGGTACTGTTGCTATAGAGTAGTGTGTGCCAGTACTAGTACTGTAGCCATAGAGTAGTGAGTACCAGTACTGTATCTGCAGCCATATATGTGGTGCAGTTAATAAAAATATGTGAAGTTTATAAAAACCTTTCAGATTGAGTTTACTGTGTGAGAACATCAGCAGAAACAGGCGTACAACAAGGATGTCTCATGTTGTCACTTTTATTAGGAATTTCAGTTGATTGGGTCAAGCGAAATCAATAGAGGATAGACAATAAGGCATTAAGTAGATTGTCGCAGTCATAGAAGTAGTTGGTGATCTTACCTGGAAATGGCAATGGTAAGATAAGTTACTGGAACGCATTGAATCTATCTGTAACTATGGTTAATGTGTACACTAGTCTGACAGGTGATTAGATATCAATATCAAAAGACTAAAACTATAATCATAAACAAAGAAAATACTCAAAACCTACAAGTGGATATCAAAACTGAAGGAATAGACCTGGAGACAGTTCAAAACTACAACTACCTGGGACATACTATAACCAGTGATGGAAAATGTAAAACTGAAATAGACAAAAGAATAGGAATGGCAAAAAGTGTTTTTAATGCCATGAAAAATATACTAACATCAAAACAAATAACACCAGGGCTAAAACTAAGAATAAATAGCAAAATGTTACATCTTCTCAATATTCCTATATGGTGCTGAAACATGGGCATTAGACAAGAAAACAGAACAGAAAATTGAAGCCTTTGAAATGTGGATTTATAGAAGAATAGGTAGAATTGGATGGAAAGAAAAGAAAACAAATGATGAAGTCTTAAAACAATTAAGAATGAAAAGAGAACTACTAAACACAATTCAAACAAGACAGATGTGATCTTTGGGGCATGTTAAAAGACACAAGTCTACTAAAAGTAATCTTGGAGGGGAAAATACAAGGTAAAAGAGGGTGAGGCAGACCAAGATTAACATGAATGAGTAACATCAAAAGATAGACAAGTCAGTGTATGACAACCTGCACCATCAAAGCAAGAGACAAAGCAAAATGGCGCTCCATGGTAGCCAACCATCGTTGCAGAGATGGCACTCGATGATGATGATGAGTCTGAGAGGTAATGTCAGTTTTACATCAATTGGGCAGATAATTTCTATTGCACATCAATCTAACAGGTAATGTATGTTGTACATCAATCTGACAGGTAATGTCTGTTGTACATGAATCTGACAGGTAATGTCTGTTTTACATAAAATAGACAGGTAATGTCTGTTGTACATGAATTTGACAGGCAATGTCTGTTGTACATGAATCTGACAGGTAATGTCTGTTTTACATAAAATAGACAGGTAATGTCTGTTGTACATGAATTTGACAGGCAATGTCTGTTGTACATGAATCTGACAGGTAATGTCTGTTGTACATGAATCTGACAGGTAATATCTGTTGTACATCAATCTGACAGGTAATGTCTGTTGTACACGAATCTGACAGGTAATGTCTGTTGTACATGAGTCTGGCAGGTAATGTCTGTTGTACATGAATCTGACAGGTAATGTCTGTTGTACACGAATCTGACAGGTAATGTCTGTTGTACATGAATCTGGCAGGTAATGTCTGTTCTACATGAATCTGACAGGTAATGTCTGTTGTACATGAATCTGACAGGTAGTGTCTGTTGTACATGAATCTGACAGGTAATGTCTGTTGTACATGAATCTGACAGGTAATGTCTGTTGTACATGAATCTGACAGGTAATGTCTGTTGTACATGAATCTGACAGGTAATGTCTGTTGTACATGAATCTGACAGGTAGTGTCTGTTGTACATGAATCTGACAGGTAATGTCTGTTGTACATGAATCTGACAGGTAATGTCTGTTGTACATGAATCTGACAGGTAGTGTCTGTTGAAGGACTGAAGAAAACTTTCTCCTCTGATGATGTGAAACTGCCCTCAGAACTGAAGGACTTCTTTGGCAAGCTGACCCAAGAAGATGTCAAGGCCATTGTTCATGAAGTTTCCACTCAAGTGCTGGAAAGTTTACAGGTCAGTGATGATGTTGCTGCTTTCAGTCAGTGATGATGTTGCTGCTTTCAGTCAGTGATGATGTTGCTGCTTTCAGTCAGTGATGATGTTGCTGCTTTCAGTCAGTGATGATGTTGTGACTTTCAGTCAGTGATGATGTTGTGACTTTCAGTCAGTGATGATGTTGCTGCTTTCAGTCAGTGATGATGTTGTGGCTTTCAGTCAGTGATGATGTTGTGACTTTCAGTCAGTGATAATGTTGTGACTTTCAGTCAGTGATGATGTTGCTGCTTTCAGTCAGTGATGATGTTGTGGCTTTCAGTCAGTGATAATGTTGTTGTTTTCAGTCAGTGATAATGTTGTGACTTTCAGTCAGTGATGATGTTGCTGCTTTCAGTCAGTGATAATGTTGTGACTTTCAGTCAGTGATGATGTTGCTGCTTTCAGTCAGTGATAATGTTGCTGCTTTCAGTCAGTGATAATGTTACTGCTTTCAGTCAGTGATAATGTTGTGACTTTCAGTCTGTGATAATGTTTCTGCTTTCAGTCAGTGATAATGTTGTGGCTTTCAGTCAGTGATGATGTTGTGACTTTCAGTCAATGATAATGTTGTGACTTTCAGTCAGTGATGATGTTGTGACTTTCAGTCAATGATAATGTTGTGACTTTCAGTCAATGATGATGCTATTGCTTTCAGTCTGTGAGTAAAACAAATAAAAGGTGGTGAGAGCAAAACAAAAAAAGACACTAAAGTTGTGATTCCTACACATGGTTGCTGCTTGTGGCACATCTCATTTTTCCCTTCCAAGGCTGTACATCTCACTATATTTTCCCCTCTAGGTGATTGACAGTATGTTATTTTGTCTCTTTAAGTCCACATAGACAGACAGACAGATAGGTAGACAGTGACATGCAGGCAGGCAGACAGAGACAGGCAGGCAGGCAGACAGAGACAGGCAGGCAGGCAGACAGACAGATAGTGTCAACACATTTCACTTTATTAAAGTAGCTGAAATAGTTCTTTCTTTTCTTCCTGCTGTTTCAAAACTTCATTTCTCTTTTCTGCCCATCCAATCATTCCACTTCTTCTATAATTCTGCAATTCGAGGCTTCAATGTTAATTCTCATTTAGTGTCCATGTTTCTGCTCCATGCACAACTATTGAGTAGATAACAATTTATTATTTGCTGTTCT
This sequence comes from Megaustenia siamemsis, assembly GCA_032433765.1. Taxonomy (NCBI): domain Eukaryota; kingdom Metazoa; phylum Mollusca; class Gastropoda; order Stylommatophora; family Ariophantidae; genus Megaustenia; species Megaustenia siamemsis. The sequence continues at coordinate 87,544 of JAVIAB010000092.1, forward strand.
ATCTGGTGCTAGTATATGATTCACTTTGTTCAAAATATATTGTACAATTTCTATGCTATTTCTTTTATTTACATATATCTCACATTTTCTGTCACTTGTCGTAATATGTACATATGTGGATGTAAGGGAACTGTTAGGTTATGTGTAGCAGTGATGTGACAGATAAATGTCTAGCTGTGATGTGGCAGATAAATGTGTAGCTGTGATGTGACAGGTAAATGTGTAGCTGTGATGTGACAGGTAAATATGTAGCTGTGATGTGACAAATAAATGTTTAGCTGTGATGTGATAGATAAATGTGTAGCTGTGGTGTGACAGATAAATGTGTAGCTGTGATGTGAAAGATAAATGTGCAGCTGTGATGTGAAAGATAAATGTGTAGCTGTGATGTGACAGATAAATGTCTAGCTGTGATGTGACAGATAAATGTGTAGTTGTGATGTGGCAGATAAATGTATAGCTGTGATGTGACAGATAAATGTGTAGCTATGATTTGACAGATAAATGTTTAGCTGTGATGTGGCAGGTAAATTTCTAGCTGTGATGTGACATAAATTTCTAGCTGTGATGTGACAGATAAATGTTTAGCTCTGATGTGACAGATAAATGTATAGCTTTGATGTGGCATAAAAATGTGTAGCTGCGATGTAACAGATAAATGTCTAGCTGTGATGTGGCAGATAAATGTATAGCTGTGATGTGACAAAAAAATGTGTAGCTATGATTTGACAGATAAATTTTTAGCTGTGATGTGACAGGTAAATTTCTAGCTGTGATGTGACAGGTAAATGTCTAGCTGTGATGTGACAGATAAATGTCAAGCTGTGATGTGACAGATAAATGTATAGCTTTGATGTGGCATATAAATGTGTAGCTTTGATGTGGCATATAAATGTGTAGCTGTGATGCGACAGATAAATGTTTAGCTGTGAAATGACAGATAAATGTGTAGCTGTGATGTGGCAGATAAATGTCTAGCTGAATGTGACAGATACATTTCTAGCTGTGATGTGACAGATAAATGTCTAGCTGTGATGTGGCAGATAAATGAGTAGCTGTGATGTGACAGATAAATGTATAGTTATGATGTGACAGGTAAATATGTAGTTGTGATGTGACAGGTAAATGTCAAGCTGTGATGTGACAGATAAATGTTTAGCTGTGACGTGACAGATAAATGTATAGCTCTGATGTGGCAGATAAATGTGTAGCTGTGATGTGGCAGATAAACGTGTAGCTTTGATGTGGCAAATAAATGTCTAGCTGAGATCTGACAGGTAAATGTGTAGCTGTGGTGTTACAGATAAATGTGTAGCTGTGATGTGACAGATAAATGTCTAGCTGTGATGTGAAAGGTAAATGTTTATCTGTGATGTGACAGATAAATGTATAGCGTTGATTGGCAGATAAATGTGTAGTGACATGTAAATGTCTAGCTGTGATGTGACAAATAAATGTGTAGCTGTGATTTGACAGATAAATGTTTAGCTGTGACGTGACAGATAAATGTATAGCTTTGATGTGGCATATAAATGTGTAGCTGTGATGTGACAGATATATGTTTAGCTGTGATGTGTCAGATAAATGTGTAGTTGTGATGTGGCAGATAAATTTGTAGCTTTGATGTGAAAAACAAATGTGCAGCTGTGATGTGGCAGGTAAATGTGTAGCTGTGATGTGGCAGGTAAATGTGTAGCTATGATGTGGCAGATAAATGTCTAGCTATGATGTGACAGATAATTGTGTAGCTGTGATGTGACAGATACATTTCTAGCAGTGATGTGACAGATAAATATATAGCTGTGATGCGACAGATAAATGTGTAGCTGTGATGTGACAGATAAATGTGTAGCTGTGATGTCACAGATTAATGGGTAGCTGTGATGTGGCAGATAAATGTTTGCTGTGAGGTAACAGGTAAATGTGTAGCTGTGATGTGGCAGATAAATGTCTAGCTGTGGTGTAACAGATAAATATGTAGCTGTGATGTGACAGGTAAATGTGTAGCTGTGATGTGACAAGTAAATGTGTAGCTGTGATGTGACAGATAAATGTTTAGCTGTGATGTGACAGATAAATATGTAGCTGTGATGTGGCAGATAAATGTGTAGCTGTGATGTGACAGGTAAATGAATGTGTAGCTGTGATGTGACAGGTAAATGTGTAGCTGTGATGTAACAGATAAGTGTGCAGCTGTGATGTGGCAGATAAATGTCTTTATGTGATGTGAGAGGTAAAAGTGTAGCTGTGATGTGACAGATAAATGTCTAGCTATGATATGACAGATACATGTGTAGCTGTGATGTGGCATATACATGTCTAGCTGTGATGTGACAGATAAATGTCAAGCTGTGATGTGACAGATATTTGTCTAGCTGTGATGTAACAGATAAATGTGTAGCTGTGATGTGGCAGATAAATGTGTAGCTGTAATGTGGCAGATAAATGTGTAGCTGTGATGTGACAGGTAAATGTGTAGCTCTAAGGTAACAGATAAATGTCTAGCGGTAATGTGACAGATAAACGTATAGCTGTGTTGTAATAGATAAATGTGTAGCTGTGATGTGACAGATAAATGTCAAGCTGTGATATGACAGATACATGTTTAGCTGTGACGTGACAGATAAATATATAGCCTTGATGTGGCAGATAAATGTGTAGCTGTGATGTGACAAATATATGTGTAGCTGTGAAGTGACAGGTAAATGTGTAGCTGTGAAGTGACAGGTAAATGTGTAGCTGCGATGTGACAGATAAATGTGTAGTTTTGATGTGGCAGATAAATGTGTAGCTGTGATGTGAGAAGTAAATGTGTAGCTGTGGTGTGACAGATAAATGTGTAGCTGTGATGTGACAGATAAATGTCTAGCTGTGATGTGAAAGGTAAATGTTTATCTGTGATGTGACAGATAAATGTATAGCGTTGATTGGCAGATAAATGTGTAGTGACATGTAAATGTCTAGCTGTGATGTGACAAATAAATGTGTAGCTGTGATTTGACAGATAAATGTTTAGCTGTGACGTGACAGATAAATGTATAGCTTTGATGTGGCATATAAATGTGTAGCTGTGATGTGACAGATATATGTTTAGCTGTGATGTGTCAGATAAATGTGTAGTTGTGATGTGACAGATAAATTTGTAGCTTTGATGTGAAAAACAAATGTGCAGTTGTGATGTGGCAGGTAAATGTGTAGCTGTGATGTGGCAGGTAAATGTGTAGCTATGATGTGGCAGATAAATGTCAAGCTGTGATGTGACAGATAAGTGTCTAGCTGTGATGTGATAGATAAATGTGTAGCTGTGATGGGGCAGATACATGTGTAGCTGTGATGTGACAGGTAAATGCGCAGCTGTTTTGTGACATATAAATGTTTAGCTGTTATGTGACAGATAAATGTGTAGCTGTAATGTGGCAGATACATGTGTAGCTGTGATGTGACAGGTAAATGTGTAGCTGTGATGTGGCAAATAAATTTATAGCTGTGATGTAACAGATAAATGTGTAGCTGTGATGTGACAGGTAAATGTGTAGCTGTGATGTGACAGATAAATGTGAGGCTGTGATGTGAAAGATAAATGTGCAGCTGTGATGTGGCAGATAAATGTGTAGCTGTGTTATGACAGATAAATGTATAGCTTTGATGTGGCGGATAAACGTGTAGCTGTGATGTGACAGATAAATGTGTAGCTATTATGTTGCAGATAAATGTGTAGCTGTGATCTGACAGGTAAATGTGTAGCTGTGATGTGACAGATAAATGTTTAGTTGTGATGTGACAGATAAATGTATAACGTTTATGTGGCATATAAATGTATAGCTATGATGTGACAGATAAATGTTTAGCTGTGATGTGACAGATAAATGTGTAGCTGTGTTGTGGCAGATAAATTTGCAGCTATAATGTGGTAGATAAATGTCTAGCTATGATGTGACAGATAATTGTGTAGCTGTGAAGTGACAGATACATTTCTAGCAGTGATGTGACAGATAAATGTGTAGCTGTGATGTGACAGATTAATGTTTGCTGTGAGGTAACAGGTAAATGTGTAGCTGTGATGAGGCAGATAAATGTCTAGCTGTGATGTGACAGATAAATATGTAGCTGTGACGTGGCAGATAAATGTGTAGCTGTGATGTGACAGGTAAATGAATGTGTAGCTGTGATGTGACAGGTAAATGTGTAGCTGTTATGTAACAGATAAGTGTGCAGCAATGATGTGGCAGATACATGTCTTTATGTGATGTGACAGGTAAATGTGTAGCTGTGATGTGACAGATAAATGTCTAGCTGTGATATGACAGATAAATGTGTAGCTGTGATGTGGCAGATAAATGTCTAGCTGTGATGTGGCAGATAAATGTCAAGCCTTGATGTGACAGATAAATGTCTAGCTGTGATGTAACAGATAAATGTGTAGCTGTGATGTGGCAGATAAATGTGTAGCTGTGATGTGGCAGATAAATGTGTAGCTGTGATGTGACAATAAAATGTGTAGCTGTGATGTAACAGATAAATGTCTAGCTGTAATGTGACAGATAAACGTATAGATGTGTTGTAATAGATAAATGTGTAGCTGTGATGTGACAGATAAAAGTGTAGCCTTGATGTGACAGATAAATGTCAAGCTGTGATATGACAGATAAATGTTTAGCTGTGATGTGACAGATAAATATATAGCATTGATGTGGCAGATAAATGTGTAGCTGTGATGTGACAGATATATGTGTAGCTGTGAAATGACAGGTAAATATGTAGCTGTGATGTGGCAGATAAATGTGTAGCATTGATGTGGCAGATAAATGTGTAGCTGTGATGTGAGAAGTAAATGTGTAGCTGTGATGTGACAGATAAATGTGTAGCTGTGATGTGACAGATAAATGTGTAGCTGTGATGTAGCAGATAAATGTTTGCTGTGGGGTAACAGGTAAATGTGTAGCTCTGATGAGGCAGATAAATGTCTAGCTGTGATGCGACAGGTGAATGAATGTGTAGCTGTGATGTGACAGGTAAATGTGTAGCTGTTATGTAACAGATAAGTGTGCAGCTGTGATGTGGCAGATAAATGTCTTTATGTGATGTGACAGATAAATGTGTAGCTATGATTTGACAGATAAATGTTTAGCTGTGATGTGGCAGGTAAATTTCTAGCTGTGATGTGGCATAAATTTCTAGCTGTGATGTGACAGATAAATTTTTAGCTCTGATGTGACAGATAAATGTATAGCTTTGATGTGGCATAAAAATGTGTAGCTGCGATGTAACAGATAAATGTCTAGCTGTGATGTGGCAGATAAATGTATAGCTGTGATGTGACAAAAAATGTGTAGCTATGATTTGACAGATAAATTTTTAGCTGTGATGTGACAGGTAAATTTCTAGCTGTGATGTGACAGGTAAATGTCTAGCTGTGATGTGACAGATAAATGTCAAGCTGTGATGTGACAGATAAATGTATAGCTTTGATGTGGCATATAAATGTGTAGCTGTGATGCGACAGATAAATGTTTAGCTGTGAAATGACAGATAAATGTGTAGCTGTGATGTGGCAGATAAATGTCTAGCTGAATGTGACAGATACATTTCTAGCTGTGATGTGACAGATAAATGTCTAGCTGTGATGTGGCAGATAAATGAGTAGCTGTGATGTGACAGATAAATGTATAGTTATGATGTGACAGGTAAATATGTAGTTGTGATGTGACAGGTAAATGTCAAGCTGTGATGTGACTGATAAATGTTTAGCTGTGACGTGACAGATAAATGTATAGCTCTGATGTGGCAGATAAATGTGTAGCTGTGATGTGGCAGATAAACGTGTAGCTTTGATGTGGCAAATAAATGTCTAGCTGAGATCTGACAGGTAAATGTGTAGCTGTGGTGTGACAGATAAATGTGTAGCTGTGATGTGACAGATAAATGTCTAGCTGTGATGTGAAAGGTAAATGTTTATCTGTGATGTGACAGATAAATGTATAGCGTTGATTGGCAGATAAATGTGTAGTGACATGTAAATGTCTAGCTGTGATGTGACAAATAAATGTGTAGCTGTGATTTGACAGATAAATGTTTAGCTGTGACGTGACAGATAAATGTATAGCTTTGATGTGGCATATAAATGTGTAGCTGTGATGTGACAGATATATGTTTAGCTGTGATGTGTCAGATAAATGTGTAGTTGTGATGTGGCAGATAAATTTGTAGCTTTGATGTGAAAAACAAATGTGCAGTTGTGATGTGGCAGGTAAATGTGTAGCTGTGATGTGGCAGGTAAATGTGTAGCTATGATGTGGCAGATAAATGTCTAGCTATGATGTGACAGATAATTGTGTAGCTGTGATGTGACAGATACATTTCTAGCAGTGATGTGACAGATAAATATATAGCTGTGATGCGACAGATAAATGTGTAGCTGTGATGTGACAGATAAATGTGTAGCTGTGATGTCACAGATTAATGGGTAGCTGTGATGTGGCAGATAAATGTTTGCTGTGAGGTAACAGGTAAATGTGTAGCTGTGATGTGACAGATAAATGTGTAGCTGTGATGTGAGAGATAAATGTTTAGCTGTAATGTGACAGATACATGTATAGCTGTGATGTGTCAGACAAATGTCTAGCTGTGATGTGACAGATAAATGTCTGGCTGTCATGTGAATGATAAATGTGAAGCTGTGATGTGATAGATAAATGCGTAGCTGTGATGTGATAGATAAAAGTGTAGCTGTGATGTGACAAAAAAATGTGTAGCTATGATTTGACAGATAAATTTTTAGCTGTGATGTGACAGGTAAATTTCTAGCTGTGATGTGACAGGTAAATGTCTAGCTGTGATGTGACAGATAAATGTCAAGCTGTGATGTGACAGATAAATGTATAGCTTTGATGTGGCATATAAATGTGTAGCTGTGATGCGACAGATAAATGTTTAGCTGTGAAATGACAGATAAATGTGTAGCTGTGATGTGGCAGATAAATGTCTAGCTGAATGTGACAGATACATTTCTAGCTGTGATGTGACAGATAAATGTCTAGCTGTGATGTGGCAGATAAATGAGTAGCTGTGATGTGACAGATAAATGTATAGTTATGATGTGACAGGTAAATATGTAGTTGTGATGTGACAGGTAAATGTCAAGCTGTGATGTGACTGATAAATGTTTAGCTGTGACGTGACAGATAAATGTATAGCTCTGATGTGGCAGATAAATGTGTAGCTGTGATGTGGCAGATAAACGTGTAGCTTTGATGTGGCAAATAAATGTCTAGCTGAGATCTGACAGGTAAATGTGTAGCTGTGGTGTGACAGATAAATGTGTAGCTGTGATGTGACAGATAAATGTCTAGCTGTGATGTGAAAGGTAAATGTTTATCTGTGATGTGACAGATAAATGTATAGCGTTGATTGGCAGATAAATGTGTAGTGACATGTAAATGTCTAGCTGTGATGTGACAAATAAATGTGTAGCTGTGATTTGACAGATAAATGTTTAGCTGTGACGTGACAGATAAATGTATAGCTTTGATGTGGCATATAAATGTGTAGCTGTGATGTGACAGATATATGTTTAGCTGTGATGTGTCAGATAAATGTGTAGTTGTGATGTGGCAGATAAATTTGTAGCTTTGATGTGAAAAACAAATGTGCAGTTGTGATGTGGCAGGTAAATGTGTAGCTGTGATGTGGCAGGTAAATGTGTAGCTATGATGTGGCAGATAAATGTCTAGCTATGATGTGACAGATAATTGTGTAGCTGTGATGTGACAGATACATTTCTAGCAGTGATGTGACAGATAAATATATAGCTGTGATGCGACAGATAAATGTGTAGCTGTGATGTGACAGATAAATGTGTAGCTGTGATGTCACAGATTAATGGGTAGCTGTGATGTGGCAGATAAATGTTTGCTGTGAGGTAACAGGTAAATGTGTAGCTGTGATGTGACAGATAAATGTGTAGCTGTGATGTGAGAGATAAATGTTTAGCTGTAATGTGACAGATACATGTATAGCTGTGATGTGTCAGACAAATGTCTAGCTGTGATGTGACAGATAAATGTCTGGCTGTCATGTGAATGATAAATGTGAAGCTGTGATGTGATAGATAAATGCGTAGCTGTGATGTGATAGATAAAAGTGTAGCTGTTATGTGACATATAAATGTGTAGCTGTGATGTGACAGGTGAATATTTAGCTGTGATGTGACAGATAAATGTCTAACATTTATGTGACAGGTAAATGTCTAGCTGTTATGTGACAGATAAATGTGTAGCTGTGATGTTACAGATAAATGTGTAGCTGTGATGTGGCAGATAAATGTGTAGCTGTGATGTGACAGATAAATGTTTAGCTGTAATGTGACAGATAAATGTATAGCTGTGATGTGCAAGGCAAATGTCTAGCCTTGATGTGACAGGTAAATGTCAAGCTGTGAATTGATAGATAAATGTTTAGCTGTGACGTGAAAGATAAATGTGTAGCTGTGATGTGGCAGATAAATGTCTAGCTGTGATGTGATAGATAAATGTGTAGCTGTGATGTGACAGGTAAATGTGTAGCTGTGATGTTGCAGATAAATGTGTTTCTGTGATGTGTCAGGATTAATAATCATTGGTATGTGAGTATAAATGTGTTTGAGCATCCTGAATGTTGGTTTATGATGAGAACAAATGAATTTGAGCTTCTATTTTCAGTCTGACACTGAGAACAAGATGAAAGCTCAGGAAGACAACATCCTAGGCAAGATAAGCAAAATCTACCAGGAGACTTCATAAAACTGAATGTGTTTCTGGTAGATGGCAAAATTAATCTGGAGTCTTTCATATTTAAAGTACTTCTGATAGATGGCAAAATCAGTTATGAACTTTAGTGATGCTTGGTGTTTTCTTGAGGTTGTACTATATTAGCAGGATCTAACAGGAAGTACCATGATTCTTTGTTTAGTTGTAATAAAGGGCATACATCACATTCTAAGATGGCAAACCCCACTAGCAGCATAAATCACATTCTAAGATGGCAAACCCCACTAGCAGCATACATCAACATTTGTACACACAAACTTTTGTACTCTTCATTTCTAAATCTTCTGTCAACTTGTGATATAAATAAAATGTAAAAAAAAGGTGTCTTAAAGTTATACTTTCATATTTATACTTGTCAGTCACTTGTCAGCTATTGCAAAATATATCTATATTTACACAAAATGGGACCAAAGGGCATCAGCCCACAGGCCGCTGGATACATAGCACAAAATGGAGTTTAAAATGTTTCTAATTAGAAATGAAATTTCTATCATGTCACTTCAATAGAACAGTAACATGCATTTTGAAGAGGAGATCATCTTTACTTTGATCAGCTTCTTTGTTTCATCAACTATTTGATAACTCTCATGACACATAGGCTGTTTCTAGGCTTGTACAAAATCTCTCTCTCTCTCTCTCTTTCTCTCTCTCTCTCTGCAATCAGGACTCAATCAGAGTAGGATTCCAGACTCTCATATGAAGTCAGCTGTCAGGTTAAGTGTGTTGATCACCCACACAGGCAGAACATCACAATTCGAGTCTGCCAGATCCATTCTGATTGAACACCCGTTAAAACGTTGCACTGTGTTCTGCGCCAGTGGCCCAGTGCATTCGATTTTAGCCAGCATTTTATTCACGTTTGCATTCCTTAGCCTTTGATTGTCCCCAATCTTCCTGCAAGGCAGCAGATGATCTTTTCTGTAGGGGGATTCTGCCCTTAGATGGTCGGCCCTCCCAGGTTTACGAGCACCATCTGCTCGAGTCACTAGAGGTGACTAACACAGACATGCACACACAAAGATGTGAGATGTGACCAACACAGACATGCACACAGCGATACGAGGCATGACTAACACTGACACACATCAAGATATATGACACATGACTAACATGAACATGCACATAAATATATGAGATATGACTGACATAGACATGCACACACAAAGATATGACACATGCCTAACATAGACATGCACACAAAGATATGAGATATGATCAACATAGTCATGCACACACAAAGATATGAGATGTGACTAACATAGCCATGCACACACAAGGATATGAGATGTGACACACACAGATATGCACACACAAAGATATGGGATATGACTAACATAAACATGCACACAAAGATATGAGATATCTAACCCAAGCATGCACACACAAAGATATGATACATGACTAACACAGATACACACTAAGATATGAGATATGGCTAAACACATACACACATAAAGATATGAGACATGATTAACACGGACACACCAACATATGAGATATGACTAACATGACACACACCAAGATATGAGCCATGGCCAGCACACACACACACACACACACACACAAGCTAAGATATGAGCCATGGCTAGCACAGAAACACATCAAGATATGAGCCATGGCTAGGACAGAAACACATCAAGATATGAGCCATGGCTTCACGGAAAAACACCAAGAAATGAACCATGTCCAGCACAGAAACACATTAAGGTATCCATTTGCTTGGGTTTGTTGTAGTACTCTTCTTAACGTGGGAATCATCGACATACGAGACGTAGGCCCCGATTAACTGTTCACAGGTTTCGTTCAAACAGTTGTCTGGAGATTTGAGAGTGCAGTCTGGCCCGTAGAACGTTCCCGTTGCACGTACAGTCTGTACTTTCCGGGTCACATATGATGTCACAGCCATCAGAACACACATGTTTGCACTGTAGCCCAAAATTACCATCTGGACAAGTGTCACTACAGATGTAGCCAGGACGTTTACATTGTAGGCATTTTCCGGATTTTTCCTCACATAAAGGACAAACACTAAGACAAGAACCGGAGCAGTCGTGTCCATAGATCCCATGTGAACAGTTGCAGTGACACGTACCGATTATGGCATTGTAGCCTTTGCAGCACCCACTACACACTGCACAAAACGACCAAGAATGCCCGTCCAGACAATAGGTGTCTGTAAATGTTTGCACCTCACTCACTGTCAGTGCATTGTCGGCCTGCGAAATGGTCGATGAGAACTCACTCTTAATGTGTGCCATTGTCGCTTGTGTGGTGACTACAATAGTGTTCACAGAAATGTTTGGATATGATATGTCATTATACTGGAACACTACACCGCCACTGTCATAGAAAGCCTGTAGAGTGGCATTTTTTACCCGAATCATAGTGCTAGCTCGATGATAAATTCGAATGGTGTGAATCGTCTTCCGGGACGTGGCGTAGTTCAGATACCAGTAAACAGAATTGGTTCCACTTCTCAATTGTGCATATGTGCAGTCATTGTCATAGAGATTGGTCTTTGTTTTGCCATTAACTGCGACCTCTGGTCCACATCCGTCTCCTGTATAGCAAGCATTAAATGTGTCGGTCTGGTTTGTGTTCTTTTTGAGAGCCACATTCCGACCCCCGCCAATGTAGATGGAGCAGGTATTTGCAACTATCGCCCCTTCAATCCGTAATTTGTTGATCAGACCAGCCCCAGAGCAGAAGATATCAATCTCGTACGAACTAACTACAAACCGTGATTCATTGTTACATGAGGCAGAACCATTTAGTTTTACCGTGAAACTGTCTGGATAAGTTAAGTCATTCACATAAATCCTAAACCAGGAGAACGGCAAAGATTGATTGAGAGTTGCCTCAACTGATGTAGAATCTGTGTCCGGATTACATGTGGTGTCGTTGTTATCAAACAGGAAAGTAGGTTCAGATTTTTGGGCGTATCTGTAAACGAGATCTATGTACTGACACTGGGGTCCGAAATATTCGTGTTGACAACTGTCATTGTTTGGGCATGTCCCTGTAGTTTTGTCACAAACTGAGTCATTATAGCAGTGACATTGTAACGTACAATTCGCCCCAAACCAAACGGCTGCACAAATTAGGTCATACCTTCCAAGGTCTCGAACGAAGCCAGCAGAATAAAGACTTGATCTACAGCGGTGGTTAATGAACTGTTTACAAACATTTATTATCAAACACGTGGTTACATTTCTAAAAATCCGCCAACTCGCTGTGATAACAGATAGCGTGATGTTCAAAGTCAACATTGTTTAAACCATGGCTCGGACGCGATCAAGCTTCCATCTTGGTGTGTCCCATGACGTCATAGCTTGTATCAAAATCTATATGATCATCTTCAATGTCTATGTTGTCATGATCAAATTCAACAATGTTGTCATGATAAAAAACAACATCAATATGAACATCTTCAATGTCTATGTTGTCATTATCAAATACAACATCAATATGAACATCTTCAATGTCTATGTTGTCATGATCAAGTACAACATCAATATGAACATCTTCAATGTCTATGTTGTCATGATAAAAAGCAACATCAATATGAACATCTTCAATGTCTATGTTGTCATGATCAAATACAACATCAATATGAACATCTTCAATGTCTATGTTGTCATGATAAAAAACAACATCCATATGAACATCTTCAATGTCTATGTTGTCATGATAAAAAACATCAAAATGAACATCTTAAATGTCTATGTTGTCATGATAAAAAACAACATCAATATGAATTGGTAATCCATCACATCTATTGTAATTGGTAATCCATCACATCTATTGTAATTGGTAATCCATCACATCTATTGTAATTGGTAATCCATCACATCTATTGTAATTGGTAATCCATCACATCTATTGTAATTGGTAATCCATCACATCTATTGTAAATGGTATCCATCACATCTATTGTAATTGGTAATCCATCACATCTATTGTAATTGGTAATCCATCACATCTATTGTAAATGGTATCCACCACATCTATTATCATTGGTAATCCATCACATCTATTGTAAATGGTAATCCATCACATCTATTGTAATTGGTAATCCATCATGTCTATTGTAATTGGTAATCCATCACATTTATTGTAACTGGTAATCCATCATGTCTATTGTAATTGGTAATCCATCACATTTATTGTAATTTGTAATCCATCACATCTATTGTAATTGGTAATCCATCACATCTATTGTAATTGGTAATCCATCACATCTATTGTAATTGGTAATCCATCACATTTATTGTAATTGGTAATCCATCACATCTATTGTAATTGGTAATCCATCACATCTATTGTAATTGGTAATCCATCACATTTATTGTAATTGGTAATCCATCACATCTATTGTAATTGGTAATCCATCACATCTATTGTAATTGGTAATCCATCACATTTATTGTAATTGGTAATCCATCACATCTATTGTAATTGGTAATTAATCACATCTATTGTAATTGGTAATCCATCACATCTATTGTAATTGGTAATCCATCACATCTATTGTAATTGGTAATCCATCACATTTATTGTAATTGGTAATCCATCACATTTATTGTAATTGGTAATCCATCACATCTATTGTAATTGGTAATCCATCACATCTATTGTAATTGGTAATCCATCACATTTATTGTAATTGGTAATCCATCACATCTATTGTAATTGGTAATCCATCATGTCTATTGTAATTGGTAATCCATCACATTTATTGTAACTGGTAATCCATCACATTTATTGTAATTGGTAATCCATCATGTCTATTGTAATTGGTAATCCATCATGTCTATTGTAATTGGTAATCCATCACATTTATTGTAATTGGTAATCCATCACATCTATTGTAATTGGTAATCCATCACATCTATTGTAATTGGTAATCCATCACATTTATTGTAATTGGTAATCCATCACATCTATTGTAACTGGTAATCCATCATGTCTATTAAGAACATTGATAGAAAAGTACACAGAAGTAAACAAACCAATACACGCCTGCTTTCATAGACTACACAAAAGCTTTTGATAGAATACACCATAATCAACTTATCATGATCATCATCATGAGCCATACCGGTTGGCGTAGGCGATAATGTCCTTCCACAATCTTCTATCTACAGTGCATCGTATCAGTTCTGTTGTTGACTGTTTTTCATGCCATGACACCAAGCTATCTAGTATTTTTTTCTCTTTGTCGTCCTTGATTTCTCTTTCCCTGTATTTTGCCAGTTCTAACCAAGTATTCCAACTTTTCTCTTCTCATAATGTGCCCAAAAAAAATGTTGATTGTTTCTTTCTGATGTTTCTTAGGAGCTCCCTTTTTGTGTTGGCCTCTTTGAGAATTTCCTCATTTGTCTTTTTAGCTGTCCAGGGAACTTTCAACATTCCTCTGAGAAATCCCATCTATGTAGCCTCTAATCGTCTTTTCATTTTTTTGTCTACTGTCCTTGATTCGTTTCCATAGGCCAGAATTGGTTCTATATCATCATCATCATCGTGTGCCTTCTCCGCAACAAAGGTTGGCTACCATGGATCGCCATTCTACTCTGTTTCTTGCTTTGATGGTGCAGGCTGTCATAGATTGACTTGTCCATCTTTTGATGTTACTCGTCCATGTTAGTCTTGGTCTGCCTCTGCCTCTTTTACCTTGTATTGTTCCTTCCAGTATTACTTTTAGTAGGCTGTTGTGTCTTTTAACATGACCCAAAAATTTCATTTTTGTCTTGATTGTATTTAGTAGTTCTCTTTCTATTTTCAGTTGTTTTAAAACTTTATCGTTTGTTATCTTTTGTTTCCATTAAAATTCTACCTATTCTTCTATAAATCCATATTTCAAAGGCTTCAATTTTCTGTTCTGTTTTCTTGTCTAATGTCCATGTTTCTGCACCATACAGGAATATTGAGAAGATGTAACATTTTGCCATTCTTAGTTTCAGCCCTGCTGATATTTGTTTTGTTGTTAGTATATTTTTCATGGCATTAAAATTACTTTTTGCCATACCTATTCTTTTGTTTATTTCAGTTTTACATTTTCCATCATTGGTTATAGTATATCCCAGGTAGTTGTAACTCTGGACTGTCTCCAGATGTATTCCCTCAACTGTGATATTTAATTGTAGGTCTTGAGAATTTTCTTTGTTTATGATCATAGTTTTAGTCTTTTTGATATTGATATCTAGTCCATATTTTTTGCTTGTCATGTTTATTACATTAAGCAATTGTTGTAGGTCTTTAGGATTTTCTGCTAGTAGAACAGTATCATCAGCATATCGGGTACAAATAATAATACATAAATATTATTATATGGGGAACTTCCGAGGCGATAATAGGGAATAATAGAACAAAGAAGTATGTGTTAGCACTGGGAAAAAATTTTTTTCCGAGTGCTAACACATACTTCATCAGCATATCTCAGGTTATTGATTATCTTTCCATTAATGTTTAGGCCTGGTATCTCTGAGATGTTTTTAAAGATTTGCTCAGTGTATAGATTGAACAAGCTTGGTGATAGGATGCATCCTTGTCTTACTCCTCTTTTTA
Source organism: Megaustenia siamemsis (assembly GCA_032433765.1). Classification (NCBI taxonomy): domain Eukaryota; kingdom Metazoa; phylum Mollusca; class Gastropoda; order Stylommatophora; family Ariophantidae; genus Megaustenia; species Megaustenia siamemsis. The sequence goes on from JAVIAB010000092.1 coordinate 102,915, forward strand.
TGTCCATGGGTATAGAGTTCTCCTTGTTATATCTTATTATTGCTGTTTGCTCCCACTACAAATTACATATTAGCCATATGTCTGCGTCGTCTAGATTTATATCCTTTAGGCAGTCTATAAGTTGGTTATGGTGTATTCTATCGAAAGCTTTGGTGTAGTCTATAAAGCAGGCATATATTGGTTTGTTTACTTCTGTGTACTTTTCAATCAATGTTCTCATGCTGAATATGGCTTCCTTTGTCCCACTGTTTTTCCTGAATCCAAACTGTTGCTCATCTAATTCAGTATTGATTTTATTCTGAATCTTTCCCTGTATAACTTTTAGTAAAATTTTTGTTGCCTGGCTCATTAGGCTTATTGTTCTGAAGTCACTGCATTCAACTGCCCCATTCTTTTTAGGCAATGCAATGAAAGTTGATGTTTTTAGATCGTTTGGTATGAATCCTGTATGGTATATGTCATTGCATATGTCTGTGATCACTTCGACGCCAAACTCTTCTAGATCCTGTATCATCTCTATTTGTATATTGTCAGGCCCTGCTGCTTTTCCCTTTTTCATTGTTTTTATAGCTTTTTCTACTTCAGATTTCAGAATTTTATAGTTGTATGTACATTTTATGTCTGGCTTTTTGTCCCTTTCGTCATTAAATAATTCTGTTATATATTCTTGCCATCTATCTATTATATCTTTGTTGTCTGTTAGCATTCTTCCCTCTTTGTTTGCAATACATCCGTTTCCTGCAGCTTTTTTGTCTTTATTCGTCATTCTCTTTATTTCTGTGTGCATCTCTCTTAAGTTTTGTTTACCATCCATAGTTTCAACTTCTAGAAATCTTTGGTTGAGCCAGTCTACTTTTGCTTTTTTGCACATTCTCCGTATTTCATTGTCTATATCTTTGTATCTGGCAGTGTTTTTTGCTTGTCCTCTTTCTTCCATTTTTTCTAAGATTTTTTCAGTTATCCATTTTTGTTTTTTTTGTTACTTTCCTTTTTGGGCAAGGTATTGCAGGATTCTTGCATGCTGTTTTTTATGCATTGCCATTTTGTTGTGACTTTTTCCAGAGGATTTTCTCTTCTGTACTGCTCAATCCCCTCTTCTAGTAGCTTCTGATATGTGTTCTTTACTTGTACAGTATAAGTTTCTTGTACATCTTTCTGGTTTAACGCTGTTATATATATTGGTTCTATATAGAAGCGATGAACTCTCTTTCTCATTTCTATTGACATAGATTTGTTGCATAAGATATTTTTCATCTTCTGAAATGCTATTTTGGCCTGAGCTATTCTGCTTTTTATTGCTGTGGTACATCTTCCATCTGATATTATTGTGCCCAAGTATTTGAAACGTTGCACACTTGTTTCAGATTTGTCCTGTTTATTTTTATGCTGCATGATGGTGATGATTGTTTCTTTGATATGACCATTACTTCTGTTTTCTTACTAGTCAGACTGAGCCTTTCTTCTTGCTTTCTTTTACTATTATGGTTATCATTTCTTGTAGTTCATTCTCTGTCTCTACTATTAAAACTGTGTCATCCGCATGTCGCAAATTGTTGTAACCGTTGACTTCAATTCTTTTTTTGTCTACTATTGATCTCATAATATTTTCGCTGTAAAGTGAAAACAAATCCGGCGACAGAACACAGCCTTGTCTAACTCCTTATTTTATATATTGGAATTATCCTCTTTGGTTGCTAATTCGTATAGCTGCTGTTTGTTGCCAGTACATGTTAAACAACTTATAGACTGCCTAAAAGATATAAATCTGGACGACACAGACATACGACTAATATGTTAATTTGTACTGGGAGCAAACCGTATAAATATAACAAAGAGAACTCTACACCCATTGATATAAAAAGAGGAGCAAGACAAGGATGCATCACCAAGCTTGTTCAATCTATACACTGAGCAAATCTTTAAAAACATCACAGAGATGCCAGGCCTAAACATTAATGGACAGATAATCAATAACTTAAGATATGCTGATGATACTGTTCTACTAGCAGAAAATCATAAAGATCTACAATTACTTAATGAAATAAACATGACAAGGTAGACCAGTTGCACACTGTGAACAGCTTGGAATAGTGTTCTGTTCATGAACTCTTAGATCAGGATAATTATATGATTGGATGCAATAACTTTCTTGATTCTATAGGTAATGCTGGAAATTTTAGAGTTAATTGAGCTCTGTTGAACATTGAAAGCTGCTAACCACAATTCTGGAGGTCTCGAATGAATATTTGTTGTTGAGTTTAACTTATTTAGCTCAAAGCAGCTTCTAGGGTCACCAATGAGGTAAATGAAATGTGCCAGTAAAAAGACATTGTAAGAGTCAACTTGATAGATACAGTTAGAAGTGAGGAACAAACAAGACAATTAGATATACCCCAGTCTAGCAGTCAAGATACAACAAAGTCAAGGGTTTGCCAATGTATCAAAATGAAATAGCTAAGCGCAGTTCACAGAGATATCACTCAATGTTACAACTACAGATCTAGACAATAGCATCTAGAGAAAACTATAAAGGGCTAAACGCCATCAAAAGGTTGTCTCACTGGTCGTGAGTTAGTGGTCTAGTACACGTTAGTAGTATAGCAGGAAGGAACTGGTTAGTATTTGGCCCGTAATTAACAAAGATATATAATAGGCGCGTTTTGTGCATAATGAACTTGAGGCGCAGGGGGAGTTAACCATGACCGTTAATCATAGGTGACCCCAGAAGTGATTTGTTTATGTCTTGTGTGTGCTGACTTTGGAGTTCTTGATGTACGTGTGCTGACCTCATTCTTATGGAAATATATTGTCTGCTGACGTCGTGTGTTATTTAATTATTTTTAAATGGAGGAAAGTGTCATCCGGTGCTCTTTTCCTCGGTATTATTCCTCCTCATTAGGACTGGACCTTTCTTCCTCGGTGTTATTTGTACTCTCTATGTCTCTCTCTCTCCTCATCATTACACCTATAATCTCTCCTTCCCTCTCCTAGACTTCTTTCACTCCTCTCTCTCTCTCTCTCTCTCTCTCTTTCCTAGACTTCACTCCGTTGTAACAGTTTACCCATTTTCGCCTATTAAGCCTTTCATCTCTACTTCCTTCTCCTAGACTTCTCTCTCTCTCTCTCTCTCTCTCTCTCTCAGAGACTTCTCTCCTACCATTCCATCATCCATTCTCTCTCTCTCCGTCTCCTAACGTTCCGCTCTCCATCGTATTTTTAACTCCCTCATAGACTTCTCTTCATTGTAACACTTACTCATTCTCTCTATTTAAGCCTATCACCTCTCCTTTCCTGCCCTAGACTTCTCTCTCTCTCTCTCTCTCTCTCCTATTCCCTCTTAGACGTCTCTCCTACTATTCCATCCTCCCTCCTCTCTCTTTCCCTCTTCTAAAGTTCCACCCTCCCTCAATTTGTAGTTTCCCTCTTTTGTAACTTTTACTCATTCTCTCCATTTATGACTATAATCTTGCCTTCCTTCTCCTAGACCTTTCTCTCCTCTCTCTGTCTCTCCCTCTCTCCTACCCCTTTCTAGACTTCTCGCCTACCATTTCACCATCCCTTCTCTCTCTTTCCCTCTCTGTAGCGTTCCGCCAAATCTCGTATTTTTAGCTTCCCTCCAGTGTAACACTTTAGTATTGAATAACAATCACAACTAGACTTACAATAGCTACTTTAAACATCCAATAAGATAAATATATGAAAAACGAAGGAATAATACACTCAACAAGGCTCAAGACGTAATATATACACATTAGCATTAATACAATTTAATAAGCTTTTATCGATAAACATTATCACACGTAATCTAAGAGAATCAGAGAAAAAAAAATTCCAACTTACAGCGTAAAATATACTTAAAACAACCGGAACAAATATCCGGACAGTTTCACGGTAAAACTGAATGGTTCTGCCTCATGTAACAATGTATCAAGGTTTGTAGTTAGTCCGCACGAGATTGATGCCTTCTGCTCTGGGGCTGGTCTGATCAACAAGTTACGGATTGAAAGGGCGATAGTTGCAAATATCTGCTCCATCTACATTGGCGGGGGTCGGAAAGTGGCTCTCAAACAGATCACAAACCAGACCGACAAATTTGATGCTTGTTATACAGGAGACGGATGTGAACCAGAGGCCGCAGTTAATAGCAAAACAAAGACCAATCTCTATGACAATGACTGCACACACACACAATGGGAAGTGGAACCAATTCTGTTTACTGGTATCTGAACTTTGCAACGCCCCAGAAGACTCACATCATTCGAATCTATCATCGAGCTAGCACTATGATTCGGGTAAAGAATGCCACTCTAAAGGCTTTCTCTGACAGTGGCGGAGTAGTGTTCCAGTATAATGATATATCATACCCTAATTTATCTGTGAACACTATTGTAGTCAAAACACAAACGTCAATGGCACACATTAAGATTGAGTTCTCACCGACCATTTCGCAGGCCGACAATGCACTGACGGTATGTGAGGTGCAAACATTTACAGACACCTATTGTCTGGACGAGCATTCTTGGTCGTTTTGTGCAGTGTGTAGTGGGTGTAGTAAAGGCTGCAATGTCATCATCGGTACTTGTCACGGCTACTGTTCACATGGGATCTATGGACACGACTGTTTCGGGTCTTGTCTCAGTGTCTGTCCTTTATTTGAGGAAAAATCTGGAAAATGCCTACAATGTAAACATCTTGGCTATACCTGTAATGACACTTGTCCCGATGGTAATTTTGGGCTACAGTGCGAACAGATGTGTTCTGATGGCTGTGTCATCATATGTACTCTCAAATGTCCGGACAACTGTTTCAACGACACCTGTCAACAGTCGATCGGAATTCTGTACATGCAAGAGAACGTTCTATGGGTCAGACTGCACTCTCAAATCTCCGGACAACTGTTTAACGAAACCTGTAATTCCCACGTTCAGAAGAGTCTGCCGACTACAACAAGCCCAAGCATATGGGCACTTTAATGTGTTTCTGTGCTAGACATGGTTCATTTTTGGTGTTTTTTAGTGAAGCCATGGCTCATATCTTGCTGTGTTTCTGTCCTAGCCATGGATCATATCTTAGCTTGTGTGTGCTGGCCATGGCTCATATCTTGGTGTGTGTCTGTGTTTAGTCATATCTGATATCTTAGTGTGTACCAGTGTTAGTCATATGTCATATCTTTGTGTGTACATGTCTGGGTTAGTGATATCTCATATCTTTGTGTGCATGTTTATGTTAGTCAATCTCATATCTTTGTGTATGCATGTCTGTGTTTGTCACATCTCATATCCTTGTGTGTGCATGGCTATGTTAGTCCCATCTAATATCTTTGTGTATGCATATCTATGTTAGTCATATCTCTTATCTTTGTGTGCATGTCTATGTTAGGCATGTGTCATATCTTTGTGTGTGCATGTCAATGTGAGTTATATCTCATATCTTTATGTGCATGTTTATGTTAGTCATGTGTCATATATCTTGATGTGCTTCAGTGTTAGTCATCGCTGTGTGCATGTCTGTATTAGTCACATCTCATATCTTTGCGTGTGCATGTCTGTGTTAGTCACATCTCACATCTTTGTGTGTGTATGTCTGTGTTAGTCACATCTCACATCTATGTGTGTCCGTGTCTGTGTTAGTCACATCTCACATCTTTGTGTGTGCATGTCTGTGTTAGTCACCTCTAGTGACTCGGGCAGATGGTGCTCGTAAACCTGGGAGGGCCTACCATCTAAGGGCAGAATCCCCCTACAGAAAAGACAATCTGCTGCCTTGCAGGAAGATTGGGGACAATCAAAGGCTAGGGAAAGCAAACCCGAATAAAATGCTGGCTGAAATCGGATGCACTGGGCCACTGGCGCAGAACACAGTGCAACGTACTAACGGGTGTTCAGTCAGAGTGGATCTGACAGACTCTAATTGTGATGTTCTGTCTGTGGGGCCGATCAACACACTTAGCCTGACAGCTGACTTCATATGAGAGTCTGGAATCCTTACTCTGATTGAGTCCTGAACGCAGAGAGAGAGAGAGAGAAACAACCATCTGTAGAAGATCAAATAGCCCTTTGCCAACAATACTTAACATACCTAGTTTAAATACATTAATAAAGTTGAATATCAATCACATCAGGACTAGAAACAGGCGTATTTTACTCTCTAACCAATCAATAAGTTAAACATATGAAAACGAAGGAATAATACACTCAACAGGACTTAACATACATACTTTATATACATTACCATTAATACAATTGAATAGCCTTTTATTGATAAACCTACCGCATCGTTATGCGATAAGAGAAAAACAGAAAAAAGAGTCAACTTACAGCGTAAAATATACCCACAACACTGGCCGCTAGACTGAACAGTAGTATTAAAATAGCTTCCGTGAATCAATCGCGCTTATTACACGAAGTCTCACATGCGACTAGTTTAAATATAATCTGGTAAATACAAGTTGGACGATACTATTCCACCTTCGACTAACACCTAGGTTAACCAATCAGAGAAAAGGATTTATATCGGACATCTACCAACGAAATGACTGACCTATGGATTAACTAATCAGAGAAGAGGATTACTGTTATCGTGATAACTGACCTCATTTCCACTTGAAGTGCTGTCGAGTCTGACGCATGTGTTACTTTAACTCGATTAGGTCCCTGATACAATCCACCTGAAGGGTCATCGGTGGAGGAGATAATACGAGTGGTGCGTTACTTGAACACATTTTGACCCTGATGCGATACCAGAGGAGTTCCATGACATCGATGTAACCTCCGAAGGCTGCAATACCAAGGTTTACCACCTCAACGAATGACGGGTAATATTAAAAATGATTATTACAGGTCAGAAAATGTACTCATAAACACAAAAATTTCACCACATAGTCACAAACTTGGACTCAAAACTCTAAAAAGCTACTCCATAGTCATTATATTTAGACACAACATGCAGAAAGTTATATTCAAGACCCAAAAAGTTAGGCCAAATCGCAAAATGTTACCCCCAAAACACAAAAATGTAGGCTCACAAGCAAAAAATCGATCTCAAAACCCTAAAAATCTACTCCCATACTCATACCAGTTAGACACAACAAACAGATAGTTATATTTAAAGATCAAAAGTTGGTCCAACTCGCACAATTTTACCCCCAAAACACACAAATTTAGGCTCATAAGCAAAAAGTCGATCACAAAACCCTAATAATCTACTCTCAAGCTCATACTAGTTAGACACATCGAACAGATAGTTTCATTCAAGGTCCAAAAAGTTAGTGCAAATGGCAAAAATGTTACCCCCAGAACACAAAAATTAGGTTCATATTCAAAAAGTCGACCTAAAAATTCTAAAAATCGACTCACATAGTCATAGTAGTTAGACACAACGAGCATAAAGTTATATTAAAGATCCAAAAAGTTAGGCCAATTCGCAAAATTTTAGCATCAAAACACAAATATTTAGGCTTATAATAAAAAAGTTCAACCCTAAAAATCTACACCCATAGTCATAATGAAAAAAAAGTAAAGTACCCCCGTCACGCCAAGTGGCGTATAGGGAATTTGGTGTTAGTGACCATAAATTTTACAGACCTTCATAGTCATAATAGTTAAACAAAATAAAAGGTCTAAAAGCGCCCACACATAAACACAGCCGCTCACACATCTTTTTACCTCCAGCCATTTTTTATGGATACGCATATGAAACTGTTAAAAAAATAAATTTAAACTCTAGGCTTACCTGAAACTTTTAGACACCCCTTAGCAAAAATTATCTCTCCTCATAGGACTGGACCTTTCTTCCTCGGTGTTATTTGTACTCTCTCTCTCTCTCTCTCTCTCTCTCTCTCTCTCTCCTCATCATTACACCTTTCATCTCTCCTACCCTCTCCTAGACTTCTTTCTCTCCTCTTATCTATCTCCTAGACTTCCCTCCGTTGTAACAGTTTACCCATTTTCGCCTTTAAGCCGTTCATCTCTCCTTCCTTCTCCTAGACTTCTGTCTCTCTCTCTCTCTCAGAGACTTCTCTCCTACTATTCCATTCTCCATCCTCTCTCTCTCCCTCTCTCTCTCTCTCTCTTAACGTTCCGCTCTTCATCGTATTTTTAGCTTCCCTCATAAACTTCCCTCCATTGTAACACTTACTTATTCTTTCTATTTAAGCCTATTATCTCTCATTCCCTGCCCTAGACTTCTCTCTCTCTCTCCTATTCCCTCTTAGACCTCTCTCTTACCATTACATCCTCCCTCCTCTCCCTTTCCCTCTCCTAGCGTTTCACCCTTCCTCAATTTGTAGCTTCCCTCTTTTGTAACATTTACTCATTCTCTCCATTTATGACTATAATCTCGCCTTCCTACTCCTAGACTTCTCTCTCCTCTCTCTCTCTCTCTCTCTCTCTCTGTCTCTCCCTCTTTCCTATCTTCTCCTAGATTTCTCGCCTACCATTTCACCCCCCCCCCCTTTCTCTCTCTTTCCCTCTCCTAGCGTTCCGCCATCCCTCGTATTTTTAGCTCGGTATACATTCGCCGGACGTCACCGAAAAATTTGAAAATGTGCAGAAACATTCAGGAAAATGTGCAAAAACATAAATAATACAGGGTGTTTCTAAAGTCGCAGTGCAGTGAATTTCTACTCTCGGAAGAAAAACGTCACCAGAAATGCGGCTAACTAATGCGTCACACAAATTGTAAAATATTCAAATATACTTGACTGCTATCGGCGAGCTTATAATGGGTAATGTTGGTATTAACACAATAAAGTGCCTAAAGCATATGTTGAAAATGTCCACCACGGGCTTCAAGACATGTCGTGATTCGTCTTTCCATATTTGCGAAAACCTTCAGAATAATGTCTGGTGATATTTGTTTAATCTTGTCTACTATTTCAGTCTTTAGGTCCATTAAGTGTCTGCGGATTATTTTCATAAACTTTCCCCTTCAATGCCCCCCACAGATAATAATCTGGGGGTGTTAGATCTGGTGAACGAGCAGGCCAGATTCCACGTGAAATAATGCGATTTGCAAATATGCTTTCTAAATAATTGAGTGTTGTTGTGGCTGTGTGTGCTGTTGCCCCATCCTGCTGAAACCAGGATTCCATAATTTCCCGTTCTGTAAGGTGTGCTATGAACGGTTCCAGAATTAAAGTACGGTAACGTTCTGCATTTATTGTTTCATTAAAAAATTTAGGTCCTATTATCCGCATACGACTTATAGCGCACCACACTCCGACTTTTTGATCGTAAAGCGGCACTTAATGAAATTCATGGGGGTTTTCAATGCTCCACAGCCGATTGTTCTGACTGTTCACATAACCGGATAAATGAAACCAGGCCTCATCAGTGAAAAAAGTGACGTCAAGGATGGCAGCGCCATGTTCATAAATAAAATTCTGAAACCACATGCAGTAGTTTAAACGGGATTCATAATCTCTTTCTTGGAGTTGAGACACTTCAGTTAATTTGTATGGACGATAGTGTAGTTCACTTCTTAAAACCTTGTGAACAGAACTCTTAGATATTTGCACCTGTTGAGACAAGTGGTTTAAAGATGCATTTGGACTCATTGTAATTCTGTCTTGGAGTTCCATAATTTGGTCTTGTGAAATTGAAGGTCTTCCAGATAGGTGGGTGTTTCTTTAATGACTATGCATTATTTGAAAATCTAGTTGTTCCAATTTATTTATGTAAATCACGCATCATGTACTGCTGTAGCTTGTTCCTTTTTCGGTAAAGTTAAACATATAACATCACTATTCACAAAAGGTATTCGAAATATCCACCACGTTTTAGTTGGCAAATGTTGATACGTTTTTTCATATTGTCAAAAACCTTACGCAGTATGGGCTGTGTAACATTATTAATGTTGTTGGCGATTGAAACCTGCAGTTCATCGAGTGTGTGGGGATTGTTTTCGTACACTTTTCCTTTCAGTTCACCCAGAGATAGTAGTCCATGGGAGTAAGATCAGGAGACCGTGCAGGCCAAATTCCGCGAGAGACTATACGATTAGCAAAAATTTCATATAAAAATTCCATTGGCTTTACAGCAGTGTGAGCAGTTGCGCCATCTTGTTGAAACCAAGCTTTTTCAATTTCTGGCTCAGAAAGTTGGGTTACGAATCGCTCCAGTATGTTAATCCTGTATCTTTCTGAATTTATTGTGTCATAGAAGAAAATTGGGCCGATTATCCGCTGACGACTCATTGCACACCACACTCCTACTTTCTGATCGTGGAGAGGCACTGGGTGCAATGCATGTGGATTTTCATCACTCCAAAGACGATCATTCTGCCTATTCACGTACCCAGACAAATGGAACCATGCTTCATCTGTGAAGAAAGTGAAATCAAGGATTTCCTCACCTTCTTGGGCTAGAAAATTCTCAAACCACATACAATAATTAATTCTGGATTGGTGATCTAATTCTTTTAATTGAGGAACGACTGAAAATTTGTACGGATGTAACTTTAATTTTTTTTTCAGAACTCTATGAACAGTACTGCTTGATTTGTGTACTTGTTGAGCAAGCTTTCTTATTGATTTGCCAGGACTCATTAGAATGCTGTCCTGGATGTTGAGAGATGTTACTTCAAGAACAGATGGTCTACCAGGACGGCTAACATCATGTACACTACCGGTGTTTTGAAATTTGATTATTAAATTACTTACAGTATTTCGATGAGGCACTGGTGTATCAGGAAATCTATTCACAAATTGTTCAACAACCCATTCGAATACTTGTCGCCGTTACGGAACACATGCTCCACTATAAATACTCTTTCTTCAATCGTTAACACCATTGTAAGCCAGATCTATCATGTAGCAGTGATGTTTAAATGAACACGTAAATGGTGCTTTAACTATTACGTCATACATAGATAAAATTCTATATGCGTAATTATTTCAACAACAAAAAATGCACAGTCATTAAAGAGACACCCTATATAATGCTGCACATATTGTCTGTACCTTAGTGGACATTTTACGGAACCTATACTACTAGCTTTTTGTTGTTTTTTTTTAAATGAGAATTTGATATATGGGCGTGTCAAAAATAAAGTTTTAGGTAGGCCTAGAGTTTACATTTTTTTTTTTACAATTTCATAGGCGTATCCCTAAAAAATGGTCAGAGTGTAAAATTCATAAAAGTGCTTTTTATTCAAAATCTTGCTATGGGAATGTATAATATGAAGTTTGAGGTAAGACTAGAGGATAAATTTATATTTTTGTAACAGTTTCATAGGCGTATCCCTCGAAAATGTCCAGGAGGTAAAATTCATGAAAGTGTTTTTTTTTCAAAATCTTGCTATGGGGATGTCTAATATGAAGTTTGAGGTAAGCCTAGAGGTTAAATTTATATTTTTGTAACAGTTTCATAGGCATATCCCTCAAAAATGTTCAGGACGTAAAATTCATAAAGTGATTTTTAAGTAAATTTTTGCTACGGGGATGCCTATAAAAAGTTTGAGGTAAGCCTAGAGGCTAAATTTTATTTTTTTTTAGTTTCATAGGCGTATCCCTCAAAAATGGTCACGGGGGTAAACATCATAAAAGTGATTTTTAAGTAAATATTTGCTACGGAGGTGTCTAAAATAAAGTTTGAGGCAAGCCTAGAGGTTAAATTTTATTTTTGTAACAGTTTTTTAGGCGTATACCTAAAAAAATGGTCAGGAATTAAAATTCATAAAGTGATTTTTAAGTAATTTTTTGCTACGGGGATGTATAGAATAAAGTTTCATGTAAGCCTAGAGTTTAAATTTTACTTTTTTAAACAGTTTCATAGACGTATCCATAAAAAATGGCTGGGGATAAAAAGATGTGTGAGCGGTTGTGTTTATATGTGGGTGTTATTTTATCTTTTTTTGTTTAACTATTATGACTATGGGTGTAGATTTTTAGGGTTGGAGTTCAATTTTTTATTATAAGCCTAAATATTTGTGTTTTGGTGCAAACATTTTGCAATTTGGCCTAACTTTATGGACCTTGAATATACCTTTCTGCTCGTTGTGTCTAACTATTATGACTATGTGAGTAGATTTTTAGGATTTTTAGGTCGAGTTTTTGAATATGAGCCTAAATTTTTGTGTTAAGAGGGTAACATTTTTGCTATTTAGTCTAACTTGTTTGACTTTGAATATAACTATTTGTTCGATGTGTCTAACTGGTATGAGTATGAGAGTAGATTTTTAGGGATTTGAGATAAATTTTTGCTTATGAGCCTAAATTTTTGTGTTTTGGGGGTAAATTTTTGCGATTTGGCCTAATTTTTTGGACTTTGAATATAACTATCTGTTCAATGTGTATAACTAGTATGAGTGTGGGAGTATACTATTAGAGTTTTGAGATAGACTTTTTGCTTATGAGCCTAAATTTTTGCGTTTTGGGGGTAAAATTTTGCGATTTGGACTAACTTTTGATCTTTAAATATAACTATTTGTTCGTTGTGACTAATTGGTGTGAGTATGGGAGTAGATTTTTAGGGTTTTGAGATCGATTTTTTGCTTGTGAGTCTACATTTTTGTGTTTTGGGGGTAAAATTGTGCGATTTGGCCTACAATTTTGGGTCTTGAATATAACTTTCTGCATGTTGTATCTAAATATAATGACTATGGAGTAGTTTTTTAGAGTTTTGAGTCCAAGTTTGTGACTATGAGGTGAAATTTTGGTGTTTGGAAGTAAATTTTCTGACTTGTAATAATCACTTTTAATGTTACCTCTCATTCGTTGAGGTGGTAAACCTTGGTATTGCAGCCTTCGGAGGTTAAATCGATGTCATGGAACTCCTCTGGTATCGCATCAGGATCAAAACGTGATCAAGTAACGCACCACTCGTATTATCTCCTCCATCGATGATCCTTCAGGTGGATTGTATCAGGGACCTAATCGAGTTAAAGTAACACATGCGTCAGACTCGACAGCACTTCAAGTGGAAATGAGGTCAGTTATCACGATAACAGTAATCCTCTTCTCTGATTAGTTAATCCATAGGTCAGTCATTTCGTTAGTGGGTGTCCGATATAAATCCTTTTCTCTGATTGGTTAACCTAGGTGTTAGTCGAAGGTGGAATAGTATCGTCCAACTTGTATTTACCAGATTATATTTAAACTAGTCGCATGTGAGACTTCGTGTAATAAGCGCGATTGATTCACGGAAGCTTATTTTAATACTACTGTTCAGTCTAGCGGCCAGTGTTGTGGGTATATTTTACGCTGTAAGTTGAATCTTTTTTTCTGTTTTTCTCTTATCGCATAACGATGCGGTAGGTTTATCAATAAAAGGCTATTCAATTGTATTAATAGTAATGTATATAAAGTATGTATGTTAAGTCCTGTTGAGTGTATTATTCCTTCGTTTTCATATGTTTATCTTATTGATTGGTTAGAAAGTAAAATACGCCTATTTCTAGTTCTGATGTGATTGATATTAAACTTTATTAATGTATTTAAACTAGGTATGTTAAGTAATGTTGGCAAAGGGCTATTTGATCTTCTACAGATGGTTGTTGAAAATATATTTTATGCTGTAAGTTGGAATATTTTTTTCTGTTTCTCTTAGATTACGTGTGATAATGTTTATCGATAAAAGCTTATTCAATTGTATTAATGCTAATGTGTATATATTACGTCCTGAGCCTTGTTGAGTGTATTATTCCTTCGTTTTTCATATATTTATCTTATTGGATGTTTAAAGTAGCTATTGTAAGTCTAGTTGTGATTGTTATTCAATACTAAAGTGTTACACTGGAGGGAAGCTAAAAATACGAGATTTGGCGGAACGCTACAGAGAGGGAAAGAGAGAGAAGGGATGGCGAAATGGTAGGCGAGAAGTCTAGGAGGGGGTAGGAGAGAGGGAGAGACAGAGAGAGGAGAGAAAAGTCTAGGAAAAGGAAGGCGAGATTATAGTCATAAATGGAGAGAATGAGTAAAAGTTACAAAAGAGGGAAACTACAAATTGAGGGAGGGTGGAACTTTAGAAGAGTGAAAGAGAGAGGAGGGAGGATGGAATAGTAGGAGAGACGTCTAAGAGGGAATAGGAGAGAGAGAGAGAGAAGTCTAGGGCAGGAAAGGAGAGGTAATAGGCTTAAATAGAGAGAATGAGTAAGTGTTACAATGAAGGGAAGTCTATGAGGGAAGTTAAAAATACGATGGAGAGCGGAGCGTTAGGAGAGGGAGAGAGAGAGAATGGAGGGTGGAATGGTAGGAGAGAAGTCTCTGAGAGAGAGAGAGAGAGAGAGAGAGAGAGAGAGAGAAGTCTAGGAGAAGGAAGAAGAGACGAAAGGCTTAATATGCGAAAATGGGTAAACTGTTGAAAACGGAGGGAAGTCTAGGAATTGAGAGAGAGGAGTTAAAGAAGTCTAGGAGAGGGAACAGGAGCACCGACGAAAGCATGACGCTTTCCTCCATTTAAAAATAATTAAATAACACACGACGTCAGCAGACAACATATTTCCATAAGAGTGAAGTCAGCACACGTACATCAAGAACTCCAAAGTCAGCACACACAAGACATAAACAGGTCACTTCTGTGGTCACCTATACGAGAGGTCAACACTCCGACGCGAGCAATCATGGTTAACTCTCCCTGCGCCTCGAGTACATAATGCCCAAAACGCGCCTATTATATATATTTGTTAATTTACGGGCCAAATACTAACCAGTTCCTTCCTGCTATACTACTAACGTGTACTAGACCACTAACTCACGACCAGTGAGACCTTTTGATTGCGTTTAGCACTTTATAGTTTTCTCTAGATGCTATTGTCCAGATCTGTAGTTATAACATTGAGTGATATCTCTGTGAACTGATTAGCTATTTCATTTTGATACATGGGCAAACCCTTGACTTTGTTTTAACGTGACTGTAAGACTGGGATATATCTAATTGTCTTGTTTGTTCCTCACTTCTAACTTATATCTTTGTTAATTTACGGGCCAAATACTAATCAGATCCTTCCTGCTATATAACTCACGTTGTACAGGATACTCAAGTCGTTGTTGTACTGGTCGTGAGTTTGTGATCTACTACACCTTGTCCAGGGTACTCAAGTCGTTGTCTCACTAGACATGAGTTAGTGATCTAGCACACGTTGTACAGGATACTCAAGTCGTTGTTGTACTGGTCGTGAGTTTGTGAACTAGTAAACGTTGTACAGGGTACTCAAGTCGTTGTACTGGTCGTGAATTTGTGATCTTCTACACGTTGTACATGGTACTCAAGTCTGTCAATCGCATCACACAATTGACGACATAAGACATATTTGCGGCATAAAATGACGATATAGACAACATAAAATGACGATATAGACAACATAAAATGACGATATAGACAACATAAAAAGACGATATAGACAACATAAAATGACGATATTGATGAAATTAGTCACAACACTGTTGACATCGGATGACAGCTTTAGGTGACAACATTATTGACGCTAGATGACAGCTTTAGGTGACAACATTATTGACGCTAGATGACAGCTTTAGGTGACAACATTATTGACGCTAGATGACAGCTATAGGTGACAACATTATTGACGCTAGATGACAGCTTTAGGTGACAACATTATTGACGCTAGATGACAGTTTTAGGTGACAACATTATTGACGCTAGATGACAGCTTTAGGTGACAACATTATTGACGCTAGATGACAGCTTTAGGTGACAACATTATTGACGCTAGATGACAGCTTTAGGTGACAACATTATTGACGCTAGATGACAGTTTTAGGTGACAACATTATTGACGCTAGATGACAGCTTTAGGTGACAACATTATTGACGCTAGATGACAGCTTTAGGTGACAACATTATTGACGCTAGATGACAGTTTTGTGGATGTCGAGTTCTCTTTATGTGACCTTTGATCGTGGGTCGGACAACTGTTGAAAGTGCAGCAACCACTAGGCTCTGTCGTGGATACGATTGGTGACACGGTCAGGCATGACGTGGCGTACAACACAGGCATTCGTCACACGGTGATGTGGCCGGGCATGACGTGGAGTACAACACAGGCATTCGTCACACTGTGACGTGGTAATGATGTCAGATCCCCTACTACAGAACAAGAAGTTCAGACCAGAAACAAGTCAGGGAAAGGGTAAGACTCGCAATGTTGTATGTAGGGGTCATCGACTGAACCATCAAGTTACTTACATAATCATCATATGTAGGGGTCATCGACTGAACCATCAAGTTACTTACATAATCATCATATGTAGGGGTCATCGACTGAACCATCAAGTTACTTACATAATCATCATATGTATGGGTCATCGACTGAACCATCAAGTTACTTACATAATCATCATATGTAGGGGTCATCGAGTGAACCATCAAGTTACTCACATTATCAACATATGTAGGGGTCATCGACTGAACCATCAAGTTACTTACATAATCATCATATGTAGGGGTCATCGAGTGAACCATCAAGTTACTTACATAATCATCATATGTAGGGGTCATCGACTGAACCATCAAGTTACTTACAAAATCCTCATATGTAGGGGTCATCGACTGAACCATCAAGTTACTTACATAATCATCATATGTAGGGGTCATCGACTGCACCATCAAGTTACTTACATAATCATCATATGTAGGGGTCATCGACTGAACCATCAAGTTACTTACATAATCATCATATGTAGGGATCATCGAGTGAACCATCAAGTTACTTACATAATCATCATATGTAGGGGTCATCGACTGAACCATCAAGTTACTTACATAATCATCATATGTAATGGTCATCGACTGAACCATCAGGTTACTTACATAATCATCATATGTATGGGTCATCGAGTGAACCATTAAGTTACTTACATAATCATCATATGTAGGGGTCATCGAGTGAACCATTAAGTTACTTACATAATCATCATATGTAGGAGTCATCGAGTGAACCATTAAGTTACTTACATAATCATCATATGTATGGGTCATCGAGTGAACCATTAAGTTACTTACATAATCATCATATGTAGGGGTCATCTACTGAACCATCAAGTTACTTACATAATCATCATATGTATGTGTCATCGACTGAACCATTAAGTTACTTACATAATCATCATATGTAGGGGTCATCGACTGAACCATCAAGTTACTTACATAATCATCATATGTAGGGGTCATCGAGTGAACCATCAAGTTACTTACATAATCATCATATGTAGGGGTCATCGAGTGAACCATCAAGTTACTTACATAATCATCATATGTAGGGGTCATCGAGTGAACCATTAAGTTACTTACATAATCATCATATGTAGGGGTCATCGACTGAACCATCAAGCTACTTACATAATCATCATATGTAGGGGTCATCGACTGAACCATCAAGTTACTTACATAATCATCATATGTAGGGGTCATCGAGTGAACCATCAAGTTACTTACATAATCATCATATGTAGGGGTCATCGAGTGAACCATCAAGTTACTAACATAATCCTCATATGTAGGGGTCATCGAGTGAACCATCAAGTTACTTACATAATCATCATATGTAGGGGTCATCGAGTGAACCATCAAGTTACTTATATAATCATCATATGTAGGGGTCATCGACTGAACCATCAAGTTACTTACATAATCATCATATGTATGGGTCATCGACTGAACCATCAAGTTACTTACATAATCATCATATGTAGGGGTCATCGACTGAACCATCAAGTTACTTACATAATCATCATATGTAGGGGTCATCGACTGAACCATCAAGTTACTTACATAATCATCATATGTAGGGGTCATCGACTGAACCATCAAGTTACTTACATAATCATCATATGTAGGGGTCATCGAGTGAATCATCAAGTTACTTACATAATCATCATATGTAGGGGTCATCGAGTGAACCATCAAGTTACTTACATAATCCTCATATGTAGGGGTCATCGACTGAACCATCAAGTTACTTACATAATCATCATATGTAGGGGTCATCGACTGAACCATCAAGTTACTTACATAATCATCATATGTAGGGGTCATCGACTGAACCATCAAGTTACTTACATAATCATCATATGTAGGGGTCATCGAGTGAACCATCAAGTTACTTACATAATTATCATATGTAGGGGTCATCGACTGAACCATCAAGTTAATTACATAATCATCATATGTAATGGTCATCGACTGAACCATCAGGTTACTTATCATCATATGTAGGGGTCATCGAGTGAACCATTAAGTTACTTACATAATCATCATATGTAGGGGTCATCGAGTGAACCATTAAGTTACTTACATAATCATCATATGTAGGAGTCATCGAGTGAACCATTAAGTTACTTACATAATCATCATATGTATGGGTCATCGAGTGAACCATTAAGTTACTTACATAATCATCATATGTATGGGTCATCTACTGAACCATCACGTTACTTACATAATCATCATATGTAATGGTCATCGACTGAACCATCAGGTTACTTACATAATCATCATATGTAGGGGTCATCGAGTGAACCATTAAGTTACTTACATAATCATCATATGTAGGGGTCATCTACTGAACCATTAAGTTACTTACATAATCATCATATGTAGGAGTCATCGAGTGAACCATTAAGTTACTTACATAATCATCATATGTATGGGTCATCGTGTGAACCATCAAGTTACATACATAATCATCATATTTAGGGGTCATCGAGTGAACAATCAAGTTACTTACATAATCATCATATGTAGGGGTCATCGAGTGAACCATCAAGTTACTTACATAATCATCATATGTAGGGGTCATCGAGTGAACCATCAAGTTACTTACATAATCATCATATGTAGGGGTCATCGACTGAACCATTAAGTTACTTACATAATCATCATATGTAGGGGTCATCGACTGAACCATCAAGTTACTTACATAATCATCATTATGTAGGGGTCATCGACTGAACCATCAAGTTACTTACATAATCATCATATGTAGGGGTCATCGAGTGAACCATCAAGTTACTTACATAATCATCATATGTAGGGGTCATCGAGTGAACCATCAAGTTACTTACATAATCCTCATATGTAGGGGTCATCGAGTGAACCATCAAGTTACTTACATAATCATCATATGTAGGGTCATCGAGTGAACCATCAAGTTACTTACATAATCATCATATGTATGGGTCATCGACTGAACCATCAAGTTACTTACATAATCATCATATGTAGGGGTCATCGACTGAACCATCAAGTTACTTACATAATCCTCATATGTATGGGTCATCGACTGAACCATCAAGTTACTTACATAATCATCATATGTAGGGGTCATCGACTGAACCATCAAGTTACTTACATAATCATCATATGTAGGGGTCATCGACTGAACCATCAAGTTACTTACATAATCTTCATATGTAGGGGTCATCGACTGAACCATCAAGTTACTTACATAATCATCATATATAGGGGTCATCGAGTGAACCATCAAGTTACTTACATAATCATCATATGTAGGGGTCATCGAGTGAACCATCAAGTTACTTACATAATCCTCATATGTAGGGGTCATCGACTGAACCATCAAGTTACTTACATAATCATCATATGTAGGGGTCATCGACTGAACCATCAAGTTACTTACATAATCCTCATATGTAGGGGTCATCGAGTGAACCATCAAGTTACTTACATAATCATCATATGTAGGGGTCATCGAGTGAACCATCAAGTTACTTACATAATCCTCATATGTAGGGGTCATCGAGTGAACCATCAAGTTACTTACATAATCATCATATGTAGGGGTCATCGACTGAACCATCAAGTTACTTACATAATCATCATATGTAGGGGTCATCGACTGAACCATCAAGTTACTTACATAATCATCATATGTAGGGGTCATCGACTGAACCATCAAGTTACTTACATAATCATCATATGTAGGGGTCATCGAGTGAACCATCAAGTTACTTACATAATCATCATATGTAGGGGTCATCGAGTGGACCATCAAGTTACTTACATAATCCTCATATGTAGGGGTCATCGACTGAACCATCAAGTTACTTACATAATCCTCATATGTAGGGGTCATCGAGTGAACCATCAAGTTACTTACATAATCATCATATGTAGGGGTCATCGAGTGAACCATCAAGTTACTTACATAATCATCATATGTAGGGGTCATCGACTGAACCATCAAGTTACTTACATAATCATCATATGTAGGGGTCATCGAGTGAACCATCAAGTTACTTACATAATCATCATATGTATGGGTCATCGAGTGAACCATTAAGTTACTTACATAATCATCATATGTATGGGTCATCTACTGAAGCATCAAGTTACTTACATAATCATCATATGTATGTGTCATCGACTGAACCATTAAGTTACTTACATAATCATCATATGTAGGGGTCATCGACTGAACCATCAAGTTACTTACATAATCATCATATTTAGGGGTCATCGAGTGAACCATCAAGTTACTTACATAATCATCATATGTAGGGGTCATCGAGTGAACCATCAAGTTACTTACATAATCATCATATGTATGGGTCATCGAGTGAACCATCAAGTTACTTACATAATCATCATATGTAGGGGTCATCGACTGAACCATTAAGTTACTTACATAATCATCATATGTAGGGGTCATCGACTGAACCATCAAGTTACTTACATAATCATCATATGTAGGGGTCATCGAGTGAACCATCAAGTTACTTACATAATCATCATATGTAGGGTCATCGAGTGAACCATCAAGTTACTTACATAATCCTCATATGTAAGGGTCATCGAGTGAACCATCAAGTTACTTACATAATCATCATATGTAGGGGTCATCGAGTGAACCATCAAGTTACTTACATAATCATCATATGTATGGGTCATCGACTGAACCATCAAGTTACTTACATAATCATCACATGTAGGGGTCATCGAGTGAACCATCAAGTTACTTACATAATCCTCATATGTATGGGTCATCGACTGAACCATCAAGTTACTTACATAATCATCATATGTAGGGGTCATCGACTGAACCATCAAGTTACTTACATAATCCTCATATGTAGGGGTCATCGAGTGAACCATCAAGTTACTTACATAATCATCATATGTAGGGGTCATCGAGTGAACCATCAAGTTACTTACATAATCCTCATATGTAGGGGTCATCGAGTGAACCATCAAGTTACTTACATAATCATCATATGTAGGGGTCATCGACTGAACCATCAAGTTACTTACATAATCATCATATGTAGGGGTCATCGACTGAACCATCAAGTTACTTACATAATCATCATATGTAGGGGTCATCGACTGAACCATCAAGTTACTTACATAATCATCATATGTAGGGGTCATCGAGTGAACCATCAAGTTACTTACATAATCATCATATGTAGGGGTCATCGAGTGGACCATCAAGTTACTTACATAATCCTCATATGTAGGGGTCATCGACTGAACCATCAAGTTACTTACATAATCCTCATATGTAGGGGTCATCGAGTGAACCATCAAGTTACTTACATAATCATCATATGTAGGGGTCATCGAGTGAACCATCAAGTTACTTACATAATCATCATATGTAGGGGTCATCGACTGAACCATCAAGTTACTTACATAATCATCATATGTAGGGGTCATCGAGTGAACCATCAAGTTACTTACATAATCATCATATGTATGGGTCATCGAGTGAACCATTAAGTTACTTACATAATCATCATATGTATGGGTCATCTACTGAAGCATCAAGTTACTTACATAATCATCATATGTATGTGTCATCGACTGAACCATTAAGTTACTTACATAATCATCATATGTAGGGGTCATCGACTGAACCATCAAGTTACTTACATAATCATCATATTTAGGGGTCATCGAGTGAACCATCAAGTTACTTACATAATCATCATATGTAGGGGTCATCGAGTGAACCATCAAGTTACTTACATAATCATCATATGTATGGGTCATCGAGTGAACCATCAAGTTACTTACATAATCATCATATGTAGGGGTCATCGACTGAACCATTAAGTTACTTACATAATCATCATATGTAGGGGTCATCGACTGAACCATCAAGTTACTTACATAATCATCATATGTAGGGGTCATCGACTGAACCATCAAGTTACTTACATAATCATCATATGTAGGGGTCATCGAGTGAACCATCAAGTTACTTACATAATCATCATATGTAGGGGTCATCGAGTGGACCATCAAGTTACTTACATAATCCTCATATGTAGGGGTCATCGACTGAACCATCAAGTTACTTACATAATCATCATATGTAGGGGTCATCGAGTGAACCATCAAGTTACTTACATAATCATCATATGTAGGGGTCATCGAGTGAACCATCAAGTTACTTACATAATCATCATATGTAATGGTCATCGGCTGAACCATCAGGTTACTTACATAATCCTCATATGTAGGGGTCATCGACTGAACCATCAAGTTACTTACATAATCATCATATGTAGGGGTCATCGAGTGAACCATCAAGTTACTTACATAATTATCATATGTAGGGGTCATCGACTGAACCATCAAGTTAATTACATAATCATCATATGTAATGGTCATCGACTGAACCATCAGGTTACTTATCATCATATGTAGGGGTCATCGAGTGAACCATTAAGTTACTTACATAATCATCATATGTAGGGGTCATCGAGTGAACCATTAAGTTACTTACATAATCATCATATGTAGGAGTCATCGAGTGAACCATTAAGTTACTTACATAATCATCATATGTATGGGTCATCGAGTGAACCATTAAGTTACTTACATAATCATCATATGTATGGGTCATCTACTGAACCATCACGTTACTTACATAATCATCATATGTAATGGTCATCGACTGAACCATCAGGTTACTTACATAATCATCATATGTAGGGGTCATCGAGTGAACCATTAAGTTACTTACATAATCATCATATGTAGGGGTCATCTACTGAACCATTAAGTTACTTACATAATCATCATATGTAGGAGTCATCGAGTGAACCATTAAGTTACTTACATAATCATCATATGTATGGGTCATCGTGTGAACCATCAAGTTACATACATAATCATCATATTTAGGGGTCATCGAGTGAACAATCAAGTTACTTACATAATCATCATATGTAGGGGTCATCGAGTGAACCATCAAGTTACTTACATAATCATCATATGTAGGGGTCATCGAGTGAACCATCAAGTTACTTACATAATCATCATATGTAGGGGTCATCGACTGAACCATTAAGTTACTTACATAATCATCATATGTAGGGGTCATCGACTGAACCATCAAGTTACTTACATAATCATCATTATGTAGGGGTCATCGACTGAACCATCAAGTTACTTACATAATCATCATATGTAGGGGTCATCGAGTGAACCATCAAGTTACTTACATAATCATCATATGTAGGGGTCATCGAGTGAACCATCAAGTTACTTACATAATCCTCATATGTAGGGGTCATCGAGTGAACCATCAAGTTACTTACATAATCATCATATGTAGGGTCATCGAGTGAACCATCAAGTTACTTACATAATCATCATATGTATGGGTCATCGACTGAACCATCAAGTTACTTACATAATCATCATATGTAGGGGTCATCGACTGAACCATCAAGTTACTTACATAATCCTCATATGTATGGGTCATCGACTGAACCATCAAGTTACTTACATAATCATCATATGTAGGGGTCATCGACTGAACCATCAAGTTACTTACATAATCATCATATGTAGGGGTCATCGACTGAACCATCAAGTTACTTACATAATCTTCATATGTAGGGGTCATCGACTGAACCATCAAGTTACTTACATAATCATCATATATAGGGGTCATCGAGTGAACCATCAAGTTACTTACATAATCATCATATGTAGGGGTCATCGAGTGAACCATCAAGTTACTTACATAATCCTCATATGTAGGGGTCATCGACTGAACCATCAAGTTACTTACATAATCATCATATGTAGGGGTCATCGACTGAACCATCAAGTTACTTACATAATCCTCATATGTAGGGGTCATCGAGTGAACCATCAAGTTACTTACATAATCATCATATGTAGGGGTCATCGAGTGAACCATCAAGTTACTTACATAATCCTCATATGTAGGGGTCATCGAGTGAACCATCAAGTTACTTACATAATCATCATATGTAGGGGTCATCGACTGAACCATCAAGTTACTTACATAATCATCATATGTAGGGGTCATCGACTGAACCATCAAGTTACTTACATAATCATCATATGTAGGGGTCATCGACTGAACCATCAAGTTACTTACATAATCATCATATGTAGGGGTCATCGAGTGAACCATCAAGTTACTTACATAATCATCATATGTAGGGGTCATCGAGTGGACCATCAAGTTACTTACATAATCCTCATATGTAGGGGTCATCGACTGAACCATCAAGTTACTTACATAATCCTCATATGTAGGGGTCATCGAGTGAACCATCAAGTTACTTACATAATCATCATATGTAGGGGTCATCGAGTGAACCATCAAGTTACTTACATAATCATCATATGTAGGGGTCATCGACTGAACCATCAAGTTACTTACATAATCATCATATGTAGGGGTCATCGAGTGAACCATCAAGTTACTTACATAATCATCATATGTATGGGTCATCGAGTGAACCATTAAGTTACTTACATAATCATCATATGTATGGGTCATCTACTGAAGCATCAAGTTACTTACATAATCATCATATGTATGTGTCATCGACTGAACCATTAAGTTACTTACATAATCATCATATGTAGGGGTCATCGACTGAACCATCAAGTTACTTACATAATCATCATATTTAGGGGTCATCGAGTGAACCATCAAGTTACTTACATAATCATCATATGTAGGGGTCATCGAGTGAACCATCAAGTTACTTACATAATCATCATATGTATGGGTCATCGAGTGAACCATCAAGTTACTTACATAATCATCATATGTAGGGGTCATCGACTGAACCATTAAGTTACTTACATAATCATCATATGTAGGGGTCATCGAGTGAACCATCAAGTTACTTACATAATCATCATATGTAGGGGTCATCGAGTGAACCATCAAGTTACTTACATAATCATCATATGTAGGGGTCATCGAGTGAACCATCAAGTTACTTACATAATCCTCATATGTAAGGGTCATCGAGTGAACCATCAAGTTACTTACATAATCATCATATGTAGGGGTCATCGAGTGAACCATCAAGTTACTTACATAATCATCATATGTATGGGTCATCGACTGAACCATCAAGTTACTTACATAATCATCACATGTAGGGGTCATCGAGTGAACCATCAAGTTACTTACATAATCCTCATATGTATGGGTCATCGACTGAACCATCAAGTTACTTACATAATCATCATATGTAGGGGTCATCGACTGAACCATCAAGTTACTTACATAATCCTCATATGTAGGGGTCATCGAGTGAACCATCAAGTTACTTACATAATCATCATATGTAGGGGTCATCGAGTGAACCATCAAGTTACTTACATAATCCTCATATGTAGGGGTCATCGAGTGAACCATCAAGTTACTTACATAATCATCATATGTAGGGGTCATCGACTGAACCATCAAGTTACTTACATAATCATCATATGTAGGGGTCATCGACTGAACCATCAAGTTACTTACATAATCATCATATGTAGGGGTCATCGACTGAACCATCAAGTTACTTACATAATCATCATATGTAGGGGTCATCGAGTGAACCATCAAGTTACTTACATAATCATCATATGTAGGGGTCATCGAGTGGACCATCAAGTTACTTACATAATCCTCATATGTAGGGGTCATCGACTGAACCATCAAGTTACTTACATAATCCTCATATGTAGGGGTCATCGAGTGAACCATCAAGTTACTTACATAATCATCATATGTAGGGGTCATCGAGTGAACCATCAAGTTACTTACATAATCATCATATGTAGGGGTCATCGACTGAACCATCAAGTTACTTACATAATCATCATATGTAGGGGTCATCGAGTGAACCATCAAGTTACTTACATAATCATCATATGTATGGGTCATCGAGTGAACCATTAAGTTACTTACATAATCATCATATGTATGGGTCATCTACTGAAGCATCAAGTTACTTACATAATCATCATATGTATGTGTCATCGACTGAACCATTAAGTTACTTACATAATCATCATATGTAGGGGTCATCGACTGAACCATCAAGTTACTTACATAATCATCATATTTAGGGGTCATCGAGTGAACCATCAAGTTACTTACATAATCATCATATGTAGGGGTCATCGAGTGAACCATCAAGTTACTTACATAATCATCATATGTATGGGTCATCGAGTGAACCATCAAGTTACTTACATAATCATCATATGTAGGGGTCATCGACTGAACCATTAAGTTACTTACATAATCATCATATGTAGGGGTCATCGACTGAACCATCAAGTTACTTACATAATCATCATATGTAGGGGTCATCGACTGAACCATCAAGTTACTTACATAATCATCATATGTAGGGGTCATCGAGTGAACCATCAAGTTACTTACATAATCATCATATGTAGGGGTCATCGAGTGGACCATCAAGTTACTTACATAATCCTCATATGTAGGGGTCATCGACTGAACCATCAAGTTACTTACATAATCATCATATGTAGGGGTCATCGAGTGAACCATCAAGTTACTTACATAATCATCATATGTAGGGGTCATCGAGTGAACCATCAAGTTACTTACATAATCATCATATGTAATGGTCATCGGCTGAACCATCAGGTTACTTACATAATCATCATATGTAGGGGTCATCGAGTGAACCATCAAGTTACTTACATAATCATCATATGTAATGGTCATCGACTGAACCATCAGGTTACTTACATAAACATCAGATGTAGGGGTCATCGAGTGAACCATTAAGTTACTTACATAATCATCATATGTAGGGGTCATCGAGTGAACCATTATGTTACTTACATAATCATCATATGTAGGGGTCATCGAGTGAACCATCAAGTTACTTACATAATCATCATATGTAGGGGTCATCGAGTGAACCATCAAGTTACTTACATAATCCTCATATGTAAGGGTCATCGAGTGAACCATCAAGTTACTTACATAATCATCATATGTAGGGGTCATCGAGTGAACCATCAAGTTACTTACATAATCATCATATGTAGGGGTCATCGAGTGAACCATCAAGTTACTTACATAATCCTCATATGTAAGGGTCATCGACTGAACCATCAAGTTACTTACATAATCATCATATGTAGGGTCATCGAGTGAACCATCAAGTTACTTACATAATTATCATATGTAGGGGTCATCGACTGAACCATCAAGTTAATTACATAATCATCATATGTAGGGGTCATCGACTGAACCATCAGGTTACTTATCATCATATGTAGGGGTCATCGAGTGAACCATTAAGTTACTTACATAATCATCATATGTAGGGGTCATCGAGTGAACCATTAAGTTACTTACATAATCATCATATGTAGGAGTCATCGAGTGAACCATTAAGTTACTTACATAATCATCATATGTATGGGTCATCGAGTGAACCATTAAGTTACTTACATAATCATCATATGTATGGGTCATCTACTGAACCATCACGTTACTTACATAATCATCATATGTAATGGTCATCGACTGAACCATCAGGTTACTTACATAATCATCATATGTAGGGGTCATCGAGTGAACCATTAAGTTACTTACATAATCATCATATGTAGGGGTCATCTACTGAACCATTAAGTTACTTACATAATCATCATATGTATGTGTCATCGACTGAACCATCAAGTTACTTACATAATCATCATATGTAGGGGTCATCGACTGAACCATCAAGTTACTTACATAATCATCATATGTATGTGTCATCGAGTGAACCATCAAGTTACTTACATAATCATCATATGTAGGGGTCATCGACAGAACCACAAATTACTTACATAATCATCATATGTAGGGGTCATCGAGTGAACCATCAAGTTACTTACATAATCATCATATGTAGGGGTCATCGACTGAATCATCAAGTTACTTACATAACCATCATATGTATGGGTCATCGAGTGAACCATCAAGTTACTTACATATTCATCATCATTACCAAGTACCGTGCCTGCTGGCGTAGGTGATCACGTCTTTCCACAAATTTCGATCTCGACAGTTATTTATCATTTCTGTTGCTGACCTTCTGCCAAGCCATTCTCTTAAGACGTTTTGTATCTTTTCTCTTTACTTCCCATAATCTCTTCGTCTCTCAATTTTCCCAGTTGTCACAATAAATTTCAGCTGTTCCCTATTCAATATAGGGTCAAAATGATGATTGTTTCTTCCTAATATTGGAAATTGACTCTTTGTTTGTTTTGGCCTCTTTTTAGAATGTTTTCATTACTCTTCTTAGCAGTCCATGGTATTCTCAACTTTCTTCTGTAAAACCACATTTCTACAGCCTCCTGTGATTTTCTAGTCTGTAGACCTTTTGTCCATAATTCACATCCATATGTTAAGACTTGTTGTACTTAACAAATAAGAACCTTTTTTCTTGTTTCTATTGTCAACAATGGATTTGCACAATATCTTCGTCACTTTTTGTTTGGAAGCTGCTTTTGCCTGTGTCTTTCTGCATCTCACCTCTGTTGTACATCTACTATTTGAGGTTAACATTGTTCCCAACTATTTAAATTCATTAGGCCGTCTTGGTTATGACAACAGAAAACACAAAGCCGGTACTGTGTTGTTGTAGACTGTCTTGGTTATGATAACAGAAGACACAGAGCCCGTACTGTGTTGTTGTAGACTGTCTTGGTTATGATAACAGAAGACACAGAGCCCGTACTGTGTTGTTGTAGACTGTCTTGGTTATGATAACAGAAGACACAGAGCCCGTACTGTGTTGTTGTAGACTGTCTTGGTTATGATAACAGAAGACACAGAGCCCGTACTGTGTTGTTGTAGACTGTCTTGTTTATGATAACAGAAGACAGTGCAAGCAATCGCTCTCTTTCTCTCTCCTCTCTCTCTCTCTCTCTCTCTCTCTCTCTCTCTCTCTCTCTCACTGTGTGCGTGTGAGCAGTTTGACAGAAGTAAGATGAAAGACAATAGACCACAATTTCTGTCTGCGAGCTTGAAGACAACGGTACAATTTGTGTTTATTTTCAGATCCGATCTCCATCGACATGAGTGACATTAACTTATCTGTGACCTTGTACGGGGTCAAGGACCTTCGCTTGGTGAGTTCTGTTTGTTCAGATAAACTATAGATCTACAAAGTTATAGATTGTACCAGACTACAACCTTCAATAAATTATAGATTTACAAAGTTATAGATTGTACCAGACTACAACCTTCGATAAATTATAGATTTACAAAGTTATAGATTGTACCAGACTACAACCTTCGATAAATTATAGATTTACAAAATTATAGATTGTACCAGACTACAACCTTCGATAAATTATAGATTGTACCAGACTACAACCCTCGATAAATTATAGGTTGTACCTGATTACAGCCCTCGATAAATTATAGATTGTACCAGACTACAACCCTCGATAAATTATAGGTTGTACCAGACTACAGCCCTCGATAAATTATAGGTTGTACCAGACTACAGCCCTCGATAAATTATAGGTTGTGCCAGACTACAGCCCTCGATAAATTATAGGTTGTGCCAGACTACAGCCCTCGATAAATTATAGGTTGTGCCAGACTACAGCCCTCGATAAATTATAGGTTGTGCCAGACTACAGCCCTCGATAAATTATAGGTTGTTCCAGACTACAGCCCTCGATAAATTATAGGTTGTGCCAGACTACAGCCCTCGATAAATTATAGGTTGTGCCAGACTACAGCCCTCGATAAATTATAGGTTGTGCCAGACTACAGCCCTCGATAAATTATAGGTTGTACCTGACTACAGCCCTCGATAAATTATAGGTTGTACCTGACTACAGCCCTCGATAAATTATAGGTTGTACCAGACTACAGCCCTCGATAAATTATAGGTTGTACCAGACTACAGCCCTCGATAAATTATAGGTTGTGCCAGACTACAGCCCTCGATAAATTATAGATTGTACCACAGACTACAGCCCTCGATAAGTTATAGGTTGTACCAGACATACGTTTTAGATCTCACAGGACTCGAACCAACCACACGTTACAGACTGTACCAGACTAGAACATTGATAACTATTTAAAGTGTCCCTTGCAGAATAATTCCAGGTCAGTTTGCATTATCATGAGCTGTGGGTTGCTCTCAAATAGTCTCTTCTTGTTGGTGCTAGCACATCAGATATTACTTAACGAACTATAAAACAACCTGACTGCATTATAGCCTCATTGACTCATATTTAATGTTCGACTCTTCACTTCACTGACTGCATTCTTTACTTATAACCATTAGCTTGACTGATTAACCAAGATATTGACTGATTAACCAATAGCTTGACTGATTAACCATTATCTCAATTGATTAACCAATATCTTGACTGATTAACCAAT
This sequence comes from Megaustenia siamemsis, assembly GCA_032433765.1. Classification (NCBI taxonomy): domain Eukaryota; kingdom Metazoa; phylum Mollusca; class Gastropoda; order Stylommatophora; family Ariophantidae; genus Megaustenia; species Megaustenia siamemsis. Next base: position 133,554 of record JAVIAB010000092.1, read on the forward strand.
AGCTTGACTGGTTAACCATTATCTTGACTGACTAACCAATAGCTTGACTGATTAGCCATTATCTTTTCTGACTAACCAATAGCTTGACTGATGACCTAATATTTTGACTGATTAACCAGTAGCTTGACTAATTAACCAATATCTTGACTGATTACCCAATATCTTGACTGATTAACCAATAGCTTGACTGACTGCCGGTGTGATATTTGTCTGAGGCTAATCACTTCTTGCGTTACCTGTCAGGTGGACAAGCCTATTCCGGAACCAGGCACTGGAGGTAAGCGAACTGGACAAGCTGCCCATTCACAAAGTAGGAAAGAGTGAGAGAGTGAGAGAGGGAAGGGATTAGAGGTTAAGAAAGATACACGTAAGAAGAGAAAGAAGTGGGAGAGAAAGAGATTCCATATCCAAATATAGAGAGCTCGGCAACTGATATTCAAAGGTAGGAAAGGAGGCCACGACCTCTCAAATATTTGATCAGAATACATAAGACAATCACATTGCAGCTCAATGAGTTCAATGTCAGTGTACAACCAGCCACTGTGTTCCAGTCAGTCGTAATATAGCTCAAGTAATTTGAGCCGTCGCTAATAGATAGATCTTCATCACCACGTTCTGCTGTCAATGCCAGGCCTGGACGCTAGCTCCAGAACAATAAGAAAAATAACCACTACCGAGATGAAATATGTTAGTCGAATGACAAGAAACAGCCAAGAGATTTTTATTTCTATTTTTTTCGCCGAGCATCCACAAGGGCATTCATAATATAAGTCCATTACCCTTTCCACACTCCATAAGGGCATTCATAATATAAGTCCATTACCCTTTCCACACTCCATAAGGGCATTCATAATATAAGTCCATTACCCTTTCAACACTCCATAAGGGCATTCATAATATCACATAAGTCCATTACCCTTTCAACACTCCATAAGGGCATTCATAATATCACATAAGTCAATTACCCTTTCAACACTCCATAAGGGCATTCATAATATCACATAAGTCCATTACCCTTTCCACACTCAAAATCAGCCAAACTGGCAAGTCTGTCAGCACACGCATTACCTCGTCATGGCCAGGCATGAAAATGAAGCAGTTCTTCTTTAGAAATAACCTCCCCAGAGAATGTAACCACTGACGTCGAGCACAGCCAGTTGTGATCTTTCTGAGCACGCTCATTGAGTCACTGAGGAAACACACATGTATAAAGCTATGATACCAGCCATGCTAATGCTTTTGTAACAGCCATAATTTCCATGGTCAAACTACTTGTCTATTTATCTATCTATTGACCTTTCGAGCCGTAGCCGGCCCATAGGTGGTAGACCAAGATACTCCTCTTATCTAAATTTTTCTTCTCGCAGTTTTCAATTCTTTTAAAGACATTTGATCAAATCTCCCCATTTATCTCTGTTCGGTGCAAGCAGCTCTATCTCATTGAGGGAGCCGATTAAAATGTCGTCTACTGCTTGTAGTCAATGCAAAAGTATCACTGTTTCTTTCACAGTTCTGCCTTCAACATGAGCCGTGAAAGTCCACAAGCTCCGAACGTGCTGAATAACAGACCCATCTGTGTAAATAACAGACCCATCTGTGTAAATAACAGACCCATCTGTGTAAATAACAGACCCATCTGTGTAAATAACAGACCCATCTGTGTAAATAACAAACCCATCTGTGTAAATAACAGACCCATCTGTGTAAATAACAGACCCATCTGTTTAAATAACTACGCCCTGTCAGAAAAGTTCTATAAAATCAAAGTCTGCACTTCTGGGAGCCAGTGATGGGGAGTGTTAGACACTCCAAGGTATAGTGACAGCTTTACAAATAGGGAACACAACACAATACTGACGTTTCGGCCAGGAGTCTTCTTCAGAAAACAGGGACAACAACAACAAACGATGAAGCACAATTATCTATATCTACATGTTAGATGATCAGGAGAATGGAGAGGTGGACAGAAAAGAAGAGAAGAAAGTAGGATTATGAAATAAGAAAGGAGGCTACATGAGGGGAGGTAGGATGAGAGTCAAGATGTGAAGAAAAGAGAGATAGGAAAAATGAGGAAGAGATAGAAATATCAGAAGTACAACGAAGATAATGTATAAAACGTATAAGAAAAATCAAACACTTAGCTGGCGAAACTTGACTGTCCGTCGTAGAGCAATCGAGAAAATGAGCAGTGGATACGAGGCCTACAAAAGGATCGCGGGGGGGGGGGGAGATAGAGCAAGGAGGAGGAGGGGGGTTAATAAGGGGGGAGAAGAAAAGGCGAGTAGCCAGACTGGTGTGAAAACACTAGTGGAAAAAGAAACAAAGGAACCTCAATAGAGGCTCGGGAAAGGCAAGTGTCAGCGACCAGACAAAAGGGAGAAGGGGGAGAAGATAATAGGACCCATAAAAATTAATGGAGTCTAACACAGAGGGGAACAATCCAAACAAAGGAATCGTAGAAACAAACGACAAGGGGGAGAACGGGGAAATGAGCAACAGTGGTGGTCATAGGTAGGCTAAAAATAGCTGGATGGAGAGGAAGGAGGAGGGAGGAAAAAATAACAGTGGAAGGAAATGGAGAGGAAGACTAAGAGGGGTAATAATAAAGTGGACAAGAGGAGAGGGGTGGGTCATGAGAGAATAGATAGAGGGGGAGAAGTAGAGTAATAGAGGGAAAGTAAGCAGGAAGTAGTGACCTGAGGGGTAAAGAAACGGAGAGACTAAGAGGGAGATACAAAGTGAGGTGGAGAGAGGTAGAGAAGTAGGGAATCGGAGAGACTAGAGGGGGATACAGAGAGAGGTGGAGAAAGAGTGTGGGAGATAAACAGACAAGTGGAGTCCCAGAGGAGGGCTGAGAGTAGACAAGCTGGGTATAGGATGGTAGAGAGGTGGTGACACCAGAGAATAGAGAATAGAGAATACTAGGAGTGTATTGCAATATTCTGCACCTCTGCCTCATCGACCAATATGTTTTGTTGTCTACACCCTCTGTCCATTGTGATGACGACGCGATGTGACGTACAACACTCTGACGTCACTTGTACCCATTCATCCTCATTCACCTGCTGAACAATACCCATAGGCTGTCCCATCCAGGATTTTCCTCTTTAACCTGCTGCCTTGTGTACCCATACATTCGCGGTACAGCGAACGATGTGGGTCTGTCTTGATTCGAAGGTAGGCACGTGCTCGGCACAGTGACTGACATGCTGGGAATGTTGAGGTGGTCACACATCGTCCAACACTCAGTGACTGACATGCTGGGAATGTTGAGGTGGTCACACATCGTCCAACACTCAGTGTCTGACATGCTGGGAATGTTGAGGTGGTCACACATCGTCCAACACTCAGTGTCTGACATGCTGGGAATGTTGAGGTGGTCACACATCGTCCAACACTCAGTGTCTGACATGCTGGGAATGTTGAGGTGGTCAAACATCGTCCAACACTCAGTGTCTGACATGCTGGGAATGTTGAGGTGGTCACACATCGTCCAACACTCAGTGTCTGACATGCTGGGAATGTTGAGGTGGTCACACATCGTCCAACACTCAGTGTCTGACATGCTGGGAATGTTGAGGTGGTCACACATCGTCCAACACTCAGTGTCTGACATGCTGGGAATGTTGAGGTGGTCAAACATCGTCCAACACTCAGTGTCTTTTGTGTACCCAAGGATGATATACATCGCCCCATTTTGTCTCCTTTCAAATCGTTCTATTTCCTTATTGCTGAGAGTCAGGGTCGCCAGTCAATCATAGACAGGACCAGCCCCTGGTATAAGAGAATAAGATGGCGTTGCTCAATTTGTGCTGATGTTATGACATTCATTGCAACGAGTCCTCTTCTGGTTTCCAGTGGTCCGATCAACACAAATGTCTATCTGGCGATATTTTGGTAGCGTTCCAAATAAAAATAACAGAAGGTTGCATATTCCGTAAAAGTAATAGCCTGATACAAATAACAATAATGTAAGTATAGATTGGTCTCTGTAGTCGTTGTACATGGAATGTGACTACTCATCATGTCCTGACCTCCTCATGTAATGTGACCATTCATCACGTCGTGGCCTTCTAGTGTATTGTGACCATTCATCATATTCTGGCCGCCTCATGTAATGTGACTACTCATCACGTCATGACCTAATCATATGATGCGACAATTCATCGCGTCCTGATCACCTCATGTAATGTGACCACCCATCACGTCGTGGCCAACACATGTAATGTGACCACTCATAACGTCCTGAACTAATCATGTAATGTGACCACTCCTCACGTCCTGACCTCCTCGTGTAATGTGACCACTCCTCACGTCCTGACCTCCTCGTGTAATGTGACCACTCCTCACGTCCTGACCTAATCATGTAATGTGACCACTCTTCACGTCCTGAACTCCTCGTGTAATGTGGTCACTCCTCACGTCCTGACCTCCTCGTGTAATGTGACCACTCATCACGTCCTGACCTAATCATGTAATGTGACCACTCCTCACGTCCTGACCTCCTCGTGTAATGTGACCACTCCTCACGTCCTGACCTCCTCGTGTAATGTGGTCACTCATCACGTCCTGACCTCCTCGTGTAATGTGGTCACTCATCACGTCCTGACCTCCTCGTGTAATGTGACCACTCCTCACGTCCTGACCTCCTCGTGTAATGTGACCACTCATCACGTCCTGACCTCCTCGTGTAATGTGGCAACTCATCATGTCCTGAACTCCTCATGTAATGTGACCACCCATCACGTCGTGGCCAACACATGTAATGTGACCACTCATAACGTCCTGAACTAATCATGTAATGTGACCACTCTTCACGTCCTGAACTCCTCGTGTAATGTGACCACTCCTCACGTCCTGACCTCCTCGTGTAATGTGACCACTCCTCACGTCCTGACCTCCTCGTGTAATGTGACCACTCCTCACGTCCTGACCTCCTCGTGTAATGTGACCACTCCTCACGTCCTGACCTAATCATGTAATGTGACCACTCTTCACGTCCTGAACTCCTCGTGTAATGTGGTCACTCCTCACGTCCTGACCTCCTCGTGTAATGTGACCACTCATCACGTCCTGACCTAATCATGTAATGTGACCACTCCTCACGTCCTGACCTCCTCGTGTAATGTGACCACTCCTCACGTCCTGACCTCCTCGTGTAATGTGGTCACTCATCACGTCCTGACCTCCTCGTGTAATGTGGTCACTCATCACGTCCTGACCTCCTCGTGTAATGTGACCACTCCTCACGTCCTGACCTCCTCGTGTAATGTGACCACTCATCACGTCCTGACCTCCTCGTGTAATGTGACCACTCATCACGTCCTGACCTCCTCGTGTAATGTGACCACTCCTCACGTCCTGACCTCCTCGTGTAATGTGACCACTCCTCACGTCCTGACCTCCTCGTGTAATGTGACCACTCCTCACGTCCTGACCTCCTCGTGTAATGTGACCACTCCTCACGTCCTGACCTCCTCGTGTAATGTGACCACTCATCACGTCCTGACGTCCTCGTGTAATGTCACCACTCCTCACGTCCTGGCCTCCTCGTGTAATGTGACCACTCATCACGTCCTGACCTCCTTGTGTAATGTGACCACTCCTCACGTCCTGACCTCCTCGTGTAATGTGGTCACTCATCACGTCCTGACCTCCTCGTGTAATGTGACCACTCATCACGTCCTGACCTCCTCGTGTAATGTGACCACTCCTCACGTCCTGACCTCCTCGTGTAATGTGACCACTCATCACGTCCTGACCTCCTCGTGTAATGTGACCACTCATCACGTCCTGACCTCCTCGTGTAATGTGACCACTCCTCACGTCCTGACCTCCTCGTGTAATGTGACCACTCCTCACGTCCTGACCTCCTCGTGTAATGTGACCACTCCTCACGTACTGACCTCCTCGTGTAATGTGACCACTCATCACGTCCTGACCTCCTCGTGTAATGTGACCACTCATCACGTCCTGACCTCCTCGTGTAATGTGACCACTCCTCACGTACTGACCTCCTCGTGTAATGTGACCACTCATCACGTCCTGACCTAATCATGTAATGCGACCATTCATCGCGTCCTGAACACCACATGTAATGTGACAACTCATCACGTCCTGACCTCCTCGTGTAATGTGACCACTCCTCACGTCCTGACCTCCTCGTGTACTGTGGCCACTCATCACGTCCTGACCTAATCATGTAATGCGACCATTCATCGCGTCCTGAACACCACATGTAATGTGACAACTCATCATGTCCTGACCTCAACATGTAATATGACCACTCATCACGTCCTGACCTCCTCATGAAATGAGACCATTCTTCACGTCCTGACCACCTCAGGTAATGTGACCACACATCACGTCCTGATGCCGTCATATAATGCGACGACTCATCACGTCCTGACAACCTCAAGTAATGTGACTACTCATCATGTCCTGACCTCCTCATGTAATGTGACCACCTCATGTAATGTGACCACTCATCATGTTCTGACCTTCTCATGTAATGTGACATTTCATCATGTCTTCTCGTCCTCATGTAATGTGACCACTCATCACGACCTAGCCACCTCAAGTAATGTGACCACTCATCATGTCCTGGCCTCTTCATGTAATGTGATCACTCATCACGTCCTGGCTACCTCATGTAATATGACCACTCCTCACGTCCTAGCCACCTCATGTAATGTGACCACTCATTACGTCCGGACCACCTCGTGCAATGTGAGCACTCATCGTGTCCTTATCTTCTCATGTAATGTGACCATTCTCCACGTCCTGACCTCCTCATGTAATGTTACCACTTATGATGTCCTGACCTCCTCATGTAATGTGATCACTCATCGTGTTCTGACCTCCTCGTGTAATGTGGCCACTCATCCTGTCCAAGCCTCCTCATTTAATGTGACCACTCATCACGTCCTGACCTAATCATGTAATGTGACCATTCATCACTTCCAGGCCACCTCATGTAATGCGACCATTCATCACGTCCTAGCCACCTCATGTAATGTGGCCACTCATTACGTCCGGACCACATCAAGTAATGTGATCACTCAGCATGTCCTTATCTCCTCATGTAATGTGACAACTCTTCACGTCTTGGCCTCCCCATGTAATGTTACCACTCATGATGTCCTGACCTCCTCATGTAATGTGACCACTCATCATGTCCTGACCACCTCATGTAATGTGACCACTCATCCTGTTCTGACCTCCTCATGTAATGTGACCACTTATCCTGTCCTGACCTCCTCATGTAATGTGATCACTTATCATGTCCTGACCTCCTCATGTCATGTGACCACTCATCACGTCCTGATCTCGTTACGTAATGTGACCACAAATCACGTCCTGACCTCCTCATGTAATGTGACCATTCATCGCGTCCTGCTTCTGATCATCATCTTCTGATAGCTAAACTTAAAATTAAACTAAAAAGGTACACTACAACAAATAAGGGTAGAAAGTATTTCAATGTAGGGTTCCTTGAAGAACAAGTAATTAAAGATAAATTCGCAGTCACAATATCAAACAAATACCAAGTCCTCCAACAACTAGAAAATAAAATAAATATAGAAGATCATTGAAAACAGATAAAAGATATATGGAAAGAGACATGCGAAGAAACACTAGGGAAAAGAGAACGCCAGAATAAGGCATGGATGACAGAAGAGACCCTGGACAAAATTAAAGAAAGAAAGAACAAGAAAGCAGCTGCTAAAGAGGTAGAAGAAGCAGCAAATAAAGGGAATATGAAATAACTGTACAACAGCACAAAGAAATTAAGTGGAAAATACAAACAGATCAATGCCTTTATTAAAGATAAGAAAGGAAATCTGCTTAGTAATATAAGGGAACAAATGGAGAGACGGAAAGAGCACTTTGAAGAACTTTTGAAAAGACCCGGCTCAAATAATCCTCCAGATATACTGCCAGCAGAAGAAGAGTTACACGTTAACTGTGGAAAACCAAGCAAAGAAGAAATAATGAAAGCGATCAAACTATTAAAAGATGGTAAAGCCACAGGACCAGATGAAATTCCTTCGGAAGCCATCAAAGCAGATATTAACACCTCTACCAAGATACTACATAATCTATTAGATAAAATTTGGGAGAGGGAAGAAATACCTAAAGACTGGAAAGAAGGTTATATGATCAAACTACCAAAGAAAGGAAGTTTACATGAGTGCCTAAATTATAGGGGAATTATGCTACTATCAGTACCAGGAAAAATATTAAGCAGAATCATTCTGGAGAGACTAAAAGAGGCCATAGAGAAACATTTGAGAGATGAACAAGCAGGTTTTAGGAAGAACAGATCATGTGCTGATCAAATAACTACTCTACGTATAATAGTTGAACAAAGTTTAGAACTAAAATCCCCACTTTATATTGGATTCATAGATTACGAAAAGGCATTTGATAGTTTAGACAAGAATGCTTTGGAAGTTGCTGAGTCATTACGGAATCCCCATAAAGTTTATTAACCTGATAAAAACAATGTATGAAGGAACGAAATGTAGTGTGGTGCATGAAGGACAGCTTACAGAAGCATTTGAAATAAGAACAGGAGTAAGGCAGGGATGCCTTCTGTCTCCATTTCTCTTTCTATTGGCCATAGATTGGATTATGAAAATAACTCAAAACAACAGAAATGGAATCCAGTGGTCACTGACCAAACAACTTGATGATTTAGACTTTGCTGATGGCATAGCTCTCCTATCACACAGCCATCTACAGATGTAGGATAAAATGAGTATATTAGATGAGAGATCACAACAGCTAGGACTGAAGATTAATAGAGATAAGACCAACATGATGAGAATTAATACAGTTGGCAATAACCAAATAAAACTAGGAGAAATACCTCTATTAGATGTAAAATCTTACATATATCTGAGCAGTAATATAGATAAAGAGGGAGGAACAGAAAATGATACCAAAATAAGGATATCAAAAGCAAGAGGAGCTTTCATTGCACTGGGAAACATATGGAAATCCAAAGAAATTAGGTTAAATACTAAAATAAAAATTTTCAACTCAAATGTTAAGGCGGTCCTATTATATGGCTGTGAAACATGGAGAACAACAAAATTGACAATCACGAAGATACAGAATTTCATTAATGGATGCTTACGCAGGATAAAAGGATGGAAATGGCAGGACAAAATCTCTAACATAGAATTATCGAAATGTACCAGTCAAATACCAGTGGATAAAGAGATATAGCGAAGACGATGGCGATGGATAGGACACACACTACGGAAGCCAACTGAGAGTATTACACAACAGGCCCTTTTTTGGAATCCCCAGGGGAAAAGACAAAGAGGAAGACCAAGGAAATCTTGGAGCAGACAGATAGAAGCAGAGATGAAGATGATGGGGAAGACATGGAATGATCTTAAAAGAATGGCAAAAAACAGAACGACTTGGAAAGTGTTTGTTGAAGACCTATGCTCCACTGGGAGCTAAAAAGGCAGAAGAAGAATCACGTCCTGGCCATCTCATGTAATGTACCACTCATCACGTCCTAATATCCTGAGCGTCATGTGACCACTCATCACGTCCTGGCCACTTCATGTCATGTGACTAATCATCACGCCCTGACCTCCTCATGTAATGTGACCATTCATCACGTCCTGGCCACCTTATGTAATGTGAACACTCATCATGTCCTGACCTCATGTAATGTGACCACTCATCACGTCCTGATCTCCTTACGTAATGTAACCACAAATCACGTCCTGACCTCCTCATGTAATGTTACCACTCATGATGTCCTACCCTTCTCATGTAATGTGACCACTCATCATGTCGTGACCACTTATCAGGTCCTTTCCACCTCATGAAATGTGATCACTCTTCATGTCCTGATCTCATAATGTAAGGTGACCACTTATCATGTTCTGACCTCCTCGTGTAATGTTACCACTATCATGTCGTGTAAATTCATCATGTAGTGACCACCTCATGTAATGTGACCACTCATAATGTCCTGAATTTCTCATGTAATGTGACCACTCATCATGTTCTAGCCTCCTCATGTAATGTGATCACTCATCACGTCCTGACATCCAGGTATTACGTCACCTCTCATTAGGTCCTGACCTCCTCATGTAACGTCACCACTCATCACGTCCTGACCTCCTCATACAACGTGACCACTCATCACGTCCTGACCTCCTCCTGTATCGTGACCACTCATCACGCCCTGACCTCCTCCTGTATCGTGACCACTCATCACGTCCTGACCTCCTCATGTAACGTCACCACTCATCACGTCGTGACCTCCTCATATAACGTGACTACTCATCACGTCCTGACCTCCTCCTGTATCGTGACCACTCATCACGCCCTGACCTCCTCATGTAACGTGACCACTCATCACGCCCTGACCTCCTCCTGTATCGTGACCACTCATCACGCCCTGACCTCCTCCTGTATCGTGACCACTCATCACGCCCTGACCTCCTCCTGTATCGTGACCACTCATCACGTCCTGACCTCCTCATGTAACGTCACCACTCATCACGTCCTGACCTCCTCCTGTATCGTTACCACTCATCACGCCCTGACCTCCTCCTGTATCGTGACCACTCATCACGTCCTGACCTCCTCATGTAACGTCACCACTCATCACGTCCTGACCTCCTCATATAACGTGACTACTCATCACGTCCTGACCTCCTCCTGTATCGTGACCACTCATCACGCCCTAACCTCCTCCTGTATCGTGACCATTCATCACGTCCTGTCTTCTTCAAGTTTCGAATCCGATGTCTTCCGGTGGGAGAGCTGTCTCGTATCAGGGTCAAGATGTGATCGCCTTATCTCCTGGAGCAATGTGTCATGTGAGAGAGCTGTCTTGTATCAGGGTCAAGATGTGATCACTGTCTCCTGGAGCAATGTGTCATGTGAGAGAGCTGTCTTGTATCAGGGTCAAGATGTGATCACTGTCTCCTGGAGCAATGTGTCATGAGAGAGAGCTGTCTTGTATCAGGGTCAAGATGTGATCGCTGTCTCCTGGAGCAATGTGTCATGAGAGAGAGCTGTCTCGTATCAGGGTCAAGATGTGATCGCCTTATCTCCTGGAGCAATGTGTCATGTGAGAGAGCTGTCTTGTGAGGGTCAAGATGTGATCGCCTTATCTCCTGGAGCAATGTGTCATGTGAGAGAGCTGTCTTGTGAGTGTCAAGATGTGATCACTGTCTCCTGGAGCAATGTGTCATGAGAGAGAGCTGTCTCGTATCAGGGTCAAGATGTGATCGCCTTATCTCCTGGAGCAATGTGTCACGTGAGAGAGCTGTCTCGTATCAGGGTCAAGATGTGATCGCCTTATCTCCTGGAGCAATGTGTCACGTGAGAGAGCTGTCTTGTATCAGGGTCAAGATGTGATCACTGTCTCCTGGAGCAATGTGTCATGTGAGAGAGCTGTCTTGTATCAGGGTCAAGATGTGATCGCTGTCTCCTGGAGCAATGTGTCATGTGAGAGAGCTGTCTTGTATCAGGGTCAAGATGTGATCCCTGTCTCCTGGAGCAATGTGTCATGTGAGAGAGCTGTCTTGTATCAGGGTCAAGATGTGATCCCTGTCTCCTGGAGCATTGTGTCACGTGAGAGAGCTGTCTTGTATCAGGGTCAAGATGTGATCCCTGTCTCCTGGAGCATTGTGTCACGTGAGAGAGCTGTCTTGTATCAGGGTCAAGATGTGATCCCTGTCTCCTGGAGCATTGTGTCACGTGAGAGAGCTGTCTTGTATCAGGATCAAGATGTGATCCCTGTCTCCTGGAGCATTGTGTCACGTGAGAGAGCTGTCTTGTATCAGGGTCAAGATGTGATCCCTGTCTCCTGGAGCATTGTGTCACGTGAGAGAGCTGTCTTGTATCAGGGTCAAGATGTGATCCCTGTCTCCTGGAGCATTGTGTCACGTGAGAGAGCTGTCTTGTATCAGGATCAAGATGTGATCCCTGTCTCCTGGAGCATTGTGTCACGTGAGAGAGCTGTCTTGTATCAGGGTCAAGATGTGATCACTGTCTCCTGATCACGGATGCAGCTTGTGTCATCATCCCCCCATCCCCCCACCACCCCTTTTTTCACTGTAGCAAACGATAACATATGACAGTCACGAGCGAGAATCCAACTAAAGACATTACTCACAACAGGAATCCAACTAAAGACATTACTCACAACAGGAATCCAACTAAGGACATTACACACAACAAGAATCCAACTAAAGACATTACTCACAACAGGAATCCAACTAAAGACATTACACACAACAAGAATCCAATTAAAGACAGTACACACAACAAGAATCCATCTATTGACATTACACACAACAAGAATCCAATTAAAGACATTACACACAACAAGAATCCAACTAAAGACATTACATACAGCAAGAATCCAACTGAAGACATTACACACAACAAGAATCCAACTAAAGACATTACACACAAGAAGAATCCAACTAAAGACATTACACACAACAAGAAACTAACTAAAGACATTACACACAACAAGAATCCAACTAAAGACATTACACACAACAAGAATCCAACTAAAGACATTACATACAACAAGAATCCAACTAAAGGCATTACACACAACAAGAATCCAACTAAAGACATTACATACAACAAGAATCCAACTAAAGACATTACACACAACAAGAATCCAACTAAAGACATTACATACAACAAGAATCCAACTAAAGACATTACACACAACAAGAATCCAACTAAAGACATTACACACAACAAGAATCCAACTAAAGACATTACACACAACAAGAATCCAACTAAAGACATTACATACAACAAGAATACAACTAAAGACATTACATACAACAAGAATCCAACTAAAGACATTACATACAACAAGAATACAACTAAAGACATTACATACAACAAGAATCCAACTAAAGGCAATACACACAACAAGAATCCCACTAAAGACATTACTTACAAAAAGAAACTAACTAAAGATGTGATCACTGTCTCGTGGAGCATTGTGTCATGTGAGAGAGAGCTGTCTTGTATCAGGATAAAGATGTGATCACTATCTCCTGGAGCATTGTGTCATGTGAGAGAGAGCTGTCTTGTATCAGGGTCAAGATGTGATCACCTGTCTCCTGGAGCATTGTGTCTTGTGAGAGAGCTGTCTTGTATCAGGGTCAAGATGTGATCACCTGTCTCCTGGAACAATGTGTCTTGTGAGAGAGCTGTCTTGTATCAGGGTCAAGATGTGATCACCTGTCTCCTGGAACAATGTGTCTTGTGAGAGAGCTGTCTTGTATCAGGGTCAAGATGTGATCACCTGTCTCCTGGAGCAATGTGTCTTGTGAGAGAGCTGTCTTGTATCAGGGTCAAGATGTGATCACCTGTCTCCTGGAGCAATGTGTCTTGTGAGAGAGCTGTCTTGTATCAGGATTAATATGTGATCATCTGTCTCCTGGAGCAATGTGTCTTGAGAGAGAGCTGTCTTGTATCAGGATTAATATGTGATCATCTGTCTCCTGGAACAATGTGTCTTGTGAGAGAGAGCTGTCTTGTATCAGGATTAATATGTGATCACCTGTCTCCTGGAGCAATGTGTCTTGTGAGAGAGAGCTGTCTTGTATCAGGGTCAAGATGTGATCACCTGTCTCCTAAAGACATCTGTCATGTGAGAGACAGCGCTTAATCGGATTTTGACGTTAAGACAGCGTGTTGAAGTTTCTTGTGTTTCCAATTGTTGTCTTGTATTGGTTTTGTTCATTTCTGACGTGAACTCATAGCTTCGTTATTCATTTTTGTGTGTGTGTACTGCATTATTTGCTCAATTATTATGATATTATGCATGTTCGCTGTTAACTTTGTTTTCCTATTAATAGAGTGTTTTTGCTGTTGTGAATTTATATTACCGCTGCAAGTGATAGCTATTAACCGATATTACTATTGTTTATTGTTCTCATACACGAATGTTGTGTCTAGCAGTTAAATGATTTGGTTGTTGACTATGTGTTTGTTGTTCTCATACATGAATGTTGTGTCTAGCTTTTAAATGATTTGGTTGTTGACTATGTGTTTGTTGTTCTCATACACGAATGTTGTGTCTAGCTTTTAAATGATTTGGTTGTTGACTATGTGTTTGTTGTTCTCATACATGAATGTTGTGTCTAGCAGTTAAATGATTTGGTTGTTGACTATGTGTTTGTTGTTCTCATACATGAATGTTGTGTCTAGCTTTTAAATGATTTGGTTGTTGACTATGTGTTTGTTGTTCTCATACATGAATGTTGTGTCTAGCTTTTAAATGATTTGGTTGTTGACTATGTGTTTGTTGTTCTCATACATGAATGTTGTGTCTAGCAGTTAAATGATTTGGTTGTTGACTATGTGTTTGTTGTTCTCATACATGAATGTTGTGTCTAGCAGTTACATTTTTTGGTTGTTGACTATGTGCTTGTTGTTCATTTATTTCGATCTTCTCTGCTACCATTTGCGTCTCATTCTCCAGAAGTCCTCATCGGTGTGTGCTCTGTGGGGATTTGTGGCTCTGACGTCAGTCTTTGGCAGCACGGCCATCTTGGTGAATTCTACGTCTCGAGACCGATGACGCTGGGTCACGAGCCCAGTGGCGTCATCATGAAACTAGGCCAAGGAGTCACGAACGTGCAAGTTGGTATGTAGGAGACGAGTCACGAACGTGCCAGTTGATATGTAGGAGATGCGTCACAAACGTGCCAGTTGGTATGTAGGAGACGAGTCACGAACGTGCCAGTTAGTATGTAGGAGACAAGTCACGAACGTGCCAGTTGGTATGTAGGAATCGAGTCACGAATGTGCCAATTGGTATGTAGGAGACGAGTCACGAACGTGCCAGTTGATATGTAGGAGATGCGTCACGAACGTGCCAGTTAGGATGTAAGAGACTAGTCACGAACGTGTCAGTTGGTATGTAGGAAATGAGACACAGACGTGTTAGTTCGTGTGTGGAAGATGGTATATCTTTAGTTGGATTCTTGTTGTGTGTAATGTCTTTAGTTGGATTCTTGTTGTGTGTAATGTCTTTAGTTGGATTCTTGTTGTGTGTAATGTCTTTAGTTAGTTTCTTGTTGTATGTAATGTCTTTAGTTGGATTCTTGTTGTATGTAATGTCTTTAGTTAGTTTCTTGTTGTATGTAATGTCTTTAGTTAGTTTCTTGTTGTATGTAATGTCTTTAGTTGGATTCTTGTTGTGTGTAATGTCTTTAGTTGGATTCTTGTTGTGTGTAATGTCTTTAGTTGGATTCTTGTTGTGTGTAATGTCTTTAGTTGGATTCTTGTTGTGTGTAATGTCTTTAGTTGGATTCTTGTTGTGTGTAATGTCTTTAGTTGGATTCTTGTTGTATGTAATGTCTTTAGTTGGATTCTTGTTGTGTGCATTGTCTTTAGTTGAATTCTTGTTGTGTGTAATGTCTTTAGTTGGATTCTTGTTGTGTGTAATGTCTTTAGTTGGATTCTTGTTGTGTGTATTGTCTTTAGTTGGATTCTTGTTGTGTGTAATGTCTTTAGTTGGATTCTTGTTGTGTGTAATGTCTTTAGTTGGATTCTTGTTGTGTGTAATGTCTTTAGTTGGATTCTTGTTGTGTGTAATGTCTTTAGTTGGATTCTTGTTGTATGTAATGTCTTTAGTTGGATTCTTGTTGTGTGTAATGTCTTTAGTTGGATTCTTGTTGTGTGTAATGTCTTTAGTTGGATTCTTGTTGTGTGTAATGTCTTTAGTTGGATTCTTGTTGTGTGTAATGTCTTTAGTTGGATTCTTGTTGTGTGTAATGTCTTTAGTTGGATTCTTGTTGTGTGTATTGTCTTTAGTTGGATTCTTGTTGTGTGTAATGTCTGTAGTTGGATTCTTGTTGTGTGTAATGTCTTTAGTTGGATTCTTGTTGTGTGTAATGTCTTTAGTTAGTCTCTTGTTGTATGTAATGTCTTTAGTTCTATTCTTGTTGTATGTAATGTCTTTAGTTGGATTCTTGTTGTGTGTAATGTCTTTAGTTAGTTTCTTGTTGTATGTAATGTCTTTAGTTGGATTCTTGTTGTGTGTAATGTCTTTAGTTGGATTCTTGTTGTGTGTAATGTCTTTAGTTGGATTCTTGTTGTGTGTAATGTCTTTAGTTAGTTTCTTGTTGTATGTAACGTCTTTAGTTGGATTCTTGTTGTGTGTAATGTCTTTAGTTAGTTTCTTGTTGTATGTAATGTCTTTAGTTGGATTCTTTTTGTGTGTAATGTCTTTAGTTAGTTTCTTGTTGTATGTAATGTCTTTAGTTGGATTCTTTTTGTGTGTAATGCCTTTAGTTAGTTTCTTGTTGTATGTAATGTCTTTAGTTGGATTCTTGTTGTGTGTAATGTCTTTAGTTAGTTTCTTGTTGTATGTAATGTCTTTAGTTGGATTCTTGTTGTGTGTAATGTCTTTAGTTGGATTCTTGTTGTATGTAATGTCTTTAGTTGGATTCTTGTTGTATGTAATGTCTTTAGCTGGATTCTTGTTGTATGTAATGTCTTTAGTTGGATTCTTGTTGTGTGTAATGTCTTTAGTTGGATTCTTGTTGTGTGTAATGTCTTTAGTTAGTTTCTTGTTGTATGTAATGTCTTTAGTTGGATTCTTGTTGTGTGTAATGTCTTTAGTTGGATTCTTGTTGTATGTAATGACTTTAGTTGGATTCTTGTTGTGTGTAATGTCTTTAGTTGGATTCTTGTTGTGTGTAATGTCTTTAGTTGGATTCTTGTTGTATGTAATGTCTTTAGTTGGATTCTTGTTGTATGTATTGTCTTTAGTTGGATTCTTGTTGTATGTAATGTCTTTAGTTGGATTCTTGTTGTGTGTAATGTCTTTAGTTGGATTCCTGTTGTGAGTAATGTCTTTAGTTGGATTCTTGTTGTGTGTAATGTCTTTAGTTGGATTCTTGTTGTGTGTAATGTCTTTAGTTGGATTCTTGTTGTGTGTAATGTCTTTAGTTAGTTTCTTGTTGTATGTAATGACTTTAGTTGGATTCTTGTTGTATGTAATGTCTTTAGTTAGTTTCTTGTTGTATGTAATGTCTTTAGTTGGATTCTTGTTGTGTGTAATGTCTTTAGTTGGATTCTTGTTGTGTGTAGTGTCTTTAGTTGGATTCTTGTTGTGTGTAATGTCTTTAGTTAGTTTCTTGTTGTGTGTAATGTCTTTAGTTGGATTCTTGTTGTGTGTAATGCCTTTAGTTGGATTCTTGTTGTGTGTATTGTCTTCAGTTGGATTCTTGTTGTATGTAATGACTTTAGTTGGATTCTTGTTGTATGTAATGTCTTTAGTTAGTTTCTTGTTGTATGTAATGTCTTTAGTTGGATTCTTGTTGTATGTAATGTCTTTAGTTGGATTCTTGTTGTGTGTATTGTCTTTAGTTGGATTCTTGTTGTATGTAATGACTTTAGTTGGATTCTTGTTGTATGTAATGTCTTTAGTTAGTTTCTTGTTGTATGTAATGTCTTTAGTTGGATTCTTGTTGTGTGTAATTTCTTTAGTTAGTTTCTTGTTGTGTGTAATGTCTTTTGTTGGATTCTTGTTGTGTGTAGTGTCTTTAGTTGGATTCTTGTTGTGTGTAATGTCTTTAGTTAGTTTCTTGTTGTGTGTAATGTCTTTAGTTGGATTCTTGTTGTGTGTAATGTCTTTAGTTAGTTTCTTGTTGTATGAAATGTCTTTAGTTGGATTCTTGTTGTGTGTAATGTCTTTAGTTGGATTCTTGTTGTGTGTATTGTCTTTAGTTGGATTCTTGTTGTATGTAATGACTTTAGTTGGATTCTTGTTGTATGTAATGTCTTTAGTTAGTTTCTTGTTGTATGTAATGTCTTTAGTTGGATTCTTGTTGTATGTAATGTCTTTAGTTGGATTCTTGTTGTATGTAATGACTTTAGTTGGATTCTTGTTGTATGTAATGTCTTTAGTTAGTTTCTTGTTGTATGTAATATCTTTAGTTGGATTCTTGTTGTATGTAATGACTTTAGTTGGATTCTTGTTGTGTGTAATTTCTTTAGTTAGTTTCTTGTTGTATGTAATGACTTTAGTTGGATTCTTGTTGTATGTAATGTCTTTAGTTGGATTCTTGTTGTGTGTAATTTATTTAGTTAGTTTCTTGTTGTATGTAATGTCTTTAGTTAGTTTCTTGTTGTATGTAATGTCTTTAGTTGGATTCTTGTTGTGTGTAATTTCTTTAGTTAGTTTCTTGTTGTGTGTAATTTCTTTAGTTAGTTTCTTGTTGTATGTAATGACTTTAGTTGGATTCTTGTTGTATGTAATGTCTTTAGTTAGTTTCTTGTTGTATGTAATGTCTTTTGTTGGATTCTTGTTGTGTGTAATGTCTTTAGTTGGATTCTTGTTGTGTGTAATGTCTTTAGTTGGATTCTTGTTGTGTGTAATGTCTTTAGTTGGATTCCATTTGTGTGTAATTTCTATAGTTAGTTTCTTGTTGTGTGTAATGTCTTTAGTTGGATTCTTGTTGTGTGTAATGTCTTTAGTTAGTTTCTTGTTGTATGTAATGTCTTTAGTTGTATTCTTGTTGTATGTAATGTCTTTAGTTGGATTCTTGTTGTGTGTAATGTCTTTAGTTGGATTCTTGTTGTATGTAATGTCTTTAGTTGGATTCTTGTTTTGTGTAATGTCTTTAGTTAGTTTCTTGTTGTGTGTAATGTCTTTAGTTGGATTCTTGTTGTATGTAATATCTTTAGTTGGATTCTTATTGTGTGTATTGCCTTTAGTTGGATTCTTGTTGTATGTAATGTCTTTAGTTGTATTCTTGTTGTATGTAATGTCTTTAGTTGCATTCGTGTTGTGTGTAATGTCTTTAGTTGGATTCTTGTTGTGTGTAATGTCTTTAGTTAGTTTCTTGTTGTATGTAATGTCTTTAGTTGGATTCTTGTTGTATGTAATGTCTTTAGTTAGTTTCTTGTTGTATGTAATGTCTTTAGTTGGATTCTTGTTGTGTGTAATGTCTTTAGTTGGATTCTTGTTGTGTGTAATGTCTTTAGTTGGATTCTTGTTGTGTTTAATGTCTTTAGTTGGTTTCTTGTTGTATGTAATGTCTTTAGTTGGATTCTTGTTGTGTGTAATGTCTTTAGTTGGATTCTTGTTGTGTGTAATGTCTTTAGTTGGATTCTTGTTGTGTGTAATGTCTTTAGTTAGTTTCTTGTTGTATGTAATGTCTTTATTTGGATTCTTGTTGTGTGTAATGTCTTTAGTTAGTTTCTTGTTGTATGTAATGTCTTTAGTTGGATTCTTGTTGTGTGTAATGTCTTTAGTTAGTTTCTTGTTGTATGTAATGTCTTTAGTTGGATTCTTTTTGTGTGTAATGCCTTTAGTTAGTTTCTTGTTGTATGTAATGTCTTTAGTTGGATTCTTGTTGTGTGTAATGTCTTTAGTTAGTTTCTTGTTGTATGTAATGTCTTTAGTTGGATTCTTGTTGTGTGTAATGTCTTTAGTTAGTTTCTTGTTGTATGTAATGTATTTAGTTGGATTCTTTTTGTGTGTAATGCCTTTAGTTAGTTTCTTCTTGTATGTAATGTCTTTAGTTGGATTCTTGTTGTGTTTAATGTCTTTAGTTGGATTCTTGTTGTATGTAATGTCTTTAGTTGGATTCTTGTTGTGTGTAATGTCTTTAGCTGGATTCTTGTTGTGTGTAATGTCTTTAGTTGGATTCTTGTTGTATGTAATGTCTTTAGTTGGATTATTGTTGTGTGTAATGTCTTTAGTTGAATTCTTGTTGTGTGTAATGTCTTTAGTTAGTTTCTTGTTGTATGTAATGTCTTTAGTTGGATTCTTGTTGTGTGTAATTTCTTTAGTTGGATTCTTGTTGTATGTAATGACTTTAGTTGGATTCTTGTTGTGTGTAATGTCTTTAGTTGGATTCTTGTTGTGTGTAATGTCTTTAGTTGGAATCTTGTTGTATGTAATGTCTTTAGTTGGATTCTTGTTGTATGTAATGTCTTTAGTTGGATTCTTGTTGTATGTAATGTCTTTAGTTGGATTCTTGTTGTGTGTAATGTCTTTAGTTGGATTCCTGTTGTGAGTAATGTCTTTAGTTGGATTCTTGTTGTGTGTAATGTCTTTAGTTGGATTCTTGTTGTGTGTAATGTCTTTAGTTGGATTCTTGTTGTGTGTAATGTCGTTAGTTGCATTCTTTTTGTGTGTAATGTCTTTAGTTGGATTCTTGTTGTATGTAATGACTTTAGTTGGATTCTTGTTGTATGTAATGTCTTTAGTTAGTTTCTTGTTGTATGTAATGTCTTTAGTTGGATTCTTGTTGTATGTAATTTCTTTAGTTAGTTTCTTGTTGTGTGTAATGTCTTTAGTTGGATTCTTGTTGTGTGTAGTGTCTTTAGTTGGATTCTTGTTGTGTGTAATGTCTTTAGTTAGTTTCTTGTTGTGTGTAATGTCTTTAGTTGGATTCTTGTTGTGTGTAATGTCTTTAGTTAGTTTCTTGTTGTATGAAATGTCTTTAATTGGATTCTTGTTGTGTGTAATGTCTTTAGTTGGATTCTTGTTGTGTGTATTGTCTTTAGTTGGATTCTTGTTGTATGTAATGACTTTAGTTGGATTCTTGTTGTATGTAATGTCTTTAGTTGGATTCTTGTTGTATGTAATGTCTTTAGTTGGATTCTTGTTGTATGTAATGTCTTTAGTTGGATTCTTGTTGTATGTAATGACTTTAGTTGGATTCTTGTTGTATGTAATGTCTTTAGTTAGTTTCTTGTTGTATGTAATATCTTTAGTTGGATTCTTGTTGTATGTAATGACTTTAGTTGGATTCTTGTTGTGTGTAATTTCTTTAGTTAGTTTCTTGTTGTATGTAATGACTTTAGTTGGATTCTTGTTGTATGTAATGTCTTTAGTTGGATTCTTGTTGTGTGTAATTTATTTAGTTAGTTTCTTGTTGTATGTAATGTCTTTAGTTAGTTTCTTGTTGTATGTAATGTCTTTAGTTGGATTCTTGTTGTGTGTAATTTCTTTAGTTAGTTTCTTGTTGTGTGTAATTTCTTTAGTTAGTTTCTTGTTGTATGTAATGACTTTAGTTGGATTCTTGTTGTATGTAATGTCTTTAGTTAGTTTCTTGTTGTATGTAATGTCTTTTGTTGGATTCTTGTTGTGTGTAATGTCTTTAGTTGGATTCTTGTTGTGTGTAATGTCTTTAGTTGGATTCTTGTTGTGTGTAATGTCTTTAGTTGGATTCTTGTTGTGTGTAATTTCTTTAGTTAGTTTCTTGTTGTGTGTAATGTCTTTAGTTGGATTCTTGTTGTGTGTAATGTCTTTAGTTAGTTTCTTGTTGTATGTAATGTCTTTAGTTGTATTCTTGTTGTATGTAATGTCTTTAGTTGGATTCTTGTTGTGTGTAATGTCTTTAGTTGGATTCTTGTTGTGTGTAATGTCTTTAGTTGGATTCTTGTTGTATGTAATGTCTTTAGTTGGATTCTTGTTTTGTGTAATGTCTTTAGTTGGTTTCTTGTTGTGTGTAATGTCTTTAGTTGGATTCTTGTTGTATGTAATATCTTTAGTTGGATTCTTGTTGTGTGTATTGCCTTTAGTTGGATTCTTGTTGTATGTAATGTCTTTAGTTGTATTCTTGTTGTATGTAATGTCTTTAGTTGCATTCGTGTTGTGTGTAATGTCTTTAGTTGGATTCTTGTTGTGTGTAATGTCTTTAGTTAGTTTCTTGTTGTATGTAATGTCTTTAGTTGGATTCTTGTTGTATGTAATGTCTTTAGTTAGTTTCTTGTTGTATGTAATGTCTTTAGTTGGATTCTTTTTGTGTGTAATGCCTTTAGTTAGTTTCTTGTTGTATGTAATGTCTTTAGTTGGATTCTTGTTGTGTGTAATGTCTTTAGTTAGTTTCTTGTTGTATGTAATGTCTTTAGTTGGATTCTTGTTGTGTTTAATGTCTTTAGTTAGTTTCTTGTTGTATGTAATGTCTTTAATTGGATTCTTTTTGTGTGTAATGCCTTTAGTTAGTTTCTTGTTGTATGTAATGTCTTTAGTTGGATTCTTGTTGTGTTTAATGTCTTTAGTTGGATTCTTGTTGTATGTAATGTCTTTAGTTGGATTCTTGTTGTGTGTAATGTCTTTAGCTGGATTCTTGTTGTGTGTAATGTCTTTAGTTGGATTCTTGTTGTATGTAATGTCTTTAGTTGGATTCTTGTTGTGTGTAATGTCTTTAGTTGGATTCTTGTTGTGTGTAATGTCTTTAGTTAGTTTCTTGTTGTATGTAATGTCTTTAGTTGGATTCTTGTTGTGTGTAATTTCTTTAGTTGGATTCTTGTTGTATGTAATGACTTTAGTTGGATTCTTGTTGTGTGTAATGTCTTTAGTTGGATTCTTGTTGTGTGTAATGTCTTTAGTTGGAATCTTGTTGTATGTAATGTCTTTAGTTGGATCCTTGTTGTATGTAATGTCTTTAGTTGGATTCTTGTTGTATGTAATGTCTTTAGTTGGATTCTTGTTGTGTGTAATGTCTTTAGTTGGATTCCTGTTGTGAGTAATGTCTTTAGTTGGATTCTTGTTGTGTGTAATGTCTTTAGTTGGATTCTTGTTGTGTGTAATGTCTTTAGTTGGATTCTTGTTGTGTGTAATGTCTTTAGTTGGATTCTTGTTGTATGTAATGTCTTTAGTTGGATTCTTGTTGTATGTAATTTCTTTAGTTGGATTCTTGTTGTATGTAATGTCTTTAGTTGGATTCTTGTTGTGTGTAATGTCTTTAGTTAGTTTCTTGTTGTATGTAATGACTTTAGTTGGATTCTTGTTGTGTATAATGTCTTTAGTTGGATTCTTGTTGTGTGTAGTGTCTTTAATTGGATTCTTGTTGTGTGTAATGTCTTTAGTTAGTTTCTTGTTGTGTGTAATGTCTTTAGTTGGATTCTTGTTGTGTGTAATGTCTTTAGTTGGATTCTTGTTGTGTGTAATGTCTTTAGTTGGATTCTTGTTGTATGTAATGACTTTAGTTGGATTCTTGTTGTATGTAATGTCTTTAGTTGGATTCTTGTTGTATGTAATGACTTTAGTTGGATTCTTGTTGTATGTAAATACTTTGGTTGGATTCTTTTTGTATGTAATGACTTTAGTTGGATTCTTGTTGTATGTAATGTCTTTAGTTAGTTTCTTGTTGTATGTAATGTCTTTAGTTGGATTCTTGTTGTATGTAATGTCTTTAGTTGGATTCTTGTTGTGTGTAATGTCTTTAGTTGGATTCTTGTTGTATGTAATGTCTTTAGTTGGATTCTTGTTGTGTGTAATGTCTTTACCTGGATTCTTGTTGTATGTAATGTCTTTAGTTGGATTCTTGTTGTGTGTAATGTCTTTAGTTGGATTCTTGTTGTGTGTAATGTCTTTAGTTAGTTTCTTGTTGTATGTTATTTCTTTAGTTGGATTCTTGTTGTGTGTAATTTCTTTAGTTGGATTCTTGTTGTATGTAATGACTTTAGTTGGATTCTTGTTGTGTGTAATGTCTTTAGTTGGATTCTTGTTGTGTGTAATGTCTTTAGTTGGATTCTTGTTGTATGTAATGTCTTTAGTTGGATTCTTGTTGTATGTAATGTCTTTAGTTGGATTCTTGTTGTATGTAATGTCTTTAGTTGGATTCTTGTTGTGTGTAATGTCTTTAGTTGGATTCCTGTTGTGAGTAATGTCTTTAGTTGGATTCTTGTTGTGTGTAATGTCTTTAGTTGGATTCTTGTTGTGTGTAATGTCTTTAGTTGGATTCTTGTTGTGTGTAATGTCTTTAGTTAGTTTCTTGTTGTATGTAATGACTTTATTTGGATTCTTGTTGTATGTAATGTCTTTAGTTAGTTTCTTGTTGAATGTAATGTCTTTAGTTAGTTTCTTGTTGTATGTAATGACTTTATTTGGATTCTTGTTGTGTGTAGTGTCTTTAGTTGGATTCTTGTTGTGTGTAATGTCTTTAGTTAGTTTCTTGTTGTGTGTAATGTCTTTAGTTAGTTTCTTGTTGTATGTAATGTCTTTAGTTGGATTCTTGTTGTATGTAATGTCTTTAGTTGGATTCTTGTTGTGTGTAATTTCTTTAGTTAGTTTCTTGTTGTATGTAATGACTTTAGTTGGATTCTTGTTGTATGTAATGTCTTTAGTTAGTTTCTTGTTGTATGTAATGTCTTTTGTTGGATTCTTGTTGTGTGTAATGTCTTTAGTTGGATTCTTGTTGTGTGTAATGTCTTTAGTTGGATTCTTGTTGTGTGTAATGTCTTTAGTTGGATTCTTGTTGTGTGTAATTTCTTTAGTTAGTTTCTTGTTGTGTGTAATGTCTTTAGTTGGATTCTTGTTGTGTGTAATGTCTTTAGCTGGATTCTTGTTGTGTGTAATGTCTTTAGTTGGATTCTTGTTGTATGTAATGTCTTTAGTTGGATTCTTGTTGTGTGTAATGTCTTTAGTTGGATTCTTGTTGTATGTAATGTCTTTAGTTGGATTCTTGTTGTGTGTAATGTCTTTACCTGGATTCTTGTTGTATGTAATGTCTTTAGTTGGATTCTTGTTGTGTGTAATGTCTTTAGTTGGATTCTTGTTGTGTGTAATGTCTTTAGTTAGTTTCTTGTTGTATGTAATGTCTTTAGTTGGATTCTTGTTGTGTGTAATTTCTTTAGTTGGATTCTTGTTGTATGTAATGACTTTAGTTGGATTCTTGTTGTGTGTAATGTCTTTAGTTGGATTCTTGTTGTGTGTAATGTCTTTAGTTGGATTCTTGTTGTATGTAATGTCTTTAGTTGGATTCTTGTTGTATGTAATGTCTTTTGTTGGATTCTTGTTGTATGTAATGTCTTTAGTTGGATTCTTGTTGTGTGTAATGTCTTTAGTTGGATTCCTGTTGTGAGTAATGTCTTTAGTTGGATTCTTGTTGTGTGTAATGTCTTTAGTTGGATTCTTGTTGTGTGTAATGTCTTTAGTTGGATTCTTGTTGTGTGTAATGTCTTTAGTTGGATTCTTGTTGTGTGTAGTGTCTTTAGTTGGATTCTTGTTGTGTGTAATGTCTTTAGTTAGTTTCTTGTTGTGTGTAATGTCTTTAGTTGGATTCTTGTTGTGTGTAATGCCTTTAGTTGGATTCTTGTTGTGTGTATTGTCTTTAGTTGGATTCTTGTTGTATGTAATGACTTTAGTTGGATTCTTGTTGTATGTAATGTCTTTAGTTAGTTTCTTGTTGTATGTAATGTCTTTAGTTGGATTCTTGTTGTATGTAATGTCTTTAGTTGGATTCTTGTTGTGTGTATTGTCTTTAGTTGGATTCTTGTTGTATGTAATGACTTTAGTTGGATTCTTGTTGTATGTAATGTCTTTAGTTAGTTTCTTGTTGTATGTAATGTCTTTAGTTGGATTCTTGTTGTATGTAATTTCTTTAGTTAGTTTCTTGTTGTATGTAATGACTTTAGTTGGATTCTTGTTGTATGTAATGTCTTTAGTTGGATTCTTGTTGTGTGTAATTTCTTTAGTTAGTTTCTTGTTGTATGTAATGTCTTTAGTTAGTTTCTTGTTGTATGTAATGTCTTTAGTTGGATTCTTGTTGTATGTAATGTCTTTAGTTGGATTCTTGTTGTCTGTAATTTCTTTAGTTAGTTTCTTGTTGTATGTAATGACTTTAGTTGGATTCTTGTTGTATGTAATGACTTTAGTTAGTTTCTTGTTGTATGTAATGTCTTTAGTTGGATTCTTGTTGTATATAATGTCTTTAGTTGGATTCTTGTTGTGTGTAATTTCTTTAGTTAGTTTCTTGTTGTATGTAATGACTTTAGTTGGATTCTTGTTGTATGTAATGTCTTTAGTTAGTTTCTTGTTGTATGTAATGTCTTTTGTTGGATTCTTGTTGTGTGTAATGTCTTTAGTTGGATTCTTGTTTGTGTGTAATGTCTTTAGTTGGATTCTTGTTGTGTGTAATGTCTTTAGTTGGATTCTTGTTGTGTGTAATTTCTTTAGTTAGTTTCTTGTTGTGTGTAATGTCTTTAGTTGGGTTCTTGTTGTGTGTAATGTCTTTAGTTAGTTTCTTGTTGTATGTAATGACTTTAGTTGGATTCTTGTTGTATGTAATGTCTTTAGTTGGATTCTTGTTGTGTGTAATGTCTTTAGTTGGATTCTTGTTGTGTGTAATTTCTTTAGTTGGATTCTTGTTGTGTGTAATGTCTTTAGGTGGATTCTTGTTGTGTGTAATGTCTTTAGTTAGTTTCTTGTTGTATGTAATGTCTTTAGTTGGATTCTTGTTGTGTGTAATTTCTTTAGTTGGATTCTTGTTGTGTGTAATGTCTTTAGTTGGATTCTTGTTGTGTGTAATGTCTTTAGTTGGATTCTTGTTGTGTGTAATGTCTTTAGTTAGTTTCTTGTTGTATGTAATGTCTTTAGTTGTATTCTTGTTGTATGTAATGTCTTTAGTTGGATTCTTGTTGTGTGTAATGTCTTTAGTTAGTTTCTTGTTGTATGTAATGTCTTTAGTTGGATTCTTGTTGTGTGTAATGTCTTTAGTTGGATTCTTGTTGTGTGTAATGTCTTTAGTTGGATTCTTGTTGTGTGTAATGTCTTTAGTTAGTTTCTTGTTGTATGTAACGTCTTTAGTTGGATTCTTGTTGTGTGTAATGTCTTTAGTTAGTTTCTTGTTGTATGTAATGTCTTTAGTTGGATTCTTTTTGTGTGTAATGTCTTTAGTTAGTTTCTTGTTGTATGTAATGTCTTTAGTTGGATTCTTTTTGTGTGTAATGCCTTTAGTTAGTTTCTTGTTGTATGTAATGTCTTTAGTTGGATTCTTGTTGTGTGTAATGTCTTTAGTTAGTTTCTTGTTGTATGTAATGTCTTTAGTTGGATTCTTGTTGTGTGTAATGTCTTTAGTTAGTTTCTTGTTGTATGTAATGTCTTTAGTTGGATTCTTTTTGTGTGTAATGCCTTTAGTTAGTTTCTTGTTGTATGTAATGTCTTTAGTTGGATTCTTGTTGTGTGTAATGTCTTTAGTTGGATTCTTGTTGTATGTAATGTCTTTAGTTGGATTCTTGTTGTGTGTAATGTCTTTAGTTGGATTCTTGTTGTATGTAATGTCTTTAGTTGGATTCTTGTTTCAGGAACACAGGGAAGTGACCAATTTATTTTTCCTCTCTTTAGTATCTAGCATATTATCGCCATGTAGTTAGATTTGTTAATATATCGTTATATATAATTTGTGTGTTTGTTGTTCGTCCAGATGAAGGCCTACTTGGCCGAAACGTCGACTTTTGTTTCGTCCATTACCACGTAAAGCTGTCACCATACCACTTTTCTTCCTCTTTTTTTTTTTAGTGTCGCCATTATCATCAGCTTTACAGCAGCTTCGCATCTCTACGCATCTTGGTGCATCTTGATGCCTTTACCTCTACTAGTATCATACCGCTGCTACTTCATGTTTGTACATCGTCCTATATGTCCACACAAATACTTTATTTGCAGACCATTATCGTTCACATTGTTTTTATACTACCAGTACTAATATTATCATACTGTTCTTATTACACGATAGTTATTTCCACCATCACACATTAGACCGCCTGGTATCGTCTTTTTTTACTCTTACATTCTTATCAGTTAACATGCCTTCCCTCAAACAGTTATGTAACCATCTCCGCCGGTCCACGTTATCTGCCTTCCAACATCTACCACAGGGCATCGCTGCCCTCTCTAAAGACCTCGCTTTCACAACCTATAAATTGACTAGATTCACCTGTCACGTTAATTTTCTCCACAACTGCCTTAGGCTTAAAATTGTCCCACGCGTTTCCTCTCGAAATTCAAGCCTTTCATTCACTCCCCTTACGCCAGCGAGATGCGTCATCTTGATAACATAGAAAGGCGATGCGGTTTCCAACGGATTAGGGCAGTTCTAGCGAACCACTCTAGGCTTCTTACTAGCTGCCGCGATAGACGTGGAATTTTAATATCCCAAATTCGTTCTCTAGCGATCAGTTTCGATCACCCTATTCGCGAAACTATCCATAACTTAAACAGGCAGCTTTATACCTTCATGTCCTCTCAACACAAAAAGAAGATATCCGACCTTCGACCTCAACCACCCTCCCAACCTCCTCTTGACTACCATTCCCGCGTCATCTGTATTCCTAAGGACCTCACATTATCGGATCACGAACGCGCAGTTCTCTCTAAAGGGTTACAATTTGTCCCTGTGCGCCCTACTAGTGACCGTCACAGTCTTCTAAGGGATGTCCATGATTTCCACAGACGCATGCGTTTAGAATACTATCACTGCGGGAAATCGAACACCTCATCTTCCACTGATGTTGATGAATTTTCTCGCTTTCATTCACGTAAATTAGATTGGACACCGCCTTCTGGTGCCTCAAGGGCTCTCGACTTATACACACAGGTTACTCTTCGTGAGATCGAGCAACTCCCCATTCGCCGGGTACCTCGTTCCAATTTAACTCCCGCCGAATTTCGAGCCCTCTCTAATCTCCGTAGTCGGGAAGATATCGTGATCAAACCAGCTGATAAGGGAGGAGCTGTGGTAGTCTGGCGTAAAGACTTATACATCCAAGAAGGCGTCAAACAGTTATCTGACACCACGTTCTATAAACCTTGCCCTAGTGATTCCACTACTATCAACAATGAGAAGGTTCGCTCAACCATCAAACAGCTTATCGACGATAAAACCCTTCCTCCTAGTGCGTCCTGTCTCATCATCCCAGACAGTGCTCTAGGCAAACCTTCCTTCTACATGCTTCCTAAAAACCACAAGCCTAATAACCCTGGTCGCCCCATTGTTTCAGCATGTAGTTGTCCTACAGAACATATATCCGACTATCTCGACAGCATTTTCCAACCCATAGTGACATCCTTTCCCACCTACGTCAAGGACACTAATCATGCTCTCACTATCTTCTCTTCTCTTTCCCTTACCCCGGAACGCTCGCACCGACTTTTCGTCCTGGACGTATGCTCTCTGTATACTTCTATCCCTCATGCTGATGGCCTTATAGCTCTTCAATTCTTTCTTGACCAAAGAAAACATCCATCCGTGGATACTTCTACTCTCCTCCGTCTCTCTGAACTTGTTCTCAACCTTAATACTTTCGAATTCAATGGCCAATTCTATGACCAGGTCAATGGTGTAGCAATGGGAACCAAGATGGGTCCTAGTTATGCTTGCCTGTTCATGGGTTACCTTGAACATCAAATACTGAATTCATACCGTGGCCTCCTGCCCATTAAATACCTCCGGTACATCGATGATGTCTTTGGACTGACTGACTTGCCGGAAGATGACATCTCCAGGTTCATCGACTACATTGGTAACTTTCACAAATCCATCAAGATTACATCTTATATCTCTACCTCGTCCGTCACTTTTCTTGATCTGGTCGTCTCCCTTGGTACCTCCAGCCTCCACACTTCCGTCTTCTATAAACCCACGGACGCCCACTGTTATCGTCTCTACACCTCGTCTCATCCATCTCACTGCAGAGATTCCATTCCATATTCTCAATTATTACGACTTCGTCGTATCTGCCAGGATGATGACGATTTTCTTCAACAAGCTCACCTGATGTTAAATTTCTTTAGGCGTCGTCTCTATCCTGATTCGGTTCTCCAATCTGCCTTTAAGAGAGCTCTCGATATTCCCCGTTCGGTGGCACTCACCCCATCCACCCGCCGTTCCTCTGATAGGACCATATTTACCCTCACCTACCACCCCCATAACTTGGCTGCGGTGAGGATCCTTAACCGGTATCGCTCCATTCTCCACTCAGATCCCACTACCCGCCTACTTTTCAGTGATCCTTCTTTGGTCGCCTTCAAACGCGACAAGAGTCTGAGAGACATTCTTGTCACTAGCCGCCTCCCCCGCTCAAACCACAAACACCTTGGTACTGTTCCTTGTGGACGTCGGGTTTGCAGAACTTGTGACTACGTGCTTTGCACCGATTCGGTCTTATTCCCTAATAAGCGATTTGACATCAAGGAGGGGTTCACTTGTGTGTCGCGGAATATCATCTACACCGTAATATGCAAGCACTGCCAGATGACGTATGTGAGTGAAAGTGGACGACGCTTGAGTGAAAGATTTTGTGAGCATCTTCGTGATGTTGAGCAAAAGACTGGCAGCCCGGTGTCTGCCCATTTCAACTCCCCTCGACATAGTGGTAAACTCGACATGCAAGTTACTGGCATTGTCTCATGTCACTCTAGCAATCGCAGCAGGTTCGCCCTTGAGAATCGCCTTATTGCCCAGTTGGGTTCGCTGTCCCCCCAAGGTATGAACATATCACTCTCATACTCATAGGACACCCACTACATATTTCATACCTCCATGCGCTACTTAATCTGTATATTTGGATACATTTGTCTGCACATGTATTGGCACATTTGGGCTCCTTTGGGTTTTTCTTTTGTGGGCCTTGCGGCAATATATGTGCCGATCTATGCTTTTACGCATGCATTGTTAATACACATACTTATGTTTACACATCGGTTCGGGTTGTATACACAGAGTTAGACGTGCATAGTTTACACATATCCTGTACCCACCTCCCCATATTTTTAGAACCCTTCCTTTCCGTCTTCTCACCTGACTTCCTGGTCAGAGAGATTTATATCGGCCCTGTTGTATCAATTCAGTCCATTTCGAGACTGACCCAGCTCAGGAACACAGGGAAGTGACCAATTTATTTTTCCTCTCTTTAGTATCTAGCATATTATCGCCATGTAGTTAGATTTGTTAATATATCGTTATATATAATTTGTGTGTTTGTTGTTCGTCCAGATGAAGGCCTACTTGGCCGAAACGTCGACTTTTGTTTCGTCCATTACCACGTAAAGCTGTCACCATACCACTTTTCTTCCTCTTTTTTTTTTTTTTAGTATCGCCAGTGAAAAAAGGGGTGGGGTGGGGGGGGGGGTTGATGACACAAGCTGCATCCGTGATCAGGCATACTTGTACTGAGGCGTGTTTGTTCTGAGGCGTGTTTGTACTGAGGCGTGTTTGTTCTGAGGCGTGTTTGTTCTGAGGCGTGTTTGTTCTGAGGCGTGTTTGTACTGAGGCGTGTTTGTACTGAGGCGTGTTTGTTCTGAGGCGTGTTTGTTCTGAGGCGTGTTTGTTCTGAGGCGTGTTTGTACTGAGGCGTGTTTGTACTGAGGGATGTTTGTACTGAGGGATGTTTGTACTGAGGGATGTTTGTACTGAGGCGTGTTTGTACTGAGGGATGTTTGTACTGAGGCGTGTTTGTACTGAGGGATGTTTGTACTGAGGGATGTTTGTACTGAGGGATGTTTGTACTGAGGCGTGTTTGTACTGAGGGATGTTTGTACTGAGGCGTGTTTGTACTGAGGGATGTTTGTACTGAGGGATGTTTGTACTGATGAGTCTTTGTACTGAGGCGTGTTTGTACTGAGGCGTGTTTGTACTGAGGAGTGTTTGTGCTGAGGTGTGTTTGTACTGAGGCGTGTTTGCACTGAGGCATGTTTGTATTGAGGCATGTTTGTACTGAGGCATGTTTGTACAGGAGGGATGTTTGTAGTTAGGCATGTTTGTACTGAGGCATGTTTGTAATGAAGCATATTTGTACTGAAACATTATTGTAATGAAAAATGTTTAAACGCACCTTGTAATAGAAAACGTGCATGTGTTAACAGAGACACCTTGTAATAGAACATATGTATGTGATAACAGAGGCACATTGTTATAGAACATATGTATGTGATAACAGAGGCACATTGCTATAGAACATATGTATGTGATAACAGAAACACCGTTCAATAGAACATATGTAAATAATAACATAAATATTTTTCAATAGAATATATGTATGTGATAACAGAAACACCTTTCAATAGAATATATGTATGTGATAACAGAAACACCTTTCAATAGAATATATGTATGTGATAACAGAGACATTTCCTCAGGAGACAGGGTGGCTATTGAGCCAGCAATGCCATGTTGGATGTGTCGTTTCTGTAGAAGTGGGAATCACAACGTCTGTGCCAATCTCAATTACCTGGCCACACCGCCGACAGATGGCGCTCTCAGCAGATACTTCTGCCACCCTGCTAACTTGGCACACAAGTAAGTCCACATCCACCATTGACATCCACCCTGCTAACTTGGCACACAAGTAAGTCCACATCCACCATTGACATCCACCCCTCTAACTTGGCCCACAGGTATGTCCACATCCACCATTGACATCCATCCCTCTAACTTGGCCCAAAAGTAAGTCCACATGCACCATTGACATCCAGCAACTTGGCCCACAAGTAAGTCCACATGCACCATTGACACCCACCAACTTGCCCAAAAGTAAGTCCACATGCACGATTGACATCCAGCAACTTGACCCACAGGTATGTCTACATCAACCATTGACATCCACCCCTCTAACTTGGTCCACAAGTAAGTCCACATATACCATTGACATCCAGCACCTTGGGCCACAAGTAAGTCCACATCCACCATTGACACCCACCAACTTGGTCCACAAGTAAGTCCACATGTACCATTGACATACATCAACTTGGTCCACAAGTAAGTCCACATGTACCATTGACATACATCAACTTGGTCCACAAGTAAGTCCACATGTACCATTGACATCCACCAACTTGGTCCACAAGTAAGTCCACATGTACCATTGACATACATCAACTTGGTCCACAAGTAAGTCCACATGTACCATTGACATCCAGCAACTTGGGCCACAAGTAAGTCCACATGTACCATTGACATCCAGCACCTTGGGCCACAAGTAAGTCCACATGTACCATTGACATACATCAACTTGGTCCACAAGTAAGTCCACATGTACCATTGACATCCAGCACCTTGGGCCACAAGTAAGTCCACATGTACCATTGACATACATCAACTTGGTCCACAAGTAAGTCCACATGTACCATTGACATCCAGCACCTTGGGCCACAAGTAAGTCCACATCCACCATTGACATCTACCCCTCTAATTTGGCCCACAAGTAAGTCCACTTGCACCACTGACACCCACCAACTTGGCCCAAAGTCCATATCCACCATTGACACCCACCAACCTGGCCCACAATAAGTTTGTGGTTTATCACATTGCCCCTCTATTTAATTAACAAGCATCTCATTGTCCCTGTGTGGTTCACAAATATCTCACTACCTAACTATCATTTCTCATCATATGGGTATTGTTCACAAATATCTCACTACCTAACTATCATTTCTCATCATATGGGTATTGTTCACAAATATCTCACTACCTAACTATCATTTCTCATCATATGGGTATTGTTCACAAATATCTCACTACCTAACTATCATTTCTCATCATATGGGTATTGTTCACAAATATCTCACTACCTAACTATCATTTCTCATCATATGGGTATTGTTCACAAATATCTCACTACCTAACTATCATTTCTCATCATATGGGTATTGTTCACAAATATCTCACTACCTAACTATCATTTCTCATCATATGGGTATTGTTCACAAATATCTCACTACCTAACTATCATTTCTCATCATATGGGTATTGTTCACAAATATCTCACTACCTAACTATCATTTCTCATCATATGGGTATTGTTCACAAATATCTCACTACCTAACTATCATTTCTCATCATATGGGTATTGTTCACAAATATCTCACTACCTAACTATCATTTCTCATCATATGGGTATTGTTCACAAATATCTCACTACCTAACTATCATTTCTCATCATATGGGTATTGTTCACAAATATCTCACTACCTAACTATCATTTCTCATCATATGGGTATTGTTCACAAATATCTCACTACCTAACTATCATTTCTCATCATATGGGTATTGTTCACAAATATCTCACTACCTAACTATCATTTCTCATCATATGGGTATTGTTCACAAATATCTCACTACCTAACTATCATTTCTCATCATATGGGTATTGTTCACAAATATCTCATTATCCATATAACGTCTATCTTTTAGCTCCCATTGGAGCATAGGTCTTCAACAAACACTTTCAGCTCCCCTGTGGAGCATAGGTCTTGAACAAACACTTTCAGCTCCCCTTGGAGCATAGGTCTTCAACAAACACTTTCAGCTCCCCTTGGAGCATAGGTCTTCAACAAACACTTTCAGCTCCCCTTGGAGCATAGGTCTTGAACAAACACTTTCAGCTCCCCTTGGAGCATAGGTCTTCAACAAACACTTTCAGCTCCCCTTGGAGCATAGGTCTTCAACAAACACTTTCAGCTCCCCTTGGAGCATAGGTCTTCAACAAACACTTTCAGCTCCCTGTGGAGCATAGGTCTTCAAAAAACACAATCCATCCCGTTCTGTTTCTTGCCATTCTTTTAAGATCATTCCATTCTCACGCATCATCGTCTTCTCTCCTTCCATCGTAATATCTCCTTCCATCGTCATCTCTCCTTCCATCGTCATCTCTCCTTCCATCGTCATCTCTCCTTCCATCGTCATCTCTCCTTCCATCGTCATCTCTCCTTCCATCGATCTTCTCTCCTTCCATCGATCATCTCTCCTTCCATCGTCATCTCTCCTTCCATCGATCTTCTCTCCTTCCATCGATCTTCTCTCCTTCCATCGTCATCTCTCCTTCCATCGATCTTCTCTCCTTCCATCGATCATCTCTCCTTCCATCGTCATCTCTCCTTCCATCGATCTTCTCTCCTTCCATCGATCTTCTCTCCTTCCATCGATCTTCTCTCCTTCCATCGTCTTCTCTCCTTCCATCGTCTTCTCTCCTTCCATCGATCTTCTCTCCTTCCATCGGTCTTCTCTTCTTCCATCGATCTTCTCTCCTTCCATCGATCTTCTCTCCTTCCATCGATCTTCTCTCCTTCCATCGTCATCTCTCCTTCCATCGTCATCTCTCCTTCCATCGATCTTCTCTCCTTCCATCGATCTTCTCTCCTTCCATCGATCTTCTCTCCTTCCATCGTCATCTCTCCTTCCATCGTCATCTCTCCTTCCATCAAACTTCTCTCCTTCCATCGTCTTCTCTCCTTCCATCGTCTTCTCTCCTTCCATCGATCTTCTCTCCTTCCATCGTCATCTCTCCTTCCATCGATCTTCTCTCCTTCCATCGGTCATCTCTCCTTCCATCGTCTTCTCTCCTTCCATCGATCTTCTCTCCTTCCATCGTCATCTCTCCTTCCATCGTCTTCTCTCCTTCCATCGATCTTCTCTCCTTCGATCGTCTTCTCTCCTTCCATCGTCTTCTCTCCTTCCATCGGTCTCCTCTCCTTCCATCGTCATCTCTCCTTCCATCGTCATCTCTCCTTCCATCGTCATCTCTCCTTCCATCGTCATCTCTCCTTCCATCGTCTTCTCTCCTTCCATCGATCTTCTCTCCTTCCATCGTCTTCTCTCCTTCCATCGATCTTCTCTCCTTCCATCGTCTTCTCTCCTTCCATCGTCTTCTCTCCTTCCATCGTCATCTCTCCTTCCATCGTCATCTCTCCTTCCATCGTCATCTCTCCTTCCATCGTCATCTCTCCTTCCATCGTCATCTCTCCTTCCATCGTCAGCTCTCCTTCCATCGTCATCTCTCCTCCCATCGTCATCTCTCCTTCCATCGATCTTCTCTCCTTCCATCGATCTTCTCTCCTTCCATCGTCATCTCTCCTTCCATCGATCATCTCTCCTTCCATCGATCATCTCTCCTTCCATCGTCATCTCTCCTTCCATCGTCATCTCTCCTTCCATCGTCATCTCTCCTTCCATCGGTCTTCTCTCCTTCCATGGTCATCTCTCCTTCCATCGGTCTTCTCTCCTTCCATCGGTCTTCTCTCCTTCCATCGTCATCTCTCCTTCCATCGGTCTTCTCTCCTTCCATCGGTCTTTTCTCCTTCCATCGTCATCTCTCCTTCCATCGGTCTTCTCTCCTTCCATCGTCATCTCTCCTTCCATCGATCTTCTCTCCTTCCATCGGTCTTCTCTCCTTCCATCGATCTTCTCTCCTTCCATCGATCTTCTCTCCTTCCATCGATCTTCTCTCCTTCCATCGATCTTCTCTCCTTCCATCGATCTTCTCTCCTTCCATCGGTCTTCTCTCCTTCCATCGTCATCTCTCCTTCCATCGTCTTCTCTCCTTCCATCGGTCTTCTCTCCTTCCATCGTCATCTCTCCTTCCATCGGTCTTCTCTCCTTCCATCGTCATCTCTCCTTCCATCGGTCTTCTCTCCTTCCATCGTCATCTCTCCTTCCATCGGTCTTCTCTCCTTCCATCGATCTTCTCTCCTTCCATCGATCTTCTCTCCTTCCATCGATCTTCTCTCCTTCCATCGATCTTCTCTCCTTCCATCGATCTTCTCTCCTTCCCTCGATCTTCTCTCCTTCCATCGATCATCTCTCCTTCCATTGGTCTTCTCTCCTTCCATCGATCTTCTCTCCTTCCATCGATTTTCTCTCCTTCCATCGATCTTCTCTCCTTCCATCGTCATCTCTCCTTCCATCGGTCTTCTCTCCTTCCATCGGTCTTTTCTCCTTCCATCGGTCTTCTCTCCTTCCATCGTCATCTCTCCTTCCATCGGTCTTCTCTCCTTCCATCGTCATCTCTCCTTCCATCGTCATCTCTCCTTCCATCGGTCATCTCTCCTTCCATCGTCATCTCTCCTTCCATCGGTCTTCTCTCCTTCCATCGTCATCTCTCCTTCCATCGTCATCTCTCCTTCCATCGTCATCTCTCCTTCCATCGATCATCTCTCCTTCCATCGTCATCTCTCCTTCCATCGATCATCTCTACTTCCATCGTCATCTCTCCTTCCATCGTCATCTCTCCTTCCATCGATCTTCTCTCCTTCCATCGTCATCTCTCCTTCCATCGATCTTCTCTCCTTCCATCGATCTTCTCTCCTTCCATCGTCATCTCTCCTTCCATCGATCTTCTCTCCTTCCATCGTCATCTCTCCTTCCATCGATCTTCTCTCCTTCCATCGATCTTCTCTCCTTCCATCGTCATCTCTCCTTCCATCGTCATCTCTCCTTCCATCGGTCTTCTCTCCTTCCATCGATCTTCTCTCCTTTCATCGTCATCTCTCCTTCCATCGATCTTCTCTCCTTCCATCGTCATCTCTCCTTCCATCGTCATCTCTCCTTCCATCGTCATCTCTCCTTCCATCGTCATCTCTACTTCCATCGTCATCTCTCCTTCTATCGTCATCTCTCCTTCCATCGTCATCTCTCCTTCCATCGTCATCTCTCCTTCCATCGTCATCTCTCCTTCCATCGTCATCTCTCCTTCTATCGTCATCTCTCCTTCCATCGTCATCTCTCTTTCCATCGGTCTTCTCTCCTTCCATCGTCATCTCTCCTTCCATCGTCATCTCTCCTTCCATCGTCATCTCTCCTTCCATCGATCTTCTCTCCTTCCATCGATCTTCTCTCCTTCCATCGTCATCTCTCCTTCCATCGTCATCTCTCCTTCCATCGTCATCTCTCCTTCCATCGATCTTCGCTCCTTCCATCGATCTTCTCTCCTTCCATCGATCTTCTCTACTTCCATCGATCATCTCTCCTTCCATCGTCTTCTCTCCTTCCATCGTCATCTCTCCTTCCATCGTCATCTCTCCTTCCATCGTCATCTCTCCTTCCATCGATCTTCGCTCCTTCCATCGATCTTCTCTCCTTCCATCGATCTTCTCTACTTCCATCGATCATCTCTCCTTCCATCGTCTTCTCTCCTTCCATCGTCATCTCTCCTTCCATCGTCATCTCTCCTTCCATCGATCATCTCTCCTTCCATCGATCTTCTCTCCTTCCATTGATCATCTCTCCTTCCATCGATCATCTCTCCTTCCATGATCATCTCTCCTTCCATCGATCATCTCTCCTTCCATCGATCTTCTCTCCTTCCATCGATCATCTCTCCTTCCATCGATCTTCTCTCCTTCCATCGATCTTCTCTCCTTCCATCGATCTTCTCTCCTTCCATCGATCATCTCTCCTTCCATCGATCATCTCTCCTTCCATCGATCTTCTCCCCTTCCATCGATCTTCTCTCCTTCCATCGATCTTCTCTCCTTCCATCGATCTTCTCTCCTTCCATCGATCATCTCTCCTTCCATCGATCTTCTCTCCTTCCATCGATCTTCTCTCCTTCCATCGATCATCTCTCCTTCCATAGATCATCTCTCCTTCCATCGATCTTCTCTCCTTCCATCGATCTTCTCTCCTTCCATCGTCTTCTCCAAGAATGTTTTCTTCTTCCTCTTTACTTTTTCCTTTGAGATTAAAAAAAAGGTGTGTCGTGCAATGCTCTCACTTGGCTTCCGCAGTGTGTGTGTCCCTATCCAGAGCCATCGTATTTGTTGTATCATTGTCCCTACATATTGAACTAATATCTAATTTTCCATGTGGTCCTTTTATAGAGTTGTGATGTTATTTATTATTGTTATTATAATTGGTGTCAGAGCACATCACATGGATCAGAACGTAGTCAATACAATCATGACAGACTTTTCAGGATACATAAATCATAATCATGTTTATTGACTTCATAATTTTTCTGGCACGTGATACAATATAGGGGATGCCCTTCTTTTAGAATTAAGTGTTCTTTAAATTCTGGACACTCAAGAGACTATCGTCGATGACTATTTAAAATGTCCATAAGTGCATATCTTTGTGCAACATGTAACATTCAATAGCTCTATCAACTTACGATTATAAGAGATGTGAAGCACAACCTGAAAACTCTCAAAACACTTTCACAACTAAATTCATATGTCCTAATTTACTTGTTCTGTCTTACTATAGCTTAACTAATTGTTTAAGTCACTGATATATTTACTATTTTCTGGTTTGTTCCTTAATAACTTGTCAACTAACTTAAAACTACAAACTTGAAGATTCCTAACTACTTGAATCTTGTGTCTACTACTTGGAGAATTATAACTTTATTTGAAGATTACTAACTACTCATCCTGACATCTTGACAAAACTTCTGTTCTGGTTCTAACTTTTCCTGACTGCATTGCGGGCCTGACTATCTCTATATTGCGGGCCCACTTTCTAGTTCTTACTTAACTTATCGTGTCGAAGTTTAAATCCCTCAACACCATTTTTCGCGTGAAATATCTTCAACCAATGGAATCATCGCAATTGTCGATTTGCAACCCTCTGGACCAATCATATCCCACAGCTATGATTCCACCGCCAGTTTTCTATTTCAGAACTGTGACTCAAAGTTCAACTGTCTAAGACTTGACAATAATAATTTGTTTCCGTGACATCCCTATACCTCTGGTCAGTCTTAACCTCTCGTGAGTTTCAAAATAATGATTACTTCATGACTTTGACCTGTCCTGCTAGCTGTTTACCGGACAGTAAAGTCATACGCTCAAATCATGCGTTTATTGTCACTTCCCCAACCTGCCTGGAAATGTCCATTCTCTAAACTTATTATGTCCAGTACTATTCTGGACCTTTCCTTTACATCCACCCTCCGTGGATGTCCTCAGCTTCGTCCACTACCCCTTATGAACTTTCTATTCCCTTAACTTTCCTAATTCCTGCCTGGAAAATTTCCATTCTCTAAACGTGTATTCTGTCACTAAAACTGATGATCGCTATCATATGTCACTGCTACAGTCTATCATGAAGTGGGTACCGGTTGATTTACCTGCCCCATTCTCTCATTCACTTTCTCTGTTACACCCCTTAACGCCAAGTGGCCTATAGGGAATATGGTGTTAGTGACCATCATTTTTATAGACCTTCGACACATGATTGTTGGGGTAATGTGGTCGGTATTACGCCCGTGCCGCTTTACTTTCCAAGAAAAAAATGCATTGTCCATATATAGTTAATCTTACTCACCATATAGAGGTAATAGTTAATCTCACTCACCTTATAGAGATAACAATTATCTCACACTCCATATAGATTTAACAGTTATCTCACTCACCATATAGAGTTAACAGTCATCTCAGTCACCATATAGAGGTAATAGTTAATCTCACTCACCATATAGAGGTAATAGTTAATATCACTCACCATATAGGGGTAACAATTATCTCACACACCATATAGAGTTAGCAGTTATCTCACTCACCATATAGAGTTAACAGTTATCTCACTCACCATATAGATTTAACAGTTATATCACTCACCATATAGAGTTAACAGTCATCT
This sequence comes from Megaustenia siamemsis, assembly GCA_032433765.1. Taxonomy (NCBI): domain Eukaryota; kingdom Metazoa; phylum Mollusca; class Gastropoda; order Stylommatophora; family Ariophantidae; genus Megaustenia; species Megaustenia siamemsis. The sequence goes on from JAVIAB010000092.1 coordinate 173,687, forward strand.
CACTCACCATATAGAGGTAATAGTTAATCTCACACACCATATAGAGGTAATAGTTAATCTCACTCACCATATAGAGGTAATAGTTAATCTCACTCACCATATAGAGGTAATAGTTAATCTCACTCACCATATAGAGTTAGCAGTTATCTCACTCACCATATAGAGGTAATAGTTAATCTCACTCACCATATAGAGGTAATAGGTAATCTCACTCACCATATAGAGGTAATAGTTAATCTCACTCACCATATAGAGGTAATAGTTAATCTCACTCACCATATAGAGTTAGCAGTTATCTCACTCACGATAAAGAGTTAACAGTTATATCACTCACCATATAGAGATAATAGTTCATATCACTCACCATATAGGGGTAACAATTATCTCACACACCATATATAAATAACAGTTATCTCACTCACATATAGGTAATACATATATCACTCACTCTCTCTCCTCATATTTTGCAAGTGTAAAGCCATGCACTGGTCTCTATAAGGTTCAAATTTGACGGGCTGCCCATAAACACTCACAAATTCACTGTCTTATAGTCCAGAAATACTTTTCTGACTCTTTATAACACACGTTGGCTTCTCTGTTTGGAACAGTGATAGGTAGGTCTAAGGAGACAGAGAATGGTTGTCTGTCATGGACACAGTTAATGGTTGTCTGTCATGGACACAGAGAATGGTTGTCTGTCATGGACACAGAGAATGGTTGTCTGTCATGGACACAGAGAATGGTTATCTGTCATGGACACAGAGGATGGTTGTCTGCCATGGACACAGTTAATAGTTGTCTGTCATGGACACAGAGAATGGTTGTCTGTCATGGACACAGAGAATGGTTGTCTGCCATGGACACAGTTAATGGTTGTCTGTCATGGCCACAGTGAATGGTTGTCTGTCATGGACACAGAGAATGGTTGTCTGTCACGGACACAGAGAATGGTTGTCTGTCATGGACACAGATAATGGTTGTCTGTTATAGACACAGTTAATGGTTGTCTGTCATGGACACAGTTAATGGTTGTCTGTCATGAACATAGTTAATGGTTGTCTGTTATAAAGTAAAAAGTAAAGTACCCCCGTCACGCCAAGTGGCGTATAGGGAAATATGGTGTTAGTGACCCTATATTTTACAGACCTTCAGCACATGATTTTTGGGGTAATGTGGTCAGTATTACGCCCGTGCTGCTTTACTTTCCCAGAAAAAAATCCGGTACCCATTTAAGGCTGGGTGAACCCGGAAGCCGTCGGTTGGGATCGAACCCTACCCCTTGTCCGTGGTAGTCCAGTTCACTAACCACTGAGCTATCGCGGCTCCCAGGTTGTCTGTTATAGGCACAGAGAATGGTTGTCTGTCATGAGATAAAAAAAAATGGTTGTCTGTCATGAAATAAAAATAAACGGTCGCAACATAAATAATTTGCGATATGCGGATGACACAGTCTTACTAGCAGAGACAGAGAATGAACTATAAGAAGTGATAGACATAATAGTGGAAGAAAGCAACAAGAAAGGTTTCAGTCTGAATAGTAAGAAAACAGAAGTAATGGTAATATGAAAGAAACAATCATCACGATCATGCAGCATAAAAATAAACAGGATAAATCTGAAACAAGTGCAACGCGTCAAATACTTGGGCACAATAATAACATCAGATGGGAGATGCACCACAGAAGTAACAAGCAGAATAGCTGAGGCCAAAATAGCATTTCATAAAATGAAAAATATCTTATGCAACAAATTTATGTCAATAGAAGTGAGAAAGAGAGTTCATCGGTGCTATATAGAACCAATTCTGGCCTATGGAAACGAATCATGGACATTAGGCAAACAAATGAAAAGACGATTAGAGGCCACAGAGATGGAATTTCTCAGAAGAATGTTGAAAGTTCCCTGGACAGCTAAAAAGACCAATGAGAAAGTTCTCAAAGAGGCCAACACAAAAAGGGAGTTCATAAAAAACATCACAAAGAAACAATCAACATTTTTGGGCACATCATGAGAAGAGGAAAGTTGGAATACTTGGTTACAACTGGCAAAATAAAAGGAAAGAGAAATCGCGAACGACAAAGAGAAAATACCGGGTCATTTTTTTGTCATGGCATGGAAAACAGTTAACAGCAGAACTGATACGATGCACTTTAGATGGAAGATTGTGGAAGGACATGATCGCCTACGCCAACCGGTATGGCACATGATGATGATGAAATAGTTGCCGGTCATTAGATAAATAAATGGTTGTGTGACATTAGATAAATAAATGGTTGTGTGACATTAGATAAATAAATTGTTGCCTGTCATTAGATAAATAAATGGTTACGTGACATTAGATAAATAAAGAGCACCCCGTGATGGAACGAAACAATCAGAGAAGCAATTAAAGAAAAGAAGAAACTGTTTAAAAATTGGAGGGAGAACAAGAACCAAGAAAAATATGAAAAAAATTATGCCTTAGTTCGAAAAAGAGTTAAAATTTGATCTAAGAAGCTAAGAAAAAGAACTGGACAGAATTCGGACAAAACATGAGCATGGACTTCAAGGCAGCCACAAGAGATTTCTACAAAGCAGTAAAAGCCACAAGAGCGAGAAAAGAAAACCATGATCCTACTGAGCTGATAAATGACAAAGACGGACAACCAATATCAAACAACCAATGTATGCAACAGAGATGGAAAGAATATTTTGAAGACCTGTTAAATATACCAACTACCAATAAGACAACAAAAACCACGCTTACAAATACTGAACCCAACATCATGAAAGAGGAAATCGAAGAAGTAATCAAATATGCACCAAGAAATAAAGCACAGCGGATAGATAACATACCAATAGAAATAATAGCAACAGCAGGAGAAACAGGAGTGCAATGGCTGCACAGAATATTTAATGCAGCATGGCACCAACAACAAGCCCCAGAAGACTGGCAACAGGCAATCATCATACCAATATGGAAAAAGAAAGGTAGCAAAAGAGACTGCAATCAATATAGAGGTATATCTCTTCTCGTACATACGACATGACAGGAAGCAGTCTGAGAGATAAGATCACAAAGAAGAACTGAGAAAAAAGCTAGGAATAGCCCCCGCCATAGAATATATAAGGAAACAACAGATAAAATGGTTTGGCCACGTGACAAGGCAGAAAGATCAAAACACAACACAAACACTTCAACAAACGTTGTGAGAACACCGGACCCAAGGGTCGACCATGAAAAAGATGGATTGATGGAATATTAGAAGCACTAGGAAACATAACAGCAGCAGAGGCGAACAGAAGAGCAAGAGACCACAAATTATATCTCCCCTCGACGCTGTAAGACAGATGAGGAAGGAAAGAGGAAGAAGAAGACGATAAATAAATGGTTGCATGACATTAGATAAATAATTGGTAGTGTGACATTAGATAAATAATTGGTAGTGTGACATTAGATAAATAATTGGTAGTGTGACATTAGATAAATAATTGGTAGTGTGACATTAGATAAATAATTGGTAGTGTGACATTAGATAAATAATTGGTAGTGTGACATTAGATAAATAATTGGTAGTGTGACATTAGATAAATAATTGGTAGTGTGACATTAGATAAATAATTGGTAGTGTGACATTAGATAAATAATTGGTAGTGTGACATTAGATAAATAATTGGTAGTGTGACATTAGATAAATAATTGGTAGTGTGACATTAGATAAATAATTGGTAGTGTGACATTAGATAAATAATTGGTAGTGTGACATTAGATAAATAATTGGTAGTGTGACATTAGATAAATAAATGGTCGCATGTCATTAAATAAATAAATTGTTGCATTAGATAAATAAATGTTGTGTGACATTAGATAATAAATGGTTGAGTGACATTAGATAATAAATGGCTGCCTGTCATTAGATAAATAAATGTTGTGTGACATTAGATAATAAATGGTTGTGTGTCATTAGATAAAAAATAGTTCCCTGTCATTGGACAAAAAATAGTTGTGTGACTTTATATAAATAAATGGTTGTCTGACTTTAGATAAATAAATGGTTGCCTGTCATTAGATAAAAAATGGTTATCTGTCATTAGATAAATAAATTGTTACCTGTCATTAGATAAATAAATTGTTGCCTGTCATTAGATAAATAAATTGTTGCCTGTCATTAGATAAATAAATTGTTGCCTGACATTAGATACAAAATGGTTGCCTGTCATTAGATAAAAAATGGTTGCCTGTCATCAGGAAAAAGGAATGGTCGAGAAAAGAGTCGAGTCTGACCGGATATATGATGCAACAAATGGGTATTGAACTTTGTAAGGGCATAAATCCATTGGCTGGAGTCAGTTGAAGTGCCTTGTTCTGCAGTTGGTCTAGGAAACTACTGCTGAGATGTTGTAAACGGTCAGAAGACATGCAATGTTTTGAACAAGAAGCATGGACATCCTCGTGACACCCCATTTCCTACAGTCAACCCAGAGAGCGAGAGACATTGTCTACCATCTCTTATCTTTATCCACAGACTTCCGGACAACATGAGCTTTGAGGAAGGCGCGTTGGTGCAGCCTCTATCTATTGGCTTCTACGCCTGTCAAAGGGCAGAGGTCAACATTGGTGACCTTCTTCTTGTCACGGGGGCTGGTAAGATGAGGAATGTGTGATCCCAACTGGATTTCCTCTTCTTCTTCTTCTTCTTCCTCTTCTTTCCTTTCTCATTTACCTTTCAGCGTCGAGGGCAGATATAATTTGCGGTCGTTTGCTCGTCTGTTCGCCTCTGCTGCTGTTGTTTCCTAGTGTTTCTAATATTCCGTCAATCCATTTTTTCATGGTCGACCCTAGAGCCTGGTATTCTCGCAACGTTTATTGAGGGCTTGTTGTGTTGTATTTTGATCACTCTGCCTTGTCACGTGGACAAACCATTATATCTGGGTTTTTTTTAATTATATTCTATTGCTGGGGGCTATTCCTGGCTTGTTTCTCGCTTCTTCATTTCTGATCGTATCTCTTAGACTGTTTCCTGTCATTCGTCTAACACATTTCATCTCAGTTATTTTTCTTGTTGTTCTTGCATCTATGGCCCAGACAGGTAGAGAGGTGTCATGTAAGCGTGAATGTGACAGACTGTGACATGCCCATGTGCCCTCCTGCATCAGAAACATCAGCATCATGTGGCGTTCAACACAAACCGTGGAAGTATGAAATAATCTCATCTAGACAAGCACATACGACGTGATTGACAAGTAAACAGTCACTCATTCATCCAATAAATCGTTAATTCATTCAATCGCTCAGTTACATAATCACTTATTTGCTTGGTCACTCAATCACTCACACACACTCCCGTGCACATATACGCCTCTATTTACATACACGTACAGTAAGACATCTACACACACATGCGCAATCCAGTCATCATCATCATGTTACTGGCAGGTCCGGTAGGGATGTGTGTGGTCCTGGCAGCTAGAGCGAGAGGAGCATCCAAGATATGCGTCACAGGTAGGTCATGTCACGTGTCATCAGCTTTCCGTTGTCATGGAAATGGGTTCATGCACATTGTTAGTTTTACTTTGGGGGGGGGGGGTATGATGACAAGAAAGTAGACGCGGAGAAGTGGGGGTAGGAGGTAATGATGACAAGAGAAGTAGGCTCGGAGAATTGGGGGAGAAGGGGGTATGGGTTAATAATGACAAGAGAAGTAGACGCTGAGAGGGGGGGTAGGAGGTAATGATGGCAAGAGAAGTAGGCACGGAGAATGGGGGAGAAGGGGGTATGGGTTAATGATGACAAGAGAAGTAGACGCTGAGAGGGGGGAGTAGGAGGTAATGATGACAAGAGAAGTAGACATGGAGAAGTGGGGGAGGAGGGGGTATTGGTTAATGATGACAAGAGAAGTAGACGCGGAGAAGTGGGGGAAGAGGGGGTAGGGGTTAATGATGACAAGAGAAGTAGACGCAGAGAGGTGTGGGGAGTAAGAGGTAATGATGATAAGAGAAGTAGACATGGAGAAGTGGGGGAGGAGGGGGTAGGGGTTAATGATAACAAGAGAAGTAAACGCGGAGAATGTGGGCGGAAAGGAGGTAATGATGACAAGAGAAATAGACGCGGAGAAATGGGGGGGGGGAATAGAGGGCAATGATAACAAGAGAAGTAGACGCGGAAAAGTGTGGGGGAATAGGAGGTAGTGATGACAAGAGAAATAGACGCGGAGAGGTGGGGGAATAGGAGGTAATTATGACAAGAGAAGTAGACGCAGAGAAGTGGGGGGAATAGGAGATAATTATGACAAGAGAAATAGACGCGGAGAGGTGGGGGGAATAGGAGGTAATTATGACATGAGAAGTAGACGCAGAGAAGTGGGGGGAATAGGAGGTAATTATGACAAGAGAAATAGACGCGGAGAGGTGGGGGGAATAGGAGGTAATTATTACAAGAGAAGTAAACACGGAGGAGTGGGGAAGTAGGAGGTTATGACGACAAGAGAAGGAGACGCAGAGAAGGGGGGGGGGAGAGGGTAATGATGACAAGAGAAGTAGACGCGGAGAAGGGGGGGAGAGGGTAATGATGACAAGAGAAGTAGACGCGGAGAGGTGGGGTGGGGCGTAGGAGGTAATGATGACAAGAGAAGTGGACGCGAAGAAGTGGGGTGATAGAGGTTAATGATGACAAGAGAAGTAGACACGGAGAAATGGGGGGGGGGGGAATAGGAGGTAATTATGACAAGAGAAATAGACGCGAAGAGGTGGGGGAATAGGAGATAATTATGACAAGAGAAATAGACGCGGAGAGGTGGGGGGAATAGGAGGTAATTATGACAAGAGAAATAGACGCGGAGAAGTGGGGGGGAATAGGAGGTAATTATGACAAGAGAAATAGACGCGGAGAGGTGGGGGGAATAGGAGGTAATTATGACAAGAGAAATAGACGCGGAGAGGTGGGGGGGAATAGGAGGTAATTATGACGCGGAGAAGTGGGGGGAATAGGAGGTAATTATGACAAGAGAAGTAAACACGGAGGAGTGGGGAAGTAGGAGGTTAAGATGACAAGAGAAGGAGACGCAGAGAAGGGGGGGGGGGAGAGGGTAATGATGACAAGAGAAGTAGACGCGGAGAAGGGGGGAGAGGGTAATGATGACAAGAGAAGTAGACGCGGAGAGGTGGGGTGGGCGTAGGAGGTAATGATGACAAGAGAAGTGGATGCGGAGAAGTGGGGTGATAGAGGTTAATGATGACAAGAGAAGTAGACACGGAGAAATGGGGGGGGAATAGGAGGTAATTATGACAAGAGAAATAGACGCGAAGAGGTGGGGGAATAGGAGGTAATTATGACAAGAGAAATAGACGCGGAGAGGTGGTGGGAATAGGAGGTAATTATGACAATAGAAATAGACGCGGAGAGGTGGGGGGAATAGGAGGTAATTATGACAAGAGAAATAGACGCGGAGAAGTGGGGGGAATAGGAGGTAATTATGACAAGAGAAGTAAACACGGAGGAGTGGGGAAGTAGGAGGTTATGATGACAAGAGAAGGAGACGCAGAGAAGGGGGGGAGAGGGTAATGATGACAAGAGAAGTAGACGCGGAGAAGGGGGGGAGAGGGTAATGACGACAAGAGAAGTGGACAAGGAGAATTGGGGTGATAGAGGTTAATGATGACAAGAGAAGTAGACGCGGAGAAGTGGGGGGGGGGGGTAGGAGGTAATGATGACAAGCGAAGTGGACAAGGAGAATTGGGGTGATAGAGGTTAATGATGACAAGAGAAGTAGACACAGAGAAATGGGATGGGGGGATAGGGTTTAATGATGACAAGAGAAGTAGACGCGGAGAAGTGGGGGGGGGGGAATAGGAGGTAATGATGACAAGAGAAGTAGACACGGAGAAATGGGGGGGAGGAGGATAGGAGGTAATGATGACAAGAGAAGTAGACACGGAGAAATGGGGGGAGGAGGATAGGAGGTAATGATGACAAGAGAAGTAGACACGGAGAAATGGGGGGGGGAGGAGGATAGGAGGTAATGATGACAAGAGAAGTAGACACGGAGACATGGGGGGAGGAGGATAGGAGGTAATGATGACAAGAGAAGTAGACACGGAGAAATGGGGGGGAAGGAGGATAGGAGGTAATGATGACAAGAGAAGTAGACACGGAGACATGGGGGGGGGAGGATAGGAGGTAATGATGACAAGAGAAGTAGACACGGAGAAATGGGGGGGGAGGAGGATAGGAGGTAATGATGACAAGAGAAGTAGACACGGAGAAATTGGGGGGAGGAGGATAGGAGGTAATGATGACAAGAGAAGTAGACACGGAGAAATGGGGGGGAGAAGGGTATGAGGTAATGATGACAAGAGAAGTATACACGGAGAAATGCGGGGGATATGGGTTAATGATGACAAGAGAAGTAGACGCGGAGAAGTGGGAGAGTAGGAGGTAATGATGACAAGAGAAGTAGACACGGAGAAATGGGGGAGGGAGGAGGATAGGAGGTAATGATGACAAGAGAAATAGACGCGGAGAAGTGGGGGGGAATAGGAGGTAATTATGACAAGAGAAATAGACGCGGAGAGGTGGGGGGAATAGGAGGTAATTATGACAAGAGAAATAGACGCGGAGAGGTGGGGGGGAATAGGAGGTAATTATGACGCGGAGAAGTGGGGGGAATAGGAGGTAATTATGACAAGAGAAGTAAACACGGAGGAGTGGGGAAGTAGGAGGTTAAGATGACAGAGAAGGAGACGCAGAGAAGGGGGGGGGGGGGAGAGGGTAATGATGACAAGAGAAGTAGACGCGGAGAAGGGGGGAGAGGGTAATGATGACAAGAGAAGTAGACGCGGAGAGGGGGGTGGGGCGTAGGAGGTAATGATGACAAGAGAAGTGGATGCGGAGAAGTGGGGTGATAGAGGTTAATGATGACAAGAGAAGTAGACACGGAGAAATGGGGGGGGAATAGGAGGTAATTATGACAAGAGAAATAGACGCGAAGAGGTGGGGGAATAGGAGGTAATTATGACAAGAGAAATAGACGCGGAGAGGTGGTGGGAATAGGAGGTAATTATGACAATAGAAATAGACGCGGAGAGGTGGGGGGAATAGGAGGTAATTATGACAAGAGAAATAGACGCGGAGAAGTGGGGGGAATAGGAGGTAATTATGACAAGAGAAGTAAAACACGGAGGAGTGGGGAAGTAGGAGGTTATGATGACAAGAGAAGGAGACGCAGAGAAGGGGGGGAGAGGGTAATGATGACAAGAGAAGTAGACGCGGAGAAGGGGGGGAGGGGTAATGACGACAAGAGAAGTGGACAAGGAGAATTGGGGTGATAGAGGTTAATGATGACAAGAGAAGTAGACGCGGAGAAGGGGGGGGGGGGTAGGAGGTAATGATGACAAGCGAAGTGGACAAGGAGAATTGGGGTGATAGAGGTTAATGATGACAAGAGAAGTAGACACAGAGAAATGGGATGGGGGGATAGGGTTTAATGATGACAAGAGAATTAGACGCGGAGAAGTGGGGGGGGGAATAGGAGGTAATGATGACAAGAGAAGTAGACACGGAGAAATGGGGGGGAGGAGGATAGGAGGTAATGATGACAAGAGAAGTAGACACGGAGAAATGGGGGGGAGGAGGATAGGAGGTAATGATGACAAGAGAAGTAGACACGGAGAAATGGGGGGGGGGAGGAGGATAGGAGGTAATGATGACAAGAGAAGTAGACACGGAGACATGGGGGGAGGAGGATAGGAGGTAATGATGACAAGAGAAGTAGACACGGAGAAATGGGGGGGAAGGAGGATAGGAGGTAATGATGACAAGAGAAGTAGACACGGAGACATGGGGGGGAGGATAGGAGGTAATGATGACAAGAGAAGTAGACACGGAGAAATGGGGGGGGGAGGAGGATAGGAGGTAATGATGACAAGAGAAGTAGACACGGAGAAATTGGGGGGAGGAGGATAGGAGGTAATGATGACAAGAGAAGTAGACACGGAGAAATGGGGGGGAGAAGGGTATGAGGTAATGATGACAAGAGAAGTATACACGGAGAAATGCGGGGGATATGGGTAATGATGACAAGAGAAGTAGACGCGGAGAAGTGGGAGAGTAGGAGGTAATGATGACAAGAGAAGTAGACACGGAGAAAAATGGGGGGGGAGGAGGATAGGAGGTAATGATGACAAGAGAAGTAGACACGGAGACATGGGGGAGGAGGATAGGAGGTAATGATGACAAGAGAAGTAGACACGGAGAAATGGGGGGAGGAGGATAGGAGGTAATGATGACAAGAGAAGTAGACACGGAGACATGGGGGGGAGGAGGATAGGAGGTAATGATGACAAGAGAAGTAGACACGGAGAAATGGGGGGGGAGAGGAGGATATGAGGTAATGATGACAAGAGAAGTATACACGGAGAAATGCGGGGGATATAGGGTAATGATGACAAGAGAAGTAGACGCGGAGAAGTGGGAGAGTAGGAGATAATGATGACAAGAAAAGTAGACGCAGAGAAGTGGGATGGGGAGTTGGAGGTAATGATGACAGGAGAAGTAGACGCGGATAAGGGGGGGGGGGAGCATAATGATGACAAGAGAAGTAGACGCAGAGAAGTGGGGTGGGGAGTTGGAGGTAATGATGACAAGAAAAGTAGACGCAGAGAAGTGGGGTGGGGAATTGGAGGTAATGATGACAAGAGAAGTAGACACGGAGAAGTGGGGTGGGGGTAGGAGGTAATGATGACAAGAGAAGTGGACGCAGAGAAGTGTGGAGGGGGGAATGATGACGAGAGAAGAAGACGCGGTAACTTGGGGGGTAATGATAATCAACGATTTAGACACATAATTGTTGACAGTTAAAATTGATTATTTAAACTGCAATTTAAAATTTAAGTTTGGTGATTAAGTCAGGGTTACTAAAGGGAATGGTCGTTAATGATCCATTTCACGTACCTACACAAAGAGAATGGTCGTTCATGATCTATTTCACGTATCTAGACGAAGGGAATGGTCGTTAATTGTCTATTTCAGGTACCTAGACAAAGGGAATGGTCGTTGATGATCCATTTCCCACACCTAGATAAAGGGAATGGTCGTTAATGATCTATTTCAGGTAACTAGACACAGAAACCCAGTCACAGCATCTAAGAACCCAGTCACGACATTTACGAACCTGGTCACGACATCCAAGAACCCAGTCACGACATCCAAGAACCCAGTCACAACATTAACGAACTCACGTAACGACATCTAAGAACCCGGTCCCAACATCTAAACTCAGTCACGACATCTAAGAACTCAGTCACGACATCCAAGAACCCAGTCACGACATTAACGAACTAAGTCACGACATCTAAGAACCCGGTCCCAACATCTAAACTCAGTCACGACATCTAAGAACTCAGTCACGACATTTAACAACCAGGTAACCAGATCTAAGCACTCAATCACGACATTGACGAACTCAGTCATGGCATCTAAGAACCCAGTCATGACATCTAAGAACTCAGTCATGACATCTAAGAACTCAGTCATGACATCTAAGAACTCAGTCATGACATCTAAGAATTCAGTCATGACATCTAAGAACCCAGTCATGACATCTAAGAACTCAGTCATGACATCTAAGAACTCAGTCACGGCATCTAAGAACCCAGTCACGGCATCTAAGAACCCAGTCACCACATCTAAGAACTCAGTCACTACATCTAAGAACTCAGTAACCACATTTAAGAACTCAGTCACCACGTCTAAGAACTCAGTCACGGCATCTTAGAACTCAGTCACCACATCTAAGAACTCAGTCACCACATCTAAGAACTCAGTCACGACATCTAAGAACTCAGTCACTGCATCTAAGAACTCAGTCACCACATCTAGGAACTCAGTCACGACATCAAAGAACCCAGTCACGACATCTAAGAACTCAGTCACGGCATCTAAGAACTCAGCAACGACATTTAAAAACCCAGTTCCAACATCTAAGAACTCAGTCACCACATCTAAGAACCCAGTCCCAACATCTAGGAACTCAGTCACGACATCAAAGAACCCAGTCACGGCATCTAATAACTTAGTCACAGCATCTAAGAACTCAGTCACGGCATCTAAGAACTCAGTCAGGACATGTAAGAACCCAGTCACGACATCTAAGAATTCAGTCACAACATCTAAGAATCCAGTCACGGCATCAAAGAACCCAGTCACGGCATCTAAGAATCTCAGTCACGACATCAAAGAACTCAGTCACGGCATCTAAGAACTCAGTCATGACATCTAAGAACTCAGTTACCACATCTAAGAACTCAGTCACGACATCAAAGAACCCAGTCACTACATCTAAGAGCTCAGTCACCACATCTAAGAACTCAGTCACCACATCTAAGAACTCAGTCACCACATCTAAGAACTCAGTCACCACATCTAAGAACTCAGTAACCACATCTAAGAACTCAGTCCCCACATCTAAGAACTCAGTCACGGCATCTAAGAACTCAGTCACCACATCTAAGAACTCAGTCACGACATCTAAGAACTCAGTCACGGCATCAAAGAACTCAGTCACGGCATCTAAGAACTCAGTCACGGCATCTAAGAACTCAGTCACCACATCTAAGAACTCAGTCACCACATCTAAGAACTCAGTCACCACATCTAGGAACTCAGTCACGACATCAAAGAACCCAGTCACGACATCTAAGAACTCAGTCACGGCATCTAAGAACTCAGCCACGACATTTAAAAACCCAGTCCCAACATCTAAGAACTCAGTCACCACATCTAAGAACCCAGTCCCAACATCTAGGAACTCAGTCACGACATCAAAGAACCCAGTCACGGCATCTAATAACTTAGTCACAGCATCTAAGAACTCAGTCACGGCATCTAAGAACTCAGTCAGGACATGTAAGAACCCAGTCACGGCATCTAAGAACTCAGTCACGACATCTAAGAACTCAGTCACGACATCTAAGAACTCAGTCACGGCATCAAAGAACCCAGTCACAACATCTAAGAACCCAGCCACGGCATCTAAGAACTCAGTCACGACATCTAAGAACTCAGTCACAGCATCTAAGAACTCAGTCACAGCATCTAAGAACTCAGTCACGACATCTAAGAACTCAGTCACAGCATCTAAGAACTCAGTCACAACATCTAAGAACTCAGTCACGACATACAGAGCTGGCATATGGTCGATGTTTGTGGTAACTAGACGTGGACAGCTGACTTATGGTCGATGTTTGTGGTAACTAGACGTAGTTTGCTGGCATGTGATTGGTGTTTGTGGTAATTAGACGTAGTTTGCTGGCATGTGATTGGTGTTTGTGGTAACTAGACGTAGTTTGCTGGCATGTGATTGGTGTTTGTGGTAATTAGACGTAGTTTGCTGGCATGTGATTGGTGTTTGTGGTAACTAAACGTGGAGAGCTGATACATGGTCGATGTTTGTGGCAACTAGACGTAGTTTGCAATCATGTGATTGGTGTTTGTGGTAACTAGACGTGGAGAGCTGACATATGGTCGATGTTTGTGGTAACTAGACGTAGTTTGCTGGCATGTGATTGGTGTTTGTGGTAACTAGACGTGGAGAGCTGACATGTGATTGGTGTTTGTTGTAACTAGACGTAGTTTGCTGGCATGTGATTGGTGTTTGTGGTAACTAGACGTGGAGAGCTGACATATGGTCGATGTTTGTGGTAACTAGACGTAGTTTTCTGGCATGTGATTGTTGTTTGTGGTAACTAAACATAGTTTGCTGTCATGTGATTGGTGTTTGTGGTAACTAGACGTGGAGAGCTGACATACGGTCGATGTTTGTGGCAACTAGACGTAGTTTGCAATCATGTGATTAGTGTTTGTGGTAACTAGACGTGGAGAGCTGACATATGGTCGATGTTTGTGGTAACTAGATGTAGTTTGCTGGCATGTGATTGGTGTTTGTGGTAACTAGACGTGGAGAGCTGGCATGTGATTGGTGTTTGTTGTAACTAGACGTAGTTTGCTGGCATGTGATTGGTGTTTGTGGTAATTAGACGTGGAGAGCTGGCATGTGATTGGTGTTTGTGCTAACTAGACGTGGAGAGCTGGCATGTGATTGGTGTTTGTGGTAATTAGACGTGGAGAGCTGGCATGTGATTGGTGTTTGTGGTAACTAGACGTGGAGAGCTGGCATGTAATTGGTGTTTGTTGTAACTAGACGTAGTTTGCTGGCATGTGATTGGTGTTTGTGGTAATTAGACGTGGAGAGCTGACATATGGTCGATGTGTGTGGTAACTAGACGTAGTTTGCAATCATGTGATTGGTGTTTGTGGTAACTAGACGTGGAGAGCTGGCATGTGATTGGTGTTTGTGGTAACTAGACGTTGAGAGCTGACATATGGTCGATGTTTGTGGTAACTAGACGTAGTTTGCTGGCATGTGATTGGTGTTTGTGGTAACTAGACGTTGAGAGCTGACATGTGATGGGACGAGGAATTGGTCAAGAGTGACAGAAATAAGAAGAGTAGATCTTTTTAAAAATAGGATAAAGCTGAGAGAATGAGAAATAATAATATGTTTGCGACAGAGAGTGAGATATAACGAGTGGTCATAGTTGAGAAAATATGAAATAAATTGATGTTCTGATATTTTCATTAAATGACAGACATGCTGTCCGGCGGCAGAGAGTTAGACGGCAGACAGACAGACAGACAGTCGGTAGGTAGACAGCAAGAGTTTCAGGCGGCAGACAGACAGATGGACAAGCGGTAGGCAGGCAGACAGTCAGCAGGTAGATAGATAGACAAACACGGAGAGAAGAAAGCTAAAAATGATTGAGAGCGGATGAAGACTGGAGAATGATGGAATGATGTGACGTGAGATTGATTGAATGATGTGACGTGAGATTGATGAATGATGAGACGAGAGAATGATTGAATGAAGTGACGAGAGACTTATTGAATGATGTGACGAGAGATTGATTGAATGATGTGACGAGAGAATGATTGATGATGTGACGAGAGATTGATTGAATGATGTGACCAGAGAATGATTGAATGGTGTGACGAGAGAATGATTGAATGATGTGACGAGAGAATGATTGAATGATGTGACGAGATAATGATTGAATGATGTGACGAGAGATTGATTGAATGATGTGACGAGAGATTGATTGAATGATGTGACGAGAGATTGATTGAATGATGTGACGAGAGATTGATTGAATGATGTGACGAGATAATGATTGAATGATGTGACGAGAGATTGATTGAATGATGTGACGAGAGATTGATTGAATGATGTGACGAGAGATTGATTGAATGATGTGACGAGAGATTGATTGAATGATGTGACGAGAGATTGATGAATGATGTGACGAGAGATTGATTGAATGATGTGACGAGAGATTGATTGAATGATGTGATGAGAGATTGATTGAATGATGTGACGAGAGATTGATTGAATGATGTGACGAGAGATTGATTGAATGATGTGACGA
The DNA here is from genome assembly GCA_032433765.1 of Megaustenia siamemsis. Classification (NCBI taxonomy): domain Eukaryota; kingdom Metazoa; phylum Mollusca; class Gastropoda; order Stylommatophora; family Ariophantidae; genus Megaustenia; species Megaustenia siamemsis. The sequence continues at coordinate 189,142 of JAVIAB010000092.1, forward strand.
GAGATTGATTGAATGATGTGATGAGAGATTGATTGAATGATGTGACGAGATATTGATTGAATGATGTGACTAGAGCAGACCTTCTCTGTGCACAGACGTCAAGTCTGATCGACTGGAATTTATTCAGAAGCTGGGAGCTGACGTCACCGTGCTAACTAGCGATGATGAAGATGCGGCAGTGACGTCACAAAAAGTGGTGGAGGCGGTTGGTCGCCAGTTTGACGTCAGCATTGAGTGTAGTGGCCACCCCAACGCAACCCGCACTTCCATTCATGTAAGAGCTCATAGTTGTGTGTCCAGTCTATTGCTGAACGACCGGTGTCTGCCACCACAAATGTTGATCATCCGCTTGTAGAGGTCTACATATCTGTTTTTCTTTTTAAGTTTTAGTTTACAAACAAATGCCGTCCAATCGGTTTATTGGTCCCTAGTGGTGCATGAAATCATTGTTGACATAGATGGAATGTCACCCTAGTCTTAGCGAGCATCTCAATTTCCCCAATGGTCTGACTACTTTATTCCTATAAGGCACACATTTGAGAACAGTCTGACACTCAATCACAAGTACCTTAACTTCTGGGGAATCTGAAAACTCTCAGTTAGAACTAAGTTTATTCTAGTTTGGACAACTCCATGCCCAACTACTACAACAGATTCTACAAACACTTGACTACTACAATAGATTCTACAAACATTTAACTGTTACAACAGATTCTACAAACACTTAACTGCTAAAACGGATTCTACAAACACTTAACTGCTACAACAGATTCTACAAACACTTAATTACTACAACAGATTCTACAAACTCTTGACTGCTACAACATATTCTACAAATTCTTGATTACATCAACAGATTCTACAGACACTTAACTGCTACAACAGATTCTACAAACTCTTTTGTTTGCAACAACAGTTTCTACAAACACTTAACTGCTACAACAGATTCTAGAAACTCTTGACTGCTATAACTGATTCTACAAACTCTTGGCTGCTACAACAGATTCTAGAAACTCTTGACTACTACAACAGATTCTACAAACTCTTGGCTGCTACAACAGATTCTACAAACTCTTGACTACTACAACAGATTCTACAAACTCTTGACTACTACAACAGATTCTACAAACTCTTGGCTGCTACAACAGATTCTAGAAATTCTTGATTGCTACAACAGATTCTAGAAACTCTTGACTGCTACAACCGATTCTAGAAATTCTTGATTACTACAACAGATTCTACAAACTCTTGACTGCTACAACCGATTCTAGAAACTCTTGACTGCTATAACAGATTCTACAAACTCTTGACTGCTACAACAGATTCTACAAACACTTAACTGCTACAACAGATTCTAGAAACTCTTGACTGCTATAACTGATTCTACAAACTCTTGGCTGCTACAACAGATTCTACAAACTCTTGACTACTACAACATATTCTAGAAACTCTTGACTACTACAACAGATTCTAGAAACTCTTGACTGCTACAACAGATTCTACAAACTCTTGACTGCTACAACAGATTCTACAAACTCTTGACTACTACAACAGATTCTACAAACACTTGACTGCTAAAACAGATTCTACTAACTCTTGATTACAACAACATATTCTACAAACACTTAACTGCTACAACCGATTCTACTAACTCTTGATTACAACAACAGATTCTACAAACACTTGACTGCTACAACAGATTCTACAAACTCTTGATTACAACAACATATTCTACACACACTCAACTGTTACAACAGATTCTACAAACACTAAACTGCTACAACAGATTCTACAAACTCTTGATTACAACAACAGATTCTACAAACTCTTGATTACAACAACATATTCTACAAACACTCAACTGCTACAACAGATTCTACAAACACTTAGCTGCTACAACAGATTCTACAAACTCTTGATTACAACAACAGATTCTACAAACACTTGACTGCTACAACAGATTCTACAAACACTTAACTGCTGCAACAGATTCTACAAACACTTAGCTGCTACAACAGATTCTACAAACTCTTGATTACAACAACAGATTCTACAAACACTTGACTGCTACAACAGATTCTACAAACACTTAACTGCTGCAACAGATTCTACAAATCTGGAAAACTTTTGATTACAATAACAGATTCTACAAACTCATAAAAGTCTAAGAACTAATGTCAGATGTACAGTCTAAATGTATGAACTAATGTCAGATGTACTGTCTACGTGTAAGAACTAATTTCAGATGTGCTGTGTAAGAACTAATTTCAGATGTGCTGTGTAAGAACTAATTTCAGATGTGCTGTCTAAGTGTAAGTACTAATGTCAGATGTACAACATAAGTGTAAGAACTGATGTCAGCTGTGCTGTCTAAGTGTAAGAACTAATGTCATGTATACTGTCTAAGTGTAAGAACTAATGTTATATGTATTGTCTAAATGTAAGAACTAAAGTCATATATACTGTCTAAGTGTAAGAACTAATGTTATATGTGTTGTCTAAATGTAAGAACTCAAGTCATATATACTGTCTAAGTGTAAGAACTAATGTTATACGTGTTGTCTAAATGTAAGAACTAAAGTCATATATACTGTCTAAGTGTAAGAACTAATGTTATATGTGTTGTCTAAATGTAAGAACTAAAGTCATATATACTGTCTAAGTGTAAGAACTAATGTTATATGTGTTGTCTAAATGTAAGAACTAAAGTCATATATACTGTCTAAGTGTAAGAACTAATGTTATATGTGTTGTCTAAATGTAAGAACTAAAGTCATATATACTGTCTGAGTGTAAGAACTAATGTTATATGTGCTGTCTAAATGTAAGAACTAATGTTATATGTGCTGTCTAAGTGTAAGAACTAATGTTATATGTGTTGTCTAAATGTAATAACTAAAGTCATATATACCGTCTAAGTGTAAGAACTAATGTTATTTGTGTTGTCTAAGTATAGAACTAATGGTATATGTGCTGTCTAAGTGATATAACTAATGTCATATGTGTTATCTAAATGTAAGAACTAATGTCATATGTGCTGTCTAAGTGTAAGAACTAATGACGTGTCTATCATCGTCCACGCAAATTCTGAAACTTTCTCAGTTTGTTCTTAGAGCACTCGCCCCAAGGGAATCGTTTGTCAGGTTGGACTAGGTAGCGGCTCGGTGGAGGTCCCGCTTGACAAGATCGCCTTCAAAGAGCTGGACGTGCGCGGCATGATCCGCTTTGTCAACACGTGAGTCTCTGCTCGACTTGTTGTCCCTCTCTTAGAGTTTATACATTGTCTTCTGTCTTGTGTCACAGTCGGCCAGATGTGACGGTTAGTTCATGTAGTCAGTGACACAAGATGACAGTCGTCAAGATGTGACTGTTAGTTCATGTAGTCAGTGACACAAGATGACAGTCGTCAAGATGTGACTGTTAGTTCATGTAGTCAGTGACACAAGATGACAGTCGTCCAGATGTGACGGTTAGTTCATGTAGTCAGTGACAGAAGATGACAGTCGTCAAGATGTGACTGTTAGTTCATGTAGTCAGTGACACAAGATGACAGTCGTCCAGATGTGACGGTTAGTTCATGTAGTCAGTGACAGAAGATGACAGTCGTCAAGATGTGACTGTTAGTTCATGTAGTCAGTGACACAAGATGACAGTCGTCAAGATGTGACTGTTAGTTCATGTAGTCAGTGACAGAAGATGACAGTCGTCAAGATGTGACTGTTAGTTCATGTAGTCAGTGACACAAGATGACAGTCGTCAAGATGTGACTGTTAGTTCATGTAGTCAGTGACACAAGATGACAGTCGTCAAGATGTGACTGTTAGTTCATGTAGTCAGTGACAGAAGATGACGGTAGTCCTGATGTGACTGTTAGTTCATCTAGTCAGTGACAGAAGATGACAGTCGTCCAGATTGTGACTGTTAGTTCGTTTAGTCAGTGACAGAAGATGACAGTCGTCCAAATGTGATGGTTAGTTCATGTAGTCAGTGACATAAGATGACAGTCGTCCAGAAGTGACTGTTAGTCCATGTAGTCAGTGACATAAGATGACAGTCGTCCAGAAGTGACTGTTAGTTCATGTAGTCAGTGACATAAGATGACAGTCGTCCAGAAATGTGACTGTTAGTCCATGTAGTCAGTAACATAAGATGACAGTCGTCCATATGTGACTGTTAGTTCATATAGTCAGTGACACAAGATGACAGTTGTCCAGATGTGACTGTTAGTTCGAGTAGTCAGTGACACAAGATGACAGTCTTCCAGATGTGACTGTTAATTCATGTACAGTGACACAAGATGACAGTCGTCAAGATGTGACTATTAGTTCATGTAGTCAGTGACACAAGATGACAGTCGTCCAGAAGTGACTGTTAGTTCATGTAGTCAGTAACATAAGATGACAGTCGTCCAGAAGTGACTATTAGTTCATGTAGTCAGTGACATAAGGTGACAGTCGTCAAGATGTGACTATTAGTTCATGTAGTCAGTGACACAAGATGACAGTCGTCCATATGTGACTATTAGTTCATATAGTCAGTGACACAAGATGACAGTTGTCCAGATGTGACTGTTAGTTCGAGTAGTCAGTGACACAAGATGACAGTCTTCCAGATGTGACTGTTAATTCATGTAGTCAGTGACACAAGGTGACAGTCTTCCAGATCTTACGGTTAGTTCATGTAGTCAGTGACAGAAGATGACAGTCGTCAAGATGTGACTGTTCGTTCATGTAGTCAGTGACACAAGATGACAGTCGTCAAGATGTGACTATTAGTTCATGTAGTCAGTGACACAAGATGACAGTCGTCCAGAAGTGATTGTTAGTTCATGTAGTCAGTGACAGAAGATGACAGTTGTCAAGATGTGACTGCTATTTCATGTAGTCAGTGACACAAGATGACAGTCGTCCAGAAGTGACTGTTAGTTCATGTAGTCAGTGACAGAAGATGACAGTTGTCAAGATGTGACTGCTATTTCATGTAGTCAGTGACACAAGATGACAGTCGTCCAGATGTGACTGTTAGTTCATGTAGTCAGTGACAGAAGATGACGGTCGTCCAGATTAGACTGTTAGTTTATGTAGTCAGTGACAGAAAATGATAGTCGTCAAGATGTGACTGTTAGTTCACGTAGTCAGGTGACACAAGATGACGGTCGATCATGTCAGACGAGTAGTTCATGAAGGTGGTGAGAAGCTTCAGTAGCATGCGAGTTGTTAGTTCCGTGAACGACCAGACCAGACTGTACATACAAATAGTTGATACGTTTTACAACGATCTAAACACGGCACTTAGACAACACAGACCACATGACACTACCACAGTTCTAGAGGTCAGTTCAAAAGTAGAAAATGAAGTTGAAGAAGTTGGTAGCTATGGTTTAGCTCAGGAGAAAGGAATGGAAGAGGTGACAAACTGGTGGAAGAACACGCAACAGGATGATGATAGACAACGGTTTAAATAACGTCCATGACATCTTTGGATTTGGAAAAGTCCAGGAGATTCGTCATCAAAGTGACGACGTTCAGACAAACAATAGATTCAGAAATATGATGATACACAATAGATGCAGTAACATTATGATACACAATAGATTCAGAAATATTATGATACACAATAGATGCAGTAACATTATGATACACAATAGATTCAGAAATATTATGATACACAATAGATGCAGTAACATTATGATACACAATAGATTAAGAAATATTATGATACACAATAGATGCAGTAACATTATGATACACAATAGATGCAGTAACATTATGATACACAATAGATTCAGAAATATTATGGTACACAATAGATGCAGTAACATTATGGTACACAATAGATGCAGTAACATTATGATACACAATAGATTCAAAAATATTATGATACACAATAGATGCAGTAACATTATGATACACAATAGATTAAGAAATATTATGATACACAATAGATGCAGTAACATTATGATACACAATAGATTCAGAAATATTATGATACACAATAGATTCAGAAATATTATGATACACAATAGATGCAGTAACATTATGACATACAATAGATGCAGTAACATTATGATACACAATAGATGCAGAAATATTATGATACACAATAGATGCAGTAAAATTATGATACACAATAGATTCAGAAATATTATGATACACAATAGATGCAGTAACATTATGATACACAATAGATGCAGTAACATTATGATACACAATAGATGCAGTAACATTATGATACACACTGGATTGAGGATTATGATACAATAAGAAGAAATAGACAATAAGACAAAGATGAATGTGAGAAAGAATCAATCGATAACAAACTAATGTAGCACACGAAACATGACTAAATCAAAAGATGCGAAGAGATCAAATGCAGCAAATAGCAAAAACCATCTACAAAGGTATAAAATAACAGGAAGAAAGACGTGACCATATAAAACTTCAAAAACCAAAATTCACTACCCAGGAATGATGGGGGGCTTCACATGGTAGATGTACAAGTTAGGTGATGTTCAGCTTGGCAATGGCAGCGCATTGTGAAATTATCAGCTTTACCGCAGTATTGCAATTATGTGGCTATTGCCCAAAGGAAGCATCGCCAAGGATTAGGAACATACAAACCCTTCATTGCCAATAGAAATGAAGAAAAGGGTTTTCAATGACATTTTGTGGAACTAGTCTTGATGATGGATACGAATCTTGGACAATATCAAATCACACAAAGAATATCGTTGGAGATCACAGAGAAGTGGTTTTACAGAAGAATGTTGAGAATACCAATGACAGCTATAAAGAGTAATGAGGATGTTCTAGAAGTGTCTACGTTGTTAGAAAATGTACAACATGAGAAGGAATGTGTCCATTATGTTTGCTGGCACGTTTACAACATGTTGCGACAAGTGGAGGGAAGAAGACATGCTGCAGAGAGAAGCTGCGGTACAACATAAAGTGTGCTGTGTTAGAAGATCAACAACATAACTGACAAACTATAGAGATATCAAGGTATCGAGAGGCATGGTCACCTACGCCAGCATCAGGCGTGGTGATGACCTTGGAACTGCATTAAATGTGGCTGATGTGTGATTGTTGTTGCAGCTTTAAAAACAAAAAGATGTAACCATCGAGCTACTGAAGCCAGTCACGTAGACACTCTTTGTCCTCGGAAGTCAGAAAGTGAAGACAGATGATGCTGGTCTGAGTGAAATGATTTTAGTGACGACACTCTGTTTTTGATACGTCATTGACAAGTCAGTTACGATGGAGTGTTTGTGCATGTATATAAGTCCGGTGAATTTGTGCGTGTATGTGCATGTATATAATGCCCGGTGAATGTGTGTATGTGCATGTATATATATATATATATATATATATATATATATATATATATCCGGTGAATGTGTTTGTGTGTGTGTGCTTTAGTATGTGTACGCTGTGAATTGTAATTTGGAACTTTTTTTTTGTTGGGGTGGGGGTGGGGGGGGTGGGGAGAGGTGTTTAGGAGTGTGAATTACTTCTAGAGGCGAAACTCAATTGTTTGCTTAAAATGTGTTCTACTTATGTGATTATATTGTATATTTCGGTAGTTGGATGTTCTACTTCTGTGATTATATTGTATATCTCGGTAGTTGGATGTTCTACTTCTGTGATTATATTGTATATCTCGGTAGTGGGATGTTCTACTTCTGTGATTATATTGTATATCTCGGTAGTTGGATGTTCTAGTTCTGTGATTATATTGTATATGTCGGCAGTTGGACGTTCTACTTATGTGATTATACTGTATATGTCTGTAGTTGGATGTTCTACTTATGTGATTATATTGTATATCTCGGTAGTTGGATGTTCTACTTATGTGATTATATTGTATATGTCTGTAGTTGGATGTTCTACTTATGTTCATGAGTAATTGTAATGTTGGTGGTTGTATGAAGTGTGTTATTGCCGTGCTCGTTGGATGCAGTAATGTTGGACAATGCGAGCGATGGCATATTGCAGGTACCAGACGGTGATTGACATGATCGCCTCGGGTCGTGTAGATGTCAAACGGCTGGTCACTCACAGGTTCCCGCTAGAACAGGCTTTGGAAGCTTATGACACGGCCCTTAGGAGAGAAGGGGTCAAGGTCATAATTGACTGTCGCAGAAACTGATGCTTCCTGGTCGCTAAAGGGCGGAGTCTGTTTCTGTTAAAGTTGTGGTTGTTAATAAAGGGTGCTTGTTAATAGAAGGAACTTGTTGATAGAGCTGTACTTGTTGATAGAGCTGTACTTGTTGATAGAGCTGTACTTGTTGATAGAGGGTATTTGTTGATAGAGCTGTACTTGTTGATAGAAGGTACTTGTTGATAGAGCTGTACTTGTTGATAGAGCTGTACTTGTTGATAGAGGGTACTTGTTGATAGAGCTGTACTTGTTGATAGAGGGTATTAGTTGATAGAGCTGCACTTGCTAATAGAGCTGTACTTGATGATAGAGGGTACTTGTTGATAGAGCTGTACTTGTTGATAGAAGGTACTTGTTGATAGAGCTGTACTTGTTGATAGAAGGTACTTGTTGATAGAGGGTACTTGTTGATAGAGCTGTACTTGTTGATAGAGCTGCACTTTGTTGATAGAGCTGTACTTGTTGATAGAAGGTACTTGGTGATAGAGCTGTACTTGTTGATAGAGCTGTACTTGTTGATAGAGCTGTATTTGTTGACAGAGGGTATTTGTTGATAGAGCTGTACTTGTTGATAGAGGGTATTTGTTGATAGAGCTGTACTTGTTGATAGAAGGTACTTGTTGATAGAGCTGTACTTATTGATAGAGCTGTACTTGTTGATAGAGGGTATTTGTTGATAGAGCTGTACTTGTTGATAGAAGGTACTTGTTGATAGAGCTGTACTTGTTGATAGAGCTGTACTTGTTGATATAGCTGTACTTATTGATAGAGGGTATTTGTTGATAGAGCTGTATTTGTTGATAGAAGGTACTTGTTGATAGAGCTGTATTTGTTGATAGAGCTGTACTTGTTGATAGAGCTGTACTTGTTGACAGAGGGTATTTGTTGATAGAGCTGTACTTGTTGATAGAGGGTATTTGTTGATAGAGGGTATTTGTTGATAGAGGGTATTTGTTGATAGAGCTGTACTTGTTGATAGAAGGTACTTGTTGATAGAGCTGTACTTGTTGATAGAGCTGTACTTGTTGATAGAGGGTATTTGTTGATAGAGCTGTACTTGTTGATAGAGGGTATTTGTTGATAGAGCTGTACTTGTTGATAGAAGGTACTTGTTGATAGAGCTGTACTTGTTGATAGAGCTGTACTTGTTGATAGAGGGTATTTGTTGATAGAGCTGTACTTGTTGATAGAGGGTATTTGTTGATAGAGCTGTACTTGTTGATAGAGCTGTACTTGTTGATAGAAGGTACTTGTTGATAGAGCTGTACTTGTTGATAGAGCTGTACTTGTTGATAGAGGGTATTTGTTGATAGAGCTGTACTTGTTGATAGAAGGTACTTGTTGATAGAAGGTACTTGTTGATAGAGCTGTACTTGTTGATAGAGGGTATTTGTTGATAGAGCTGTACTTGTTGATAGAGGGTATTTGTGATAGAGCTGTACTTGTTGATAGAAGGTACTTGTTGATAGAGCTGTACTTGTTGATAGAGCTGTACTTGTTGATAGAGGGTATTTGTTGATAGAGCTGTACTTGTTGATAGAGGGTATTTGTTGATAGAGCTGTACTTGTTGATAGAGCTGTACTTGTTGATAGAAGGTACTTGTTGATAGAGCTGTACTTGTTGATAGAGCTGTACTTGTTGATAGAGGGTATTTGTTGATAGAGCTGTACTTGTTGATGAGCTGTACTTTGTTGATAGAGCTGCACTTGTTGATAGAGCTGTACTTGTTGATAGAAGGTACTTGTTGATAGAGCTGTACTTGTTGATAGAGCTGTACTTGTTGATAGAGCTGTACTTGTTGATAGAGGGTATTTGTTGATAGAGCTGTACTTGTTGATAGAAGGTACTTGTTGATAGAGCTGTACTTGTTGATAGAGCTGTACTTGTTGATAGAGCTGTACTTGTTGATAGAGGGTACTTGTTGATAGAGCTGTACTTGTTGATAGAGGGTATTTGTTGATAGAGCTGCACTTGTTAATAGAGCTGTACTTGATGATAGAGGGTACTTGTTGATAGAGCTGTACTTGTTGATAGAGGGTATTTGTTGATAGAGCTGTACTTGTTAATAGAGGGTACTTGTTGATAGAGCTGTACTTGTTGATAGAGCTGCACTTTGTTGATAGAGCTGTACTTGTTGATAGAAGGTACTTGTTGATAGAGCTGTACTTGTTGATAGAGCTGTACTTGTTGATAGAGCTGTATTTGTTGACAGAGGGTATTTGTTGATAGAGCTGTACTTGTTGATAAAGGGTATTTGTTGATAGAGCTGTACTTGTTGATAGAAGGTACTTGTTGATAGAGCTGTACTTATTGATAGAGCTGTACTTGTTGATAGAGGGTATTTGTTGATAGAGCTGTACTTGTTGATAGAAGGTACTTGTTGATATAGCTGTACTTATTGATAGAGGGTATTTGTTGATAGAGCTGTATTTGTTGATAGAAGGTACTTGTTGATAGAGCTGTATTTGTTGATAGAGCTGTACTTGTTGATAGAGCTGTACTTGTTGACAGAGGGTATTTGTTGATAGAGCTGTACTTGTTGATAGAGGGTATTTGTTGATAGAGCTGTACTTGTTGATAGAAGGTACTTGTTGATAGAGCTGTACTTGTTGATAGAGCTGTACTTGTTGATAGAGGGTATTTGTTGATAGAGCTGTACTTGTTGATAGAGGGTATTTGTTGATAGAGCTGTACTTGTTGATAGAAGGTACTTGTTGATAGAAGGTACTTGTTGATAGAGCTGTACTTGTTGATAGAGCTGTACTTTGTTGATAGAGCTGTACTTGTTGATAGAAGGTACTTGTTGATAGAGCTGTACTTGTTGATAGAGGGTATTTGTTGATAGAGCTGTACTTGTTGATAGAGGGTATTTGTTGATAGAGCTGTACTTGTTGATAGAGCTGTACTTGTTGATAGAAGGTACTTGTTGATAGAGCTGTACTTGTTGATAGAGCTGTACTTGTTGATAGAGGGTATTTGTTGATAGAGCTGTACTTGTTGATGAGCTGTACTTTGTTGATAGAGCTGTACTTGTTGATAGAGCTGTACTTGTTTATAGAGCTGTACTTGTTGATAGAGCTGTACTTGTTGATAGAGCTGTACTTGTTGATAGAGGGTATTTGTTGATAGAGCTGTACTTGTTGATAGAGCTGTACTTGTTGATAGAAGGTACTTGTTGATAGAGCTGTACTTGTTGATAGAGCTGTACTTGTTGATAGAGCTGTACTTGTTGATAGAGGGTATTTGTTGATAGAGCTGTACTTGTTGATAGAGCTGTATTTTGTTGATAGAGCTGTACTTGTTGATAGAGGGTATTTGTTGAAAGAGCTGTATTTGTTGATAGAGCTGTACTTGTTGATAGAGGGTATTTGTTGATAGAGCTGTACTTGTTGATAGAAGGTACTTGTTGATAGAGCTGTATTTGTTGATAGAGCTGTACTTGTTGATAGAGGGTATTTGTTGATAGAGCTGTACTTGTTGATAGAGGGTATTTGTTGATAGAGCTGTACTTGTTGATAGAAGGTACTTGTTGATAGAAGGTACTTGTTGATAGAGGGTATTTGTTGATAGAGCTGTACTTGTTGATAGAGCTGTACTTGTTGATAGAGCTGTACTTGTTGATAGAGCTGTACTTGTTGATAGAGGGTATTTGTTGATAGAGCTGTACTTGTTGATAGAGGGTATTTGTTGATAGAGCTGTACTTGTTGATAGAGCCTACTCGTTGCTACAGCTGTACTTGTTGATAATAATGTACTTGTTGATAATAATGCACTTGTTGACAGCGCTGTACTTGATAAAACTGATCATACTTGAAATAAAGCCAGATGTACTTTTTGTTTTTTAATTTCTGGTTTTGTGTTTGGATCATCTTGCGTATGTGACTTAAGAGTAGACATGTGTTAATATAACAGAACATAAGATACGTGTGCCAAACACGAGGATAGTACGAAGGAATGTGATTTAAGAGATGTTAATATAACAGAACATAAGATACGTGTGTCAAACACGGGGATAGTACGAAGGAATGTGATTTAAGAGATGTTAATATAACAGAACATAAGATACGTGTGCCAAACACGGGGATAGTACGAAGGAATGTGATTTAAGAGATGTTAATATAACAGAACATAAGATACGTGTGTCAAACACAAGCAACAATTGCCACGTTACCTATAAGATATTAATATTTCAATCAACAAAAGAAATGTATAAAACATGAAGATAAGGTCAAATCTTGACACATTAAATCATGATTGATTGGACATTGACTGATCATTGACTTAAAGTTGACTGGATATTTACTGGATATTGATTGGACATTGACTGAAAGTTGACTGGATATTGATTAGGCATTGACTGGACATTACTGGAGACATCAGTCTTGGCTGAAAACAGATGTGGGATGCCACTATTATGGGCTACAGATACAGGACAAAGTGTCGGCACCCTAATGTCAATGTCTGTCGTATCGATGAAGCAAAGATAATCAAGAATACTACACCACCGTTGTGTCACAAGAAGCAATGAACTTAACAAGAAAAGCTACGACAAACAAATGCCAGAACTGATCACATCAAAGCAACAATGGTAGTCCTGCTGTTTCAGTGCACAATCATGTAAATGCTCTTGTGAGTCTAAGACAAGCACATGTCAAAAGTTTCAACTTCCATCAAGAAAAACAACAAAGCAATGCTGCTAACAAAAGGTTTCACAGAACAAGAGATAATTATTTAAGAAACGTCGGCAAATAACACCAAAAGATCACACTTCACGGAAACAAAAGGAAGATCCGTTCCTGGTTTTATCCTTTTTCGAGTTCTCAACACTTGACTGTCCTCGACACATGCATGTCCTCAACACTTGACTGTCCACAACATCTGACTGTCCTCAACACTTTATTGTCACCAACACTTGACTGTCCACAACATCTGACTGTCCTCAACACTTGACTGTCCACAACATCTGACTGTCCTCAACACTTTATTGTCACCAACACTTGACTGTCCACAACATCTGACTGTCCTCAACACTTTATTGTCACCAACACTTGACTGTCCACAACATCTGACTGTCCTCAACACTTGAATGTCCACAACATCTGACTGTCCTCAACACTTTATTGTCACCAACACTTGACTGTCCACAACATCTGACTGTCCTCAACACTTGACTGTCCACAACATCTGACTGTCAACTACAACAGACTGTCCTCAACACTTGACTGTCCTCAACACTTGACTATCCGCAACATCTGACTGTCCTCAACATCTGAGTGTCCTCAGCAGTTGACTGTTCACAACATCTGACTGTCCTCAACACTTGACTGTCCTCAACTCTTGGCTGTCCACAACATCTGACTGTCCTCAACACTTGACTATCCTCCAACACATGACTGTCAACTACAACTGAGTGTATGCAACATCTGACTGTCCACAACATCTGACTATCCACAACATCTGACTGTCCTCAGCAATTGACTGTGAACGACAATTCACTGTCAACGCCAACTCACTGTCAATTACAACTTGCTGTCAATGACAACTCGATGTCAACGACAACTCACTGTCAATGACAACTCACTGCCAACGACAACTCACTGTCAATGACAACTGACTGTCAATGACAACTCACTGTCAACGACAACTCACTGTCAATGACAACGCAGTGTCAACGACAACTCACTGTCAATGACAACTGACTGTCCACAATACCTAACTGTCAACGACACCTCACTGTTTACAACACTTGACTGTCAACAACATCTGTCTACAACATCAGACAGTCAACGACAACTGAATGTCCTCAACACTTGACTGTTCACTACATCTAACTGTCAACAACATCTGACTGTCTACAACTTCTGACTGTCCTCAACACTTGACTGTAAACTACATCTGACTGTCAACGACAATTCACTGTCCACAACACGTGACTTTCAACGACATGTGATTGTTCACAACACCTGACTGTCAACGGTAACTGACTGTTCACGACAACTCACTGTCTAAAACACTTGACTGCCAACAACATCTGACTGTCCACAACATCTGACAGTCAACGACAACTGAATGTCCACAACACTTGACTCTCAACAGCAACTGAATGTCCACAACACTTGATTCTCAACAACAACTGAATGCCCACAACACTTGACTCTCAACGACAACTGAATGCCCACAACACTTGGCTCTCAACGAAAACTGAGTGTCCACAACACCTGACAGTCAACAACAATTGAATGTCCACAACACTTGACTCTCGACAACAACTGAATGTCCACAACACCTGGCAGTCAACGACAACTGAATCTCCACAACACTTGACTCTCAACTGCAACTAAATGTCCACAACACTTGACTCTCAACGACAACTAAATGTCCACAACACGACTCTCAACGACAACTAAATGTCCACAACACTTGACTCTCAACGACAACCAAATGTCCACAACACTTGACTCTCAACGACAACTAAATGTCCACAACACTTGATTCTCAACAACAACTGAATGCCCACAACACTTGACTCTCAACGACAACTGAATGCCCACAACACTTGGCTCTCAACGAAAACTGAGTGTCCACAACACCTGACAGTCAACAACAATTGAATGTCCACAACACTTGACTCTCGACAACAACTGAATGTCCACAACACCTGGCAGTCAACGACAACTGAATCTCCACAACACTTGACTCTCAACTGCAACTAAATGTCCACAACACTTGACTCTCAACGACAACTAAATGTCCACAACACTTGACTCTCAACGACAACTAAATGTCCACAACACTTGACTATCAACGACAACTGAATATCTACAATACTTGACTCTCAATGACGTCCACAACACTTGACTCTCAACGACAATTAGTGTGTGCTCTAGCGTTTGGTTTCTCGTGGCAAGGCGCTGTGCCGAGAAGTACGGGTTCGATCCTGCTTCGGACCGTCTATTGTTCTCTGTTTTTATCTGTTGATTGTGATTGTTTCCGAGTGCTGTAAACATAGCTCTTCCCCTGAAATGATTCGCTGATCTATCACCTCGGAAGTTTCCCTCCACAATAATATTCATTGATTATTATTTGTCTCGTGCTATACATTGACTAGGCTTGACTCGCTCCAAACCTGGCACGTAGTGGCTGTCCCACCTGACCTGCTAATGTCGGCACCAGCTGACACCGGACTTGTGTTTGGAGGGGGTGTGGCCTATCCATATACTGTATTAAGAAAAGAAAGACATTGTAAATGGACCAAACAGGAGAAATCACTCGCGGCCGAGCTGGGACTTTAAGGTTGGATGTTCAAGAAGTTCCCAACCCAGCTAGTGAGTGGTCTTATGAGTTAATCGAGCCGCTCTGGCATTGTCAATGCGCAGCAGTTCACCTCTATAGCTCGTTTCAAATCATTTGCCCAACTTAAAAACGCTATTACTCTCTAACCCTTTGTTAAATACTTTTGAAATTTTCCAAATGTTATTAGAATGCAAAAGACCCTTTAAATGTATATTTAACAAATATCTTGCAGCTGCAGTTTTCTTAAAGCGGCGATATTTCTTTGATTTTTGTCAAAATTGTAAATTGTGAAGCCCTAAAGAATAGAAATTACCGTAGTTGCTGGTCTATGATTAATTTTCACTAGGTAAAGGCGTGGCCATAATGGGGAAATAACTGGATAGGACAAAACACCAGGAGAATTATTGTCTGCTCAGTTCGAGGACGGACGATAATATCAAGGTATACCTGTATGTCCAATTTTCATATTTGTGTGGTCCTGAAAAGGACCGTTTGTTGTACTAATTTAAGGTAATATAGGGGCCAACATTGTGGGGGCTATATACTTTCATTCTGAATCAGACGAGTCTAAAAGATTAATAACTGTTTGGGGTTGAACATTCCACAAACCATCATTTTTCCAATATTCCTCTTCCTGTTTTAAGACGTGGTCTTCACATTTAGCCCAATAATCTTTGTCTATATTTAATAAAGCGAGATTAGCAAGAGTCTTTACATCGCATATTTTGAATGTTGTATTTTCCTCTGCCACTTGTCCTTTTAATTTTGCCCAGATTAGTTCTATTGGATTTAAATGAGCATGGTAAGGTGGCAGCCTCAAACTTATATGACCGTGCTCTTGGATAATCTTATCTATTTGAAAAATCTTTGTCCTCTGTTTTTGCTTTACTAGAGATAATAATTCAGGTTTTAAGTACATGTTATTAAATTGTATGTACTCCTTTGTGAGCCATATCTTAATAGCATCTTTTGTACTGGATGACGTCGGGACTTTATCTTCAAGTGCAACAATGTTGTGGTACGCTGCATTGTCCATTATTAGGCAAGATGGTCGATCTAGTGATGGGAGAGCAGAATTTTCAATCCAATGTCTAAATATGTGACCATTCATCTCAGAGTGATAATCCTGATTGTCTATGGATTTTTAAAGAAAAATGAGCTCTGCATTCTGTATTAGTCCATGTTGTCGACTACCTGCATGAGCAATTATCAAGCGCTGTCCTTTGCTGCTAGGTATTAATCTCTTAATCTTTCCATCTGATGACTGCCATTCCCTTTGGT
This sequence comes from Megaustenia siamemsis, assembly GCA_032433765.1. NCBI lineage: Eukaryota > Metazoa > Mollusca > Gastropoda > Stylommatophora > Ariophantidae > Megaustenia > Megaustenia siamemsis. The sequence continues at coordinate 205,877 of JAVIAB010000092.1, forward strand.
TAGTGTGGTGAGCATTGATCCATGTTTCATCCAAGTACAAAATATGACCTTGCTTGCGCACCTCTTTTACTTCACGTAAGTACTTGCTTCTCATGACTACTATATGTGGCTTCTCACAGATGATGTTTCGTCCATTGGAATACTTTCTGAATGTAAAGCCTGCAGCTCTCACATTCCTCCATAATGTAGACTTTGATATTTCAATACTGTTGTTCTTTTTCAGCGATACTTTTAATTTTCTTATTGTAACAGTTTCATTCATACCCAACATTTTGCGAATTTCACTTCTAATAAGTTCACTGTTGAAATTATCCAACATTTTTGCTCTTCCTTGTGATTTTGTATATTTTGAACATTGACGGTCACGTGCTTGAATCCAGCGATTAAATGACCGTTTAGATAAATCCAAAATGTGTCTTGTCCTATTCTCAGGGTTTTCTAAAGAATGAAATAATCTTCCTCGTTTAGCCTCTTTGCAAAAATAGTCATACATTTTTATTGCGATGTTTTCTAAACTGCAAAATTTCATTTTAAGACTCATGATAAATGTTATAGTTCCACGTCTACACCTATGAATGAACGGAAATGGAACACACAATGCCTCGTGTTTTCTACAAGTGTCTAATTGTGTCAGGAAACCCACGTTGAAAGCGTGCAAAAACGTCAATTGTACCGTGTATGGATTTTTAATCGCTATTTTTAAATTAAAATACTGTAAACACTAAGTTTTGACTATATCAATGGGTCGTTATAAATTTATATAAATCAAATAAGCAACAATAATAACCGAATGTTTTTTTTTTATGAAATTAATTCCCTTTTGGGTTCTAATCATTATAACTTTACATGCAAATTTTGAAAAAATTACAAAAAGAGATTAAAACGATATCGATTTTAAAAGCTGGGCACATTATTTGAAACGAGCTATAGTCACCAGGCCAGGACGTTTTCTTCTGACGTAACATTGGATTCTTGTTGGCAGAAAGGGAAGAAGGAGCTTTCCATTGCATTGAAAACACGTTTTGTGGGCACACGTTTTGTGGGCACCCGTTTTGTGGGCACCCGTTTTGTGGGCACCCGTTTCGTTTTGTGGCACACGTTTTGTGGGCACACGTTTTGTGGGCACATGTTTTGTGGACAGACGTTTTGTGGGCATACGTTTTGTGGGCACACGTTTTGTGGGCACACGTTTTGTGGGCACACGTTTTTATGGATTGTGGAAGAAAACAAAGCCTCCATTGATGGTTACAATTCTAGAGCTTTTCTATAGCGGGGAATAGAGTTAACCATCTATAGCGGGGAATAGAGTTAACAATCTATAGCGGGGAATAGAGTTAACCATCTATAGCGGGGAATAGAGTTAACCATCTATAGCGGGGGAATAGAGTTAACCATCTATAGCGGGGAATAGAGTTAACCACCTATAGCAGGGAATAGAGTCAACCATCTATAGCAGGGAATAGAGTCAACCATCTATAGTAGGGAATAGAGTCGACTATCTAGAGCACGGAATAGAGTCAAACATCTATAGCGGGGAATAGAGTCAACCATCTATAGCAAGGAATCAAGTCAACCATCTATAGTAGGGAATAGAGTCGACCACCTATAGCAGGGAATAGAGTCAACCATCTATAGCGGGGAATAGAGTCAACCATCTATATCGGGGAATAGAGTTAACCACCTATAGCAGGGAATAGAGTCAACCATCTATAGCAGGGAATAGAGTCAACCATCTATAGTAGGGAATAGAGTCGACCATCTAGAGCACGGAATAGAGTCAAACATCTATAGCGGGGAATAGAGTCAACCATCTATAGCAAGGAATCGAGTCGACCAACTATAGCATGGAGTAGAGTCAACCATCTATAGCGGGGAATAGACAACCATCTATAGCGGGGGATATAGTCAACCATCTATAGGGGAATAGAGTCAACCATCTATAGCTTTGAATAGTCAACCATCTATAGCGGGGGATATAGTCAACCATCTATAGCAGGAATAGTCAACCATCTATAGCGGGGAATAGAGTCAAACATCTATAGCAGTGAATAGTCAACCATCTATAGCGGGGGATATAGGCAACCATCTATAGCGGGGAGTAGAGTCAACCATCTACAACAGGGAATAGAGTCAACCATCTATAGCAAGGAATAGAGTCAACCATCTATAGTAAGGAATAGAGTCAACCATCTATAGCAGGGAATAGAGTCAACAATCTATAGCAGAGAATAGAGTCAACCATCTATAGCAGTGAATAGTCTCAACCATCTATAGCAGAGAATAGAGTCAACCATCTATAGTAGGGAATAGAGTCAACCATCTGTAGCAGGGAATCGAGTCAACCATCTATAGTAGGGAATAGAGTCGATCACATATAGCAGGGAATAAAGTCAACCATCTATAGCGGGGAATAGAGTCAACCATCTATAGCAGGGAATAGAGTCAACCATCTATAGCAGGGAATAGAGTCAACCATCTATAGCGGTAAACAGAGTCAACCATCTATAGCAAGGAAATAGAGTCAACCATCTATAGCAGGGAATAGAGTCAACCATCTATAGCGGGGAATAGAGTCAACCATCCATAGCAGTGAATGGAATCAACCATCTATAGCAAGGAATAGAGTCAACCATCTACAGCAAGAAATGGAGTCAACCATCTATAGCGGGGGATATAGTCAACCATCTATAGCGGGGAATAGTCAACCATCTATAGCGGGGAATAGAGTCAACCATCTATAACAGTGAATAGTCAACCATCTATAGCAGTGAATAGTCAACCATCTATAGCGCGGAACAGATTCCACAATCTATAGCGGGGAATAGACTCAGCCATCTATAGCGGTAAATAAAGTCAACCATCTATAGCGGTAAATAGAGTCAACCATCTATAGCGGGAAACAGAGTCAACCATCTATAGCGGTAAACAGAGTCAACCATCTATAGCAAGGAAATAGAGTCAACCATCTATAGCAGGGAATAGAGTCAACCATCTATAGCGGGGAATAGAGTCAACCATCCATAGCAGTGAATGGAATCAACCATCTATAGCAAGGAATAGAGTCAACCATCTACAGCAAGAAATGGAGTCAACCATCTATAGCGGGGATATAGTCAACCATCTATAGCGGGGAATAGTCAACCATCTATAGCGGGGAATAGAGTCAACCATCTATAACAGTGAATAGTCAACCATCTATAGCAGTGAATAGTCAACCATCTATAGCGCGGAACAGATTCCACAATCTATAGCGGGGAATAGACTCAGCCATCTATAGCGGTAAATAAAGTCAACCATCTATAGCGGTAAATAGAGTCAACCATCTATAGCGGGAAACAGAGTCAACCATCTATATCAGAGAATAGAGTCAACCATCTATAGCGGGAAACAGAGTCAACCACCTTTAGCGTGAAATAGAGTCAACTATCTATAGCAAAGAATAGTGTCAACCATCTTTAGCGGAGAATAGAGCCAACCATCTATAGCAGTGAATGGAATCAACCATCTATAGCAAGGAATAGAGTCAACCATCTATAGCGGGAAATAGAGTCAACCTTCTATAGCAGTGAATAGTCGACCATCTATAGCGGGGGATAGAATCAACCATCTACAGCGGGAAATAGTGTCTACCATCTATAGCGAGAAATAGAGTCAACCATCTATATCAGAGAATATAGTCAACCACCTATAGCGGGAAACAGAGTCAACCACCTTTAGCGTGAAATAGAGTCAACCATCTATAGCAAAGAATAGTGTCAACCATCTTTAGCGGAGAATAGAGCCAACCATCTATAGCAGTGAATGGAATCAACCATCTATAGGAAGGAATAGAGTCAACCATCTATAGGGGGAAATAGAGTCAACCTACTATAGCAGTGAATAGTCGACCATCTATAGCGGGGGATAGAATCAACCATCTATAGCGGGAAATAGAGTCAACCATCTATAGCAGAGAATAGAGTCAACCATCTATAGCGGGGAATAGAGCCAACCATCTATAGCAGGGAATAGAGTCAACCATCTATAGTAGGGAATAGAGTCGACCACCTATAGCAGGGAATAGTGTCAACCATCTATAGCAGTGAATAGTCAACCATTTATAGCAGGGGATAGAATCAACCATCTATAGTGGGGAATAGAGTTAACCATCTATAGCAGAGAATAGAGTCAACCATCTATAGCGGGGGAATAGTCAACCATCTATAGCAGGGAATCGAGTCAACCATCTATAGTAGGGAATAGAGTCGACCATCTATAGCAGGGAATAGTTAGCCATCTATAGTAGGGAATAGAGTCAACCATCTATAGTAGGGAATAGAGTCAACCATCTATAGCAGAGAATAGAGTCAACCATCTATAGTAGGGAATAGAGTGGACCACCTATAGCAGGGAATAAGAGTCAACCATCTATATCAGGGAATAGTCAACCAACTATAGTAGGGAATAGAGTCGACCACCTATAGCAGGAATAGAGTCAACCATCTATAGTAGAGAATAGAGTCAACCGTCTATAGCAAGGAATAGAGTCAACCATCTGTAGTAGGCAATATAGTCGACCACCTATAGCAGTGAATAGTCAACCATCTATAGTAGTAGTGAATAGAGTCAACCATCTATAGTAGGGAATAGAGTCAACCATCTATACCAGAGAATAGAGTCAACCATCTATAGTAGGGAATAGAGTCGACCATCTATAGCAGGGAATAGTCAACCATCTATAGCGGGGAATAGAGTCAACCACCTATAGCAGGGAATAGAGTCAACCATCTATAGCAGGTAATAGTCATCCATCTATAGTAGGGAATAGAGTCGACCATCTACAGCAGGGAATAGAGTCAAACATCTATAGCGGGGAATAGAGGCAACCATCTATAGCAAGGAATAGAGTCAACCAACTATAGCATGGAATGGAGTCAACCATCTATAGCGGGGAATAGTCAACCATCTATAGCGGGGGATATAGTCAACCATCTACAGCGGGGAATAGAGTCAACCATCTATAGTAGGGAATAGTCAACCATCTATTGCGGGGGGATATAGTCAACAATCTATAGCGGGGAATAGAATCAACCATCTATAGATGGTAACAGAGTCAACCATCTATAGCGGGGAATAGAGTCAACGATCTATAGTGGGGAATAGAGTCAACCATCTATAGCGGGGAATAGAGTCAACCATCTATAGCGGGGAAAAGTCAACCATCTATAGCGGGGAATAGAGTCAACGATCTATAGCAGTGAATAGTCAACCATCTATAGCGGGGGATATAGTCAACAATCTATAGCGGGGAATAGAATCAACCATTTATAGCGGGGAATAGAGTCAACCATCTATAGTGGGGAATAGAGTCAAACATCTATAGCGGGGAATAGAGTCAACCATCTATAGCGGGGAATGGAGTCAACCATCTATAGCAGTGAATAGTCAACCACCTATAGCTGGGGATAGACTCAACCATCTGTAGCGGGAATAGAGTCAACCACCTCTAGCAGGGAATATAGTCAACCATCTATAGCAAGGAATAGACTCAACCATCTATAGTGGGGAATAGAATCGACCATCTACAACAGGGAATAGAGTCAAACATCTATAGCGGGGAATAGAGTCAACCATCTATAGCAGGGAATAGAGTCAACCAACTATAGCAGGGAATAGAGTGAACCATCTATAGCGGGGAATAGTCAACCATCTATTGCTGTAAATGGAATCAACCATCTATAGCGGGGAATAGAGTCAACCATCTATAGCAGTGAATGGTCAACCATCTATAGCGGGGAATAGACTCAACCATCTATATCGGTAAAAAGATTCAACCATCTGTAGCGGTAAAGAGTCAACCATCTATAGCGGGAAACAGAGTCAACCATCTATAGCGGGAAATAGAGTCAACCATCTATATCAGGGAATAGGGTCAACCATCTATATCTGGAAACAGAGTCAACCACCTATAGCGTGAAATAGAGTCAACCATCTATAGCAAGGAATAGGGTCAACCATCTATATCAGGGAATAGGGTCAACCATCTATAGCTGGAAACAGAGTCAACCACCTATAGCGGGAAATAGAGTCAACCATCTATAGTAAGGAATAGAATCAACCATCAATAGCGGGGAATAGAGCCAACCATCTATAGCAGTGAATGGAATCAACCATCTATAGCAAGGAATAGAGTCAACCATCTATAGCAGGGAATAGAGTCAACCTTTTATAGCAGTGAATGGAATCAACCATCTATAGCAAGGAATAGAGTCAACCATCTATAGCGGGGAATAGAGTCAACCATCTATAGCAGTGAATGGAATCAACCATCTATAGCTGGTAATAGAGTCAACCATATATAGCGGGGAATAGAGTCAACCATCTATAGCGGGGAATAGAGGCAACGATCTATAGCAGTGAATAGTCAACCATCTATGGCGGGGAATATATTCCACCATCTATAGCGGGGAATAGAGTCAACCATCTATAGCGGTAAACAGAGTCAACCATCTATTGCAAGGAAATAGAGTCAACCATCTATAGCAGGGAATAGAGTCAACCATCTATAGCGGGGAAAAGAGTCAACCATCTATAGCAGTGAATGGAATCAACCATCTATAGCAAGGAATAGAGTCAAGCATCTACAGCAAGAAATGGAGTCAACCATCTATAGCGGGGGATAGAGTCAACCATCAATAGCGGGCAATAGAGTCAACCATCTATAGCAGGGAATAGAGTCAACCATCGATATCACGGAATAGATTCAACCATCTATAGCAGGGAATAGAGTCAACCATCTATAGCACGGAATAGAGTCAACCATCTATAGCACGGAATAGAGTCAACCATCTATAGCACGGAATAGAGTCAACCATCTATAGCACGGAATAGAGTCAACCATCTATAGCACGGAATAGAGTCAACCATCTATAGCACGGAATAGAGTCAACCATCTATAGCACGGACTAGAGTCAACCATCTATAGCACGGAATAGAGTCAACCATCTGTAGCGGGTAATAGAGTTAACCATCTCGTTTTAGCATTACATAAAAGTTATTCTCATTTGAACAAAGACACGCAATTCTTTAGATTTATGTGTTCTTACTGCTTAAATATGGGAACAAGTGAAATGTGCTAGGTAGCCTTCTGTGCTCTCTATGTCAACAGATAACCTGCACCACGTTGACAACAGTTGTGGAGAATGTGACCCGACCAACTAACGAGAATAGTATCAGTGTTACATGGAACCACAAGGGACCAGAAATACATTAATGGATATTCGAAAGAAGTTTCAGGATTGAAACCTCAACATGCTAGATCTATAATATACTTCAGCGGATGGTGAACCAATGTTGTCATATACGCTCTTTTAACATGCTGTGGCTTAGAGACATGACCTAACAATTAATGTAGATGTTGGCAAATTATATATATATATATATATATATATATATATATATATATATATATATATATATATATATATATATATAAGCAGTGCATCACTTTTGCGCGCAGTAATTGTTCGATAACATCACAACAGCCAGAACGTGACTGTCAAATCAGATGGTGATGCCCAGAAAGCGATACGATCGGTTGTGTCAACAAATTTAACAAATTCAATCTATCCTTTCAAAGATAATATACTGTAATAATTGTACTATTTTTCTGTATTTTGGAGTTTACTTTAACAGTATAATCGAGCATGTCATTTAGCACTTCAATCATTTCAGGGGAAGAGCTATGTTTACAACACTCGGACACAAAATTCACAAATAATTAAAAACAGAAAACAAAGAACAAAAGACAGCCCGAAGCAGGATCGAACCCATACTCCTAGACACAGCGCCAAGCCACGAGAAACAAATGCTAGAGCACACAGCCAACTAACAAAAAGATAGCTATCACTGGCGATGTCTTTCATGCATGTGTACTCATGACTGTAGCATTGGGTTACGAACACAATTCGGGCACATGAGCACACATGCGTAAAAGACATCGCTTATGATAGCAACTTCTTTAGGTTCCTTAGTTGACCGTGTGCTCTAGCGTTTTTTTTTTCAATTTATTATATGTAAATTTTTGTCCCTAGTGTTGTAAATATACCACTTCCCCTAAAAAGATTCGCTGATCTATCGCCTGGCAAGTTTCACTCCATTATAATTTTAATTTATTATTATTTGTCTCGTTTAGCACTCGATCATTAATCACAAAGTGCACAGAAGTAAACAAACCAATATATGGATGCTTCTTAGACTACACCAAAGATTTTGATAGAATACACAATAAACAACTTATCATCATCATGTGCCATACCGGTTGGCGTAGGCGATCATGTCCCTCCACAATCTTCTATATACAGTGCATCGTATCAGTTCTGTGTTGACTGTTTTTCATGGTATGACACCAAGCTTTCTAGAATCTTCTCTCTTTGTCGTCATCGATCTTTTTTCCTTTTATTTTGCCAGTTGTAACCAAGTATTCCAACTTTCCTCTTCTCATGATGTGCCCGAAAAATGTTGATTGTTTCTTTCTGATGTTTTTTAAGAGCTCCCTTTTTGTGTTGGCCTCTTTGAGAACTTCCTCATTGGTCTTTTTAGCTGTCCAGGGAACTTTTAAATTCTTCTGAGAAATCCCATCTCTGTGGCCTCTAATCGTCTTTTCATTGTCTACTGTCCATGATTCGCTTCCATAGGTCAGAATTGGTTCTATATAGCACCGATGAACTCTCTTTCTCATTTTTATTGACATAGATTTGTTGCATAACATATTTTTCATTTTCTGAAATGCTATTTTGGCCTGAGCTATTATGCGTTTTATTTCCGTGGTGCATCTTTAATCCGATGTTATTATTGTGCCCAAGTATTTGACGCGTTGTACTTGTTTCAGATTTGTCCTGTTTATTTTTATGCTGCATGATGGTGATGATTGTTTCGCTGATATGACCATTACTTCTGTTTTCTTACTATTCAGACTGAGACCTTTCTTGTTGCTTTCTTCTACTATTATGTCTATCATTTCTTGTAGTTCATTCTCTGTCTCTGCTGTTAAGACTGTGTCATCCGCATATCACAAATTATTTATGTTGTGACCGTTGACTTCAATTCCTTTTTTGTCTACTATTGATCTCTTATAATATGTTCGCTGTAAAGTGAAAACAAATCCGGCGACAGAACACAGCCTTGTCTGACTCCTTGTTGTATATATTGCAATTGTCCTATTTGGTTGTTAATTCGTATAGCTGCTGTTTGTTGCCAGTACATGTCTTTTATGATTCGCAGATCCCTGCCATCAATGTTTTATTTCTCCAGCATATTGATTATTTCCACATGCTTTAGTTTATCAAATGCTTTTGTGTAGTCTATAAAGCACATATATAGATCTTTCTTTACCTCTATAGATCATTCTATCAATGTTCTTAAGATGCATATTACATTATTGGTGCCCTTTCCTTCCACAAATCCACATTGTTCCTCACTTATTTCTGGTTTTATTTTGTTTCTTCCACGTCTCATGATTATTCTTAGTAATATTTTCGTCACATGGCTCATGAGACTAATAGTACGAAGGTCTTCACAATCAGTGGTGCCTAACTTCTTCGGTATGACTACAAATATAGATTTTAGTAGATCTTCGGTATTTGTCCAGTGTTGTATATGTCATTGAGTAGTTTTGTTATGATTTGTACTCCCAGCTCTCCTAATGCATTTATCTCTTCCATTGTTATATTGTAGGGACCTGGAGCTTTGCCTCTTTTCGTGTGTTGAATTGTGTCCTCCACTTCACTCTGCATAATTAGTGGTCTTGTGTCTTTGTTTAAATTGTTTAACTCTGGTCTTTCCTCATCATAGAGTTGACTGATATTTTCTGTCCATCTTTCCATTGTCTTCTCCTGTCCCATTATTATATTTCCTTCCTTTGATTTCACACATCCTGAAACTTTGACTTCTTTTCTTCCTGTTAATTCATTTAACTGATTGTGCATACATTTGGGGTCTTTCTTTTGTTGTTTTTCCATTTCTTCACATTTCTGTTTTAACCATCCTCCCTTTGCTTCTCTGTATTTTTTCTGGATCTCCTTATGCAATATTTTGTATGCCCGTTCTTCTTTCTTATGTTTTCTTTTAAGAGAAAACACAAATATTCCAACTTACAGTGTAAAATATAGTCTCAAGCCGCTAGACTGAACAGTAGCATGAAAATAAGCTTCCTTGAATCAAAGAAACTTATAAACACGAAATGCCGTCTAGTTTAAATATAATCTGGTAACAGCTATAAATTAACAAATCAGAGACTGAGTATGACAGACATCTGAATTAACCAATCAGAAAAGAGCATTAGCATGGGAGGCGGAGCAAAGAAATGACTGACATCTACATTATAACCATTCAGAAAAGAGCTTTAGTATGAAAGGCAGAGTGATTAACCAATCATAGAAGAGAGTAACTTTGGAAACGGTTCCAGTTCCATCTTAAGGTAGTTGAATGGGTCGGGTTCTCATCGAGGATCGTGGGCGTTTCTGGTCAAAAAGCCATAGAAAGTGTTTGGATAAACTTATTAATGAGTTTGTGTTCCTGTGTGTTGGATAAGACATGTAAGAAACATGCCAAGTCTTATAAAGATGAAGATTAGATGAAGATAGTGGTTGGTCAATGAGTGAGCAAACCACGACAATATCCCAAAGTGGTGATTTTAATAATGGTTTAACTTTAGACTCAATATTCAAAAAGACAACTATTCATGAAAGGTTTTTAAACACTAGTGAAACCTATACCATCTGTTCTCAAAACCAGGGAGCTGGAAAACTGGAGATTCCAACTGAAATAATTAACAACCACTCCTCGACTGATAATAGAGATATACAAATCTTTGAACAGGATATTGATTTTGAACAAATTAATGCAACGTGGAACGAACAATACGCTACTCCTGATTTCCTCGCTTTCAGCCAGCAAGGTGATGCACTAAAAGATAGAGCTACCTAGGTAAGTAATTGCTTTGGAGTCAAGTTTACCTTTTGATTTTGATATTCTCTGTTCCTCCTTCGTTATCTTTATTAGTGGGTTATTATTCATCTTATAGAGGTATTTCTACTATTACCAACAACATTAATTCTAATGTTTCCAGCATTATATTTATTGATGATGAGGATAAAGAGTAAATTTCCACATATAATGACAAATTTTAAACTAGTTGCTAGTAATGATAGACGTTATAGTAAAGGAAACTGAAAAAATAAAGGACTAATCCTTAATACCATAAAGTAACTGTACCATCAAAGAAAACGACAAGCGGAATAATATTAATACTGGTAAATCTTTTGAAGTGTTAACCTCTGGAGTTGGAGAAGAGTAAATGATAATGTAACTTACCCAAGAGACTCATGGACAATAGGTTAATAAGTGAGAAGCGAAAGAGAGATCCAATACTTGGAGGCATTTTTTTTTCTGGGACTTGTAATGAGAGCAGCTGTAATAAGTTGTACCATCTTGAAAACGTGAGGGGCGAAAAGACAGAGGTAAACAAAGAGAAATGACATCAGATAGAGAGTTGTGAAGAGATATTTTAGTATAAAGTGTTTTTCATTTAGAAGTATTTGCTCGCTTTTTTAAAGTAAATTGTCTCGTTTTCTTCTAGGTTAATTTTTCTGAAGAAACGATAATTTTAACAATCCTCGATCTTGAAAATGACGAAACCAATTATTCTTGGCAGCAATTTTCCCTATAGACAGGGAGCGCTTCAGAAACCATATACTAGAATGTGGCAAAATCATCTTCCCCCGTCCTAGCTATTGATCACAGAACCAAGATTCTAAAAAGTATTTCAGAAGTCCTAGAAACTAAAGTTTAGGTGATATTTACTTGACAAGCCCAATCATGTGCTAACAAGAACGCTTCCCTCTAATGAATATATCATACATACTCGAGTTTGTCTCCAACTTGTTAGTGTAGGCCCCGTCCTCTGGATGATCATTTGTTTTGATGACTCCATGGATGCATCGGCTTCGTGGAAAAACTTCTCATGACTCATCGAAGATGGCGGCTCTCTGATCATGTCTCAACACGTCCAATGACGTATTGCATTAGTTACTATAAATAGAACGTATTGCACTAGTTACTATAAATAGACGAGCCACGCCCCCTTGATACATCATATAAAAGGCAGCCGTTCTAATGGGTTCTACTAAAAAGAAAGCCAGAGCCCTGCTACCCAGTCGTGTGTTTATAATGGAGTCTGCTAGTATGGATATGTGTGATTCCGCTACTAATGTTGACTGTGATGGTGCTTTTGTCTACGCATCTCGCAACGGCGAGGATGTAAAACCTTTACAGAAGAATGGTTTGAAGGCTGTCTCGGATTCGAGATATCGAGCAAAGACTTTAATCAATCTTAGAAAATACGATGGCAAAACTGGGATGAAATTCCCCACACGTTAAGGTATAACAATAACACAGCCTGAATTTGAGACTTTAGTGGGTCTGAATACCAGCTTTCACCATTGCTAAGACATCCAAATATTTCTATGCCAGCTAAACAACAAATGATAAATAGCATTTTGATACCAACTTTGTGCTATGAAAGTCAAACATGGACCCTTTCTAAATCACATTTAAGAAAGATCAATACATGTGAGATGCGTTGCTTGAGAAAAGTAACGAACAACACAAGAAGAGATAGAATACCAAATGAAACCATAAGAAAAATTGTAGGAACAAAACCCTGCCAAGAATATATAGAACAACAACAACTTAAATGGTTTGGTAACCTGGTCAGAATGAATCCTTACCAATCACCATCAAGGGCGTTCTTCTCGAGAATGCATAGAAAAAGACCAAGAGAAAGACCCAGAAGAAGATGGATAGATGCAGTGACAGAGACATGTAACAACAAAGGAAAATCATTAATTCAGACAATTCGCAGCACAAGAACGACAAATGATATAAACCACGACACCTTTTAGGTATCAGTGAAAAGAGAAAAAAAAGAAAGAAGAAGTGGGTCTGAATTCTACGATTGTCTCAGAGTGTGACAGACTACAGGAAACCACTGGTGATGCGTCAACAATTCTTTCAGCAGAGTGTGGCAGTATACAACCAACCACTGATGGCGCATCTACATTTCGTTCAGAGTGTGACAGAGAACAAACGGACAATGAGGGTGACTGGTCGCTCGCTGTGCCTCCCGTTAATGAAAGCTTCCAGTACCAACAGAGTGACCTTTCAGCTTTTCTCACAGCACCAGCTCACAAACGAATTGTTCCCCGTTCGATCACTAGTATAACTGATGGATCTTATGTTATTAAGAACAATAAACAAAATTGTGTTAAGTTTTGCGATCCTTATCCATTAAAAAAATCACGTGGGAGACCACGTAAACTTGCAATTTAAGCATTATACACATGACTATGTTGTTATATGTGTACTTTTTCATTGTCTTGAATTCATATTTGCACTATTTAAATCATCATTGTTCAATTATAAATATTTGAATGTGTAACATGTGTCGTCTAAGTTAACGTATTAAAATAAAATTATGTTTTATTGTGAGAAAATAAACATGATAAAAATATCATATTTGTTTGACTTTGCATTTGACTTGTTTTAATTTGTTTAATTTTAAATTATTTTGTTGTATTAAAATAAGCAACAGTATAGAATCTATGTAATAGACAAGGTTCTATTTACGGTTTGTAAAGAAATTCACTTGTACACAAGACACTTGTTGAAACTGCTTCACAGACTGCTGTGAGAATATTTACCTTGCTGCTTGAATCTACTTATATTCAGTTCTAACCTCTCTGTCCGATCAAGTACTTTCCATTACAAACATATTAATTTCCCCCAAACGTCTCACTTTAAAACACGGGCACCGTAAAATACCTCTTATAAATGGCATTCCATCGTTCAGATGTTAGAGTCATTAACGCACTCCTGGTCAGTCTCGTGGTCAAGTGTTCATCAGTGGTATTTGGAATATCTTCACAACCTTCCCTTTGGTCGCACCTTCCCTTTGATCTCATTAGATCAAAGCCATGTCTTGCCTATCTTTGGGAAGTCTACTATAAAAGTATCTCGATTACTCTTAAGGCCGCTGTTAATATACAATTTACTCCCCAGAGAGAGGGTACCAGTTTTAATATTATTCCATTTGACGTCTTCTTTGATGGTACAGTTACTTCTTTATGGTATTAAGGATTAGTCCTTTAATTTTTCGGTTTCCTTTACTATAACGTCTATCATTACTAGCAACTAGTTTAAAATTTGTCATTATATGTGGAAATTTACTCTTTATCCTCATCATCAATAAATATAATGCTGGAAACATTAGAATTAATGTTGTTGGTAATAGTAGAAATACCTCTATAAGATGAATAATAACCCACTAATAAAGATAACGAAGGAGGAACAGAGAATATCAAAATCAAACGGTAAACTTGACTCCAAAGCAATTACTTACCTTGGTAGCTCTATCTTTTAGTGCATCACCTTGCTGGCTGAAAGCGAGGAAATCAGAAGTAGCGTATTGTTCGTTTCACGTTGCATTGATTTGTTCAAAATCAATATCCTGTTCAAAGATTTGTATATCTCTATTATCAGTCGAGGAGTGGTTGTTAATTATTTCAGTTGGAATCTCCAGTTTTCCAGCTCCCTGGTTTTGAGAACAGATGGTATAGGTTTCACTAGTGTTTAAAAACCTTTCATGAATAGTTGTCTTTTTGAATATTGAGTCTAAAGTTAAACCATTATTAAAATCACCACTTTGGGATATTGTCGTGGTTTGCTCACTCATTGACCAACTACTATCTTCATCAGTGTCTTCGTCTTCTGAACTTGAGTTTATTCGAAAAAGTAGATGAGTCATAAGGTATAGGTTTACCTATACTAAATTTATAATATTCTATTTTAACTACAAATAAATGCGTGTTAACTTAACACTGGCTCTAAGCGTATGTAATATACTATTGTTTCCTTGTGGTTATAGTTTGGCATACTTATCTTCCGATTTATCTCTCAACTACCAAAATTTCACAACTTAATTACGATTTCTTTAATGTTTCTTCATTGATATTGACACACCTATAGTGGCAACGTACTTTTCTATGACGGAGAAATTCAGTTTTCCATATTGATGTGTGAATATTGGGTGAATTAGTACATACAGTCTCAATTGGTTACCAGGCTAATGAGTATTCTGTTATTGTAGCATACGTCAAAATCTATTTTTAGTAACTCAACATCCTCATTATAAGGGGGACAGAGTAACACCATCTCTTTTTTGTGAAAATTTCAGATTTAAAAGATGGAGCAAAACAGTCTTATTAAAATTGCAACTCTTCTGCAGGACGATCTCCATCGTCACCGTGATGGGTGCCATGAGTTAGTAAACAATATTGTAATGCAGTAACAAATGCTGTGGGGTTACCAAACTTTTATTAGGGAAAATATAAAAACTCTCACATATAAAAAATTCTAGGTAAAACTCTTAAAGACCAAAGGCTGTTGCGAAGTAGAGTCCACAGTGTTGTATCTTCTTCGTTAGAGAGGCCACACTTCCAAACCACCTTCTTTTAGTAACCACTCTCCAAATTCTCTTCCGATGATAACACCGGTCCAAATACCAAAATCCGTCTCTAAAGCACAAATGTCGGAATCGGAATCGAACATGTCTTTGACATGATTCTTAACTAATCGATAGCCGAGGGTATATAGAACGACAAGGCGACCGAAATTGAGAATTCGGTCTGAAAGTATCTCGATAACGATGGTTACAAACGTGGCGTAAATATCATGACCACCGATTCTATGAATTATTCCACTAAATAACAGATCTTTTCTCTCCGATAATGTATATACTACTATAGCCATCGCTTTATAAGACTTGGCATGTTTCTTACATGTCTTATCCAACACCCAGGAACACAAACTCATTAATAAGTTTATCCAAACACTTTCTATGGCTTTTTGACCAGAAACGCCCACGATCCTCGATGAGAACCCGACCCATTCAACTACCTTAAGATGGAACTGGAACCGTTTCCAAAGTTACTCTCTTCTATGATTGGTTAATCACTCTGCCTTTCATACTAAAGCTCTTTTCTGAATGGTTATAATGTAGATATCAGTCATTTCTTTGCTCAGCCTCCCATGCTAATGCTCTTTTCTGATTGGTTAATTCAGATGTCTGTCATACTCAGTCTCTGATTTGTTAATTTATAGCTGCTACCAGATTATATTTAAACTAGACGGCATTTCGTGTTATAAGTTTCTTTGATTCAAGGAAGCTTATTTTCATGCTACTGTTCAGTCTAGCGGCTTGAGACTATAGTTTACACTGTAAGTTGGAATATTTGTGTTTTCTCTTAAAATAGGGCAAGGCGTATCGATAAAAGGTTATTAAATGTTATTGCCGTGTTTAAAGTAGGTATGATAAGTATTGTTGATATTGTTGTTTAATGTATTCAAACTAGGTATGTTAAATATGGTTGACGAAAGGGTTATTGGATTTTCTCCAGATGGTTTCTCATAATGAGGTATCTTCTGGTGAACATCTGTGCCCATTGTGTTCAAAGAAGTTTAAATGGCGCGGCGGTTTGTTGGAGCACACTCGACAACCTACATACAATCATCATGACACACCAGACAATCTACATTCATCCATCCCGACACGTTAGACAACATACATACAACGACATGACACCTGTGATTGCTACAACGACATGACACCTGTGACTGCTACAACGGCATGACACCTGTGATTGCTACAACGACATGTCAGGGAAAATAGTTAACAACATAACTGATACGATGGGCTGTGAAAGGACATATTCACCTATCGGAATAGGTGACCATCGTATGGTAATTCAAAAGTAGTCTCAGTGTAATTCAAAAGTCGTCTCACTGTAATACAAAAGTTGTCTTCTACTATTCCGAAAGTTGTCATCTACTAATACAAAAAATGTCATCTACTAATACAAAAGTTGTCATCTACTATTTCAAAAGTTGTCCTCTGGTATTTCAAAAGTTGTCCTCTGGTATTTCAATAGTTGTCCTCTGCTAATTCAAAAGATGTCCTCTACTATTTCAAAAGTTGTCATCTACCATTTCAAAACTTCCTCTGTTAAAGCAAACACGTCTTCTAACATCTTCCAATACTACTACTACTACTACTACTACTACTACTACTACTACTGCCACTACTTCTACTACAGTTCCCACTACAACAACAGCTACTACAACAACTACAAGTTACTATGGAGAGATGGATGGAGTTCTTCTACTACGCATCACAGCTACTTATGTCCCCCCTGTCAAAAACAACAGTAATAGAATATCAAAGCACATTAAGTTACTATCTAAAACACCACTAGACAGCTGATAGACTCATTATCGCAACTCTGTTAGACGGCTAGACCGGTTTTTTAAGTGAGAAATTTCACAGAGAACCGCGGTCTTTGATTGCGTACCTTCTAAAGTCATTAACACGTTCGTATCCGTGTTATGAACAAGCGGTCAATTTGGACATTAATAAGTCTCATGTTGCTGATGGTGCACGTGTTAAAAATATTAGCGAGACCGTCGCTGCTAGTTGTCCAAGTGCTGAGTAAGCTGTTATTACAAATAAAGAAAATTTTAATTATACGTTAAAAGTTGTCTTGATGTCTAATGCATGTACCTCCCAAACTCGTCAGTCTCGCCGGTCACAAACACTCAAGTTATCCTTTGATGTCCGTCAGCCACTCAGATGTTAGAGTCATTAACGCGCCGGGGCCCTGTGGTCAGTATCACGGGCAAGCACTAGCGTTATCCTTTGATCTCCCCGCGGGCAGTCTCACCGCCAGTACGCACTAGAGTTATCATTTGATCTTCCCGCGAGCAGTCTCACCTGAAGCAAGTACTCAAGCGAATCACGGAGAACAGGGGTCTTTGATCGCGTACCTTCTAAAGTCATTAACGCGAACCCCTTGTGTTTCTGTAGGTTTCGCGTTTGGCGGGCATAAATTCATTAACCGCATTCGTGTACATACTTAGGGGTGTGCAACGGACTGACTACGTTTTTAGCATTAGAGGCAAGGAAGTTTTAGGTATATATTAAAACTTATCTTGAATAATAATGTTTTGAAAGTACAAAGTATTGTCACGACACATTTCATAAGTCCCCACAACGACGAGAGATCACAACAGGTCACCCACCCCTTCACGAAACCACACCCCACTACCCCATCCCACCTCGAGAGGTCACCCACCGCCCCATCCCACCACAAGAGGTCACCCGAGAGGTCAACGACAGGTCACCAGGTAGACTCTCACATAGAAAAAAAAATGTAGACTCTCATATAAGAAAAAATCTGATGCTGCCAGCAAAAAATCTGCGGGTAGACTATTTATATAAGGAATATTCTGCTGCCGGTAACACGTTTTTTGCTTGTAAATGCCCTATATCACTATTATCTCATTCAATGGCACCAAATTTCTTTGTTAGGGCTATGAATATTGATTTGAGTAGGTCGTCTGGTATGTATCCACTGTTGTAGATTTCATTCAATATTTTTGTTATTATTTCTGTTCCAAAATCACCCATGGCTTCAATCTCTTCTTTAGTTATTTTATATGATCTATGTGCTTTTCCTGTCTTCATATTGCGCAAGATGTCTTCCACTTCTTTGAGTATTTCTGGTCCTTCTCCATTATCCTTAATATTTACTTCTGTTCGTTCATCATCATAAAGATCTTTAATGTATTCTGTCCATCGTTCCCTTATGCTTTCTTGTTCAATCAACAGTTCTTCTTTTGATCTTAAAAATTTGTTAATTCTTCAGTTTGTTTGTATATAGTTTTGGCATTTCCTTTTTGTTGCATTTCAATATCTTTGCATCTTTCTTTTAGCCATGCTTCTTTTGTTTTATTGCATTTTATTACAATTTCTTTATTTAATCTCCTATGCTCATCTTTATTTCTTCTTGTTGTATCCATTAGCTGCAAAATGTCATCTGTCATCCATTTCTTTCTTGAATTTGTCCTCACTTGTGGTATGAACTCTTTTGATATTTGTTGCATTGATTCTTTTAGCATTTCCCACTGTTCATCAATGCTTTGTATCTTCTCTATTTATTGTACCAGTACTGAATTGTGACTTTCTATTTGTCTTGCAACTTCTTGTCTGATTTGAGTAAATCTAAATTTAACTTGATGTTAACTAAGGCTCGCTTTGTTGCTTTTAATTTTACTTTAAGCTTTCCCACAACTGGTACATGATCACTATTGCAATCTGCCCCTGGTCTAGTTTTCACACACACCTGTTTCTAAATCTATTGCTTATCATTATGTAATCAATTTGATTACGTGCATTGTCTCCTGGGCTTTTCCTTGTCCACATACGTCTTGGGTGTGTTTCCTATCATCATGGTGTGTGTTCTTGCTCAGTCAATCCTTATTTAACTCGTCGTAAAATTTATCAATTGTTTCCTCTAGACTGTTAGCTGTTGGTACATAAACTTGTATAAGATTTATATCTATTGGCTTTTCATTCAATTTCACTAAAAGGACTCTGTCAGATATTGGGTAAAAACCTTTCACTATTTTTACACTTTCTGCATCCAAAATGATACTTACTCCCCTTTGGTGTTGAGTACCTCCAGAATAGATTATTTTATGTTTATCAGAATATATCACCCCTGATCCAGTTTATCTCATTGAAAAGAATAGGTTTACATTTACTGGGATTTTGCGAAATGAGGATACTGTATTACTAGCAGAAAATCCTAAAGATCTCCAATTACTTAATGAAATAAACATGACAAGCAAAAAATATGAATTACATATGAATATCAAAAAGACTAAAACTATTATCATAAAAAAAGATAGTACTCAAAACCCACAAATGGACATCAAAGTTAAAGGAATAGACCTGGAGACAGTTCAGAGCTACAACTACCTAGAGCATTCTATAACCAGTGATGGAACATGTAAAACTGAAATAAACCAAAGACTAGAAATGGCAAAAAGAAATTTTAATGTCATGAAAAATATACTAACATCAAAACAAATAACACCAGGGTTAGAACTAAGAATAGCAAAATGTTACATCTTCGCAACATTCCTATATGGTGCAGAAACATGGACTATTAGACAAGAAAATATAAAAGAAAATTGAAGCCTTTGAAATGTGGATATATAGAAGAAAAGGACAAATTGGATGGAAAGAAAAGAAACGATTAAGTCTTAAAGTAATTAAAAGTGAAAAGAGAACTCCTAAACAGTTCAAACAAGACAAATGAGATTTTAATGGCATGTTAAAAGACACAACAGCCTACTAAAAGTAATATTGAAAGGGAAAATACAAGGTAAAAGAGGCAGTGGCAGACCACGACTAACATGGACGAGTAACATCAAAAGATTGATAATTCAACCTATGACAATCTGCACCATGAAAGCAAGAGACAGAGTGGAATAGCGCTTCATAGTAGCCAACCTTCGATACAGAGACGGTACTCAAAGATTTAGTTATTTGGTTATGGAAGGCCCCGGTAGTAGTATACAATGTTGTATTTGACTAGTATTGTGGCGCTAAATTAACAAAGATATATAGGGCGGCGCGCGGCGCAAATTTCGCGCGAAATGTACACGAGAGACAAGGGGAGTTAACCATGACCGCGCGTGTCCGGATGTTGAC
Organism: Megaustenia siamemsis; assembly: GCA_032433765.1. NCBI lineage: Eukaryota > Metazoa > Mollusca > Gastropoda > Stylommatophora > Ariophantidae > Megaustenia > Megaustenia siamemsis. The sequence goes on from JAVIAB010000092.1 coordinate 226,527, forward strand.
CTCTAGTCTCGGTGACCGCGGAAGTGACCTGTTTATGGCTGGTGTATGCTGACTTTGGAGTTCTTGATGTACTTGATCGATAGTGATAGGCTAGTAGATTATACATCAATGAAAACATTAAAGTTAAAACAGAAAACAAAAGATATATTTTATTCTTTTATTATCTCAATAGGTGTATAACATTACAAACATATTTAGTACATTGAGTAAATATTTAGTACAAGTATAACATTTATTTATAGCTATGTAGTTGGGTGTCTGCTTAGCGTTGTACCATAAATGAAGCATAAGGGTGAAACAGTTAGAGATTACTGGTTAGTCTAAGCTGGTAGTGTAAATATGTCTCTCGGTGTTAGTGGTTCGCTATCTCTCTCTCACTCTCTCTCTCTCTCTCTTTCTCTCTCTCTCTCTGTGTCTCTCTCTACTATTCCAGCCTAGATTTCCCTCCATTGAAACACTTACTCATTCTCTCCATTTATCCCTATCATCGCGCCTTCCTTCTCTCTCTCTCTCTTTCTCCCCTATCCTCTCTTAGACTTCTAACCTATCAGTCCACCCTCCGCCTCTCCCTTTAGCTCCCCCGCCCTCCCTCATATTTTTAGCGTCCCTCCTATTGTAACACTTGATTATTCTCACCATTAATACATAGCATCTCGCCTTCTTTCTCATAGGCTTCTCTCGCTCTCTCTCTCTCTCGCTCTTCTAACCCCTACTAGACTTCTCTCCTACCATTCCACCTTTCTTCTCTCTCTCTCTCTCTCTCTCTCTTTACCTCGCCTAGCGTTCCGCCTTCATTCGTATTTTTACTTTACCGCCAGTGTAACACATTAATAACATTGAATATCAATTACAAAAAGACTTGAAAAATCTACTTTTTAAAGAACCAATAAGATAAACATATGAAAAACGAAGGAATAATACACGCGACAAGGCTTAACATACGTACTTTATACACATCACCATTAATACAACTGAAATTCCTTTAATGATAACCTACCACATCGTTATGAGCTAAGAGAAAAACAGAAAAAAATTCAACTTACACCGTAAAATATTCCACTACAACACAGACCGCTAGACTGAACAGTACTATGAAAATAAACGTTCGTGAATCAAGCGCGCTTATAACACGAAGTCTCACATCCGACTAGTTTAATCTTGTAAATAAAAATTAGGAGACAAGGGCAGAAACCTAGGAGGCAAGGGCAGAAACCTAGGAGGCAAGGGCAGAAACCTAGGAGGCAAGGACAGAAACCTAGGAGGCAAGGACAGAAACCTAGGAGGCAAGGACAGAAACCTAAGAGACAAGGGCAGAAACCAACGAGGGAAGGTCAGAAACCTAGGAGGCAAGGTCAGAAACCTAGGAGGCAAGGTCAGAAACCTAGGAGGCAAGGTCAGAAACCTAGGAGGCAAGGTCAGAAACCTAGGAGGCAAGGACAGAAACCTAGGAGGCAAGGACAGAAACCTAGGAGGCATGGTCAGAAACCTAGGAAGGAGGGAAGGTCAGAAACCTAGGAGCAAGGGCAGAAACCTCATAGAAACCTAAGAGGCAAGGGCAGAAACCTAAGAGGCAAAGACAGAAACCTAGGAGGCAAGGTCAGAAACCTAGGAGGCAAGGGCAGAAACCTAGGAGGCAAGGACAGAAAACTAGGAAGCAAAGGCTGAAAACAAGGAGGGAAGGTCAGAAACCTAGGAGGCAAGGGCAGAAACCTAAGAGGCAAGGGCAGAAACCTAGGAGGCAAGGACAGAAACCTAGGAGGCAAGGACAGAAACCTAGGAGGCAAGGGCAGAAACCTAGGAGGCAAGGGCAGAAACCTAAGAGGCAAGGACAGAAAACTAGGAAGCAAAGGCTGTTGGTCAAATCGAAAATATTTTACCCACAGAACACTAAAATATAGGCTCATACTCAAAAAATCGTCCTCAACACCATAAAAAGGTACTCACATAGTCATACTAGTTAGACACATCGAACAGATAGTTACATCCAAAGTCCCAAATCACTAACATTTTACCTCCAGAACACAAAAATGTAGGCTCATACTCAAAAAAGCGACCTCAAAACCATAAAAATCTACTCACATAGTCATACTAGTTAGACACATCGAACAGATAGTTACAGCCAAAGTCCGAAAAAAAAGTTTGGTCAAATCGAAAATATTTTACCCACAGAACACAAAAATGTAGGCTCATACTAAAAAAATCGACCTCAACACCATAAAAAGGTACTCACATAGTCATACTAGTTAGACACATCGAACAGATAGTTACATCCAAAGTCCCAAATCACTAACATTTTACCTCCAGAACACAAAAATGTAGGCTCATACTCAAAAAGTCGACCTAAAAACCATAAAAATCTACTCACATAGTCATACTAGTTAGACACATCGAACAGATAGTTACAGCCAAAGTCCCAAAAAGAGTGGCCATATCACTAACATTTTACCTCCAGAACACAAAAATTTAGGCTCATACTAAAAAAGTCGACCTAAAAATCCAGAAAAAGCTACTCACATAGTCATAATAGTTAGACACAACGAGTAGAATGTTATATTCAAGGTCGAAAAAACTTTATTTTAGACATCCCCATTGCAAAAATTTACATAAAAACCCACTTTTAGGATTTTACCCCCTTAGCATTTTTGAGGGTTACGCCCATAAAATCGGTAAAAATCGTAAATTTTCACGCTAGGCATACCCCCAAACTTTATTTTAGACATCCCCATTGCAAAAATTTACATAAAAAACCACTTTTAGGATTTTACCCCCTATAGCATTTTTGAGGGTTACGCCCCTGAAATCGATAAAAATCGTAAATTTAGCACGTAGGCTTACTTAAAACTTTATTTTAGACATCCCCATACCAAAAATTTACTTAAAAAGCACTTTTGAAATTGTTACCCCCCTTACCGTTTTTGAGGGTTACGCCCCTGAAATCGGTAAAAATCGTAAATTTTCACTCTAGGCATACCCCAAACTTTATTTTAGACATCCCCACACCAAAAATTTACTTAAAAATCACTTTTGAAATTGTTACCCCCCTTAAAATTTTTTAGGGTTACGCCCCTGAAAGCGATAAAAAATTGAAATATAACCTCAAGGCATACCTCCCACATAATTTTTGACACCCCTACATATCAAATTCCATTAAAAAAAAAAACAAAAAGCTAGTAGTAGTTGTGGCTGTGAACCCATCCCAAAAGTGGAATAACATGCACCGAAACTGCACCAAAACCGCACGAGAAGTAGTATGTTAGGGTATGTTCACAGCCACAACTACTACTAGCTTTTTGTTGTTTTTTTGATGGAATTTGATATGTAGGGGTGTCAAAAATTATGTAGGAGGTATGCCTTGAGGTTATATTTCAATTTTTTATCGCTTTCAGGGGCGTAACCCTAAAAAATTTTAAGGGGGGTAACAATTTCAAAAGTGATTTTTAACTAAATTTTTGGTGTGAGGATGTCTAAAATAAAGTTTGGGGTATGCCTAGAGTGAAAATTTACGATTTTTACCGATTTCAGGGGCGTAACCCTCAAAAACGGTAAGGGGGGTAACAATTTCAAAAGTGCTTTTTAAGTAAATTTTTGGTATGGGGATGTCTAAAATAAAGTTTTAAGTAAGCCTACGTGCTAAATTTACGATTTTTATCGATTTCAGGGGCGTAACCCTCAAAAATGCTATAGGGGGTAAAATCCTAAAAGTGGTTTTTTATGTAAATTTTTGCAATGGGGATGTCTAAAATAACGTTTTTTCGACCTTGAATATAACATTCTACTCGTTGTGTCTAACTATTATGACTATGTGAGTAGCTTTTTCTGGATTTTTAGGTCGACTTTTTTAGTATGAGCCTAAATTTTTGTGTTCTGGAGGTAAAATGTTAGTGATATGGCCACTCTTTTTGGGACTTTGGCTGTAACTATCTGTTCGATGTGTCTAACTAGTATGACTATGTGAGTAGATTTTTATGGTTTTTAGGTCGACTTTTTGAGTATGAGCCTACATTTTTGTGTTCTGGAGGTAAAATGTTAGTGATTTGGGACTTTGGATGTAACTATCTGTTCGATGTGTCTAACTAGTATGACTATGTGAGTACCTTTTTATGGTGTTGAGGTCGATTTTTTTAGTATGAGCCTACATTTTTGTATTCTGTGGGTAAAATATTTTCGATTTGACCAAACTTTTTTGGGACTTTGGCTGTAACTATCTGTTCGATGTGTCTAACTAGTATGACTATGTGAGTAGATTTTTATGGTTTTGAGGTCGCTTTTTTGAGTATGAGCCTACATTTTTGTGTTCTGGAGGTAAAATGTTAGTGATTTGGGACTTTGGATGTAACTATCTGTTCGATGTGTCTAACTAGTATGACTATGTGAGTACCTTTTTTATGGTGTTGAGGTCGATTTTTTGAGTATGAGCCTACATTTTTGTGTTCTGTGGGTAAAATATTTTCGATTTGACCAAACTTTTTTTCGGACTTTGGCTGTAACTATCTGTTCGATGTGTCTAACTAGTATGACTATGTGAGTAGATTTTTATGGTTTTGAGGTCGCTTTTTGAGTATGAGCCTACATTTTTGTGTTCTGGAGGTAAAATGTTAGTGATTTGGGACTTTGGATGTAACTATCTGTTCGATGTGTCTAACTAGTATGACTATGTGAGTACCTTTTTTATGGTGTTGAGGTCGATTTTTTGAGTATGAGCCTACATTTTTGTGTTCTGTGGGTAAAATATTTTCGATTTGACCAAACTTTTTTTCGGACTTTGGCTGTAACTATCTGTTCGATGTGTCTAACTATTATGACTATGTGAGTAGATTTTTAGGGTTTTGAGGTCGACTTTTTCGCTTATGAGTTAAAATTTTTTGTGTGTTCTGGAGGTAAAATGTTAGTGATTTGGCCACTCTTTTTGGGACTTTGGATGTAACTATCTGTTCGATGTGTCTAACTAGTATGACTATGTGAGTACCTTTTTATGGTGTTGAGGACGATTTTTTGAGTATGAGCCTATATTTTAGTGTTCTGTGGGTAAAATATTTTCGATTTGACCAACAGCCTTTGCTTCCTAGTTTTCTGTCCTTGCCTCTTAGGTTTCTGCCCTTGCCTCCTAGGTTTCTGCCCTTGCCTCCTAGGTTTCTGTCCTTGCCTCCTAGGTTTCTGTCCTTGCCTCCTAGGTTTCTGCCCTTGCCTCTTAGGTTTCTGCCCTTGCCTCCTAGGTTTCTGACCTTCCCTCCTTGTTTTCAGCCTTTGCTTCCTAGTTTTCTGTCCTTGCCTCCTAGGTTTCTGCCCTTGCCTCCTAGGTTTCTGACCTTGCCTCCTAGGTTTCTGTCTTTGCCTCTTAGGTTTCTGCCCTTGCCTCTTAGGTTTCTATGAGGTTTCTGCCCTTGCTCCTAGGTTTCTGACCTTCCCTCCTTCCTAGGTTTCTGACCATGCCTCCTAGGTTTCTGTCCTTGCCTCCTAGGTTTCTGTCCTTGCCTCCTAGGTTTCTGACCTTGCCTCCTAGGTTTCTGACCTTGCCTCCTAGGTTTCTGACCTTGCCTCCTAGGTTTCTGACCTTGCCTCCTAGGTTTCTGACCTTCCCTCGTTGGTTTCTGCCCTTGTCTCTTAGGTTTCTGTCCTTGCCTCCTAGGTTTCTGTCCTTGCCTCCTAGGTTTCTGCCCTTGCCTCCTAGGTTTCTGCCCTTGCCTCCTAGGTTTCTGCCCTTGTCTCCTAATTTTTATTTACAAGATTAAACTAGTCGGATGTGAGACTTCGTGTTATAAGCGCGCTTGATTCACGAACGTTTATTTTCATAGTACTGTTCAGTCTAGTGGTCTGTGTTGTAGTGGAATATTTTACGGTGTAAGTTGAATTTTTTTCTGTTTTTCTCTTAGCTCATAACGATGTGGTAGGTTATCATTAAAGGAATTTCAGTTGTATTAATGGTGATGTGTATAAAGTACGTATGTTAAGCCTTGTCGCGTGTATTATTCCTTCGTTTTTCATATGTTTATCTTATTGGTTCTTTAAAAAGTAGATTTTTCAAGTCTTTTTGTAATTGATATTCAATGTTATTAATGTGTTACACTGGCGGTAAAGTAAAAATACGAATGAAGGCGGAACGCTAGGCGAGGTAAAGAGAGAGAGAGAGAGAGAGAGAGAGATAGAGAAGAAAGGTGGAATGGTAGGAGAGAAGTCTAGTAGGGGTTAGAAGAGCGAGAGAGAGAGAGAGAGAGAGAGAGCGAGAGAAGCCTATGAGAAAGAAGGCGAGATGCTATGTATTAATGGTGAGAATAATCAAGTGTTACAATAGGAGGGACGCTAAAAATATGAGGGAGGGCGGGGGAGCTAAAGGGAGAGGCGGAGGGTGGACTGATAGGTTAGAAGTCTAAGAGAGGATAGGGGAGAAAGAGAGAGAGAGAGAAGGAAGGCGCGATGATAGGGATAAATGGAGAGAATGAGTAAGTGTTTCAATGGAGGGAAATCTAGGCTGGAATAGTAGAGAGAGACACAGAGAGAGAGAGAGAGAGAGAGAAAGAGAGAGAGAGAGAGAGAGAGAGTGAGAGAGAGATAGCGAACCACTAACACCGAGAGACATATTTACACTACCAGCTTAGACTAACCAGTAATCTCTAACTGTTTCACCCTTATGCTTCATTTATGGTACAACGCTAAGCAGACACCCAACTACATAGCTATAAATAAATGTTATACTTGTACTAAATATTTACTCAATGTACTAAATATGTTTGTAATGTTATACACCTATTGAGATAATAAAAGAATAAAATATATCTTTTGTTTTCTGTTTTAACTTTAATGTTTTTCATTGATGTATAATCTACTAGCCTATCACTATCGATCAAGTACATCAAGAACTCCAAAGTCAGCATACACCAGCCATAAACAGGTCACTTCCGGGGTCACCGAGACTAGAGGTCAACATCCGGACACGCGCGGTCATGGTTAACTCCCCTTGTCTCTCGTGTACATTTCGCGCGAAATTTGCGCCGCGCGCCGCCCTATATATCTTTGTTAATTTAGCGCCACAATACTAGTCAAATACAACATTGTATACTACTCCCGGTATCACTGCGAACGAATTAAAATCCATAATTGCTCAACCGCCCGTGCCAGTGGAATCATGCGAATCACTAACTCATCTCCCAAACAAAGAAAGGTAGCTGTAGTCCCCATCATAGCAGTCTCAGCACACGCCAAATCACATAAGGCGAAACCGCACAGAAAGTTAACACAGCCAACTGTTCCCTGTCATACGATATCAGCATTCATTGTAAGCAATTGGAATATCGGAACATGATCAAAACGGATGAAACACACAGCTCACAGTGTGCACGAGGCACTTAACTCAGTAGCTCCTGCAACAAGCCGGACTTGGAATATGAGGAAACTGCAACAAGGAACACTTTTCAGACATAATGATAATGAACTCTCGCACCGTCGGTCGTCACGCAGGAAAGTCTTGCCATTAAATATAAAAATGGGATAGACAACCAGCACGAGCAGGAAGTGTTGACCATGATGGGTCGACTGTGTCTGCTGCTACCGGCGACTGTGGCCAAGTTCGGGTTGAGCTACATGTCAAGTTCTAGTAGGTGTCCAGGGCAGGTCTTCGTAGGCAGACTTTTGTCCAGTAGATATCACCAGCGAGGTCTTGGCTCGTCTCGAGCACTAATAAGAACAGCCATGTCTGCTGCATCAGTCGGCAACGGTTCGGGTCAGAAGACGAAGAAGAGCAAGCGCGATGACGTCCCCGGCAGTGACCAGGAGAACACTTCAGTGACGAATGTCTCCGACGGTCTCTCACACTCACAGCGACTTGTATGGGTAGACTTGGAGGTAGACAAATAATCTTGTACTTCTTAAATAATCTTGAGATTCACTCAGTTATAAGTTAGTCTATATATTATATAGTATAGGCTACTGACTAACCACTTGCCTGCCCATGCATAACAACATCCTCATCATAATGTCTAAAATGTTTTTGTTAACTCATAAATTATATTTAATCCACTGTGATACAGTGATGAGTGATGTATTATTACTGGTATGTAAATGAAATTATTTAATTATGATTCTGATATGTTCGTAATGATAAAAATTACTAACAACAGGTCATTGATTGTGTTAGTTCACATTACACTCTAAACCGTTCATATATTTGAGAACTATGCAGCATGATCAACATGATGATACTCATCAACACAAGACAATTCTTCTATATTATGTGTATGAAAGCGTCAGTTTTAAATTAAGTGAAACAGTTTTTTTTTAAATACTTGAAAGCCAGTAAAGATACAGAATTGTGACATATATTCAATGACTGTATATCTGGAACAGAAGAATAATAAGATGTGGTTATAATTGAATGATCAGAATGGACACAATGTTTCCTTGAACACAACATTTTTCTGTTGAGAAATCCCACCTCTTTCCTCTTGGTAGTACTGGAATGACAGTAGTGTAATGGCTTTGTAAGGATAGGTTTCATTTATGGGGGAAAACAAGTCTGTCTTCTCTACAGCTTTGTGTCGCCTTCCAGGAATAAACCATATGTTAGTTATTCATTTTTGTATGTGTTGGTATTTGCTCCTGAAAAAGACATTTTGCTCAAAGGCCCCTATAAGATAAAGTTGTATTTTTTAGCCCTTGTTTCTTCCTTATCTACCTCCATAGTCCCAGAAGAAGAAATTTTTTAGAGGGTGTGTGTGTGTTGAGAGGATACCATTTTCTTATTGCTTCTGTCTTGTTGATTTATTTCAGATGACTGGACTTGATTTTGTGAAAGACAAAATTCTGGAGGTGGCATGTGTGATCACAGAAGGAGATCTTCAAGTTGTTGCTGAGGTTTGAAGATTGTACATGAGCAACACTATTGACTGATCTGTGGTGTTGACAACTGATCTATGGTGTTGACAACTGATATCTGGTGTTGACAACTGATCTATGGTGTTGACAACTGATCTATGGTGTTGACAACTGGTCTGTGGTGTTGACAACTGATATCTGGTGTTGACAACTGGTCTGTGGCATTAACTTTTCTGTGAAAGGTTGGCTTTCAAAAACTTTTGCTTTTTGTTTTAAACACTATAGCAGGAGACAATATGATCATCACATGATGACTCCATCAGGTGTTTCGGCCTGTTAGCTTCCTGACACTGTAATGGCGGCAGGCAGGAAAAACACTGAGAACAATAGACAGCCTGATCTAGGCTTTAAAGCTGTGCCTGTCAGCACTACAACTTGCCACTAGAGGGACCAGTGCTTCAGCAAACAGGAACAATTAAAAAATAAAAAAAGGTATGTAAGAAGCTTTACGTGACAAGTGGACGACACAGACTAAACAACGTTTCGGCTCAATAGGCCTTCATCAGGAACAAACAATGAAAACACACACACACAAATTAATAACGAAACAACCAAAACAAAAACAATTGAAATGTGTTAAAGAAAACAACAACAAAAAGTAAAACTATCCTGTCAAATCCAAAATAAAATCGTAACCAAGTGCGGCTGTCGTGAACGTCGAAAATCGTGCGAAAAAGTGCGTAAAGGTAAACAGAACCAGAGGAGTAAACACAAGGGTCAGTGTGCAAACACAAAGGAGAAAGAATCGAATAGTAGACTAACAGGTGTAAAAAGACGCTAAGAGTGAGATGTCTGAGAGTGGGGTACAGTAAAAATAAATGAGGGGTAAGAAGCACAGAAAAAATTTTTTTTATAGAGGAGAAAACTGAAGTGTCTCATAAGGGACTAGAGGAGAAGAACTATAAAAAGCATGGCATAGTAAGTAGACCAAATAACCCAAATATGTGTAGTAGAGAAGGCTATGCAAAAGGGAAGGAGCAAGCAAAAGGAAACTATGCGTATGAGTGTGATACATTCATACCTCTCGGGGTCAGCGAACCATACTGGACTATAAGGCGATTTTCCAAAGTATAGCGGCTGCGGTCGCCAGAGTGACAAAGGACAATACCAGTGACACGGATGTCGTCTTTGCCCTTGTGATCAGGGGAGTTGAAGTGGGAAGATACCGGAGTACCAGTATTTTAGCTTCTTACATACCTTTTTTTATTTTTTAATTGTTCCTCATATTCAGCTTTACTGCAGCTTCGCATTTTTATGCCTTAACCCTTCAGCAAACAGCCAACTTGTGGGATAATTTGTAGAGATGTCATTCATACACATCATCACATTGCTAGAGCATTCGATTTCAACACCAACTCAGGGATTCATTTCTAAAAAAGCAAGTGTCATCTGAGTTTTCTATTACCAAGTATAAGTCACACACACAAACATGCTGCCACAGGGTTCATGACAACACATATAGTAGTTTCCAATGGTAGGACAGAAGACATGACAACACATATAGCAGTTTCCAATGGTAGGACGGAAGACATGACAACACATATAGCAGTTTCCAATGATAGGACTGAAGACATGACAACACATATAGCAGTTTCCAATTACAGGACTGAAGACATGACAACACATATAGTAGTTTCCAATGATAGGACTGAAGAGAGACATGATAACACATATATTAGTTTCCAATGATAGGACTGAAGAGAGACATGACAACACATATAGTAGTTTCCAATGATAGGACTGAAGACATGACAACACATATAGTAGTTTCCAATGATAGGACTGAAGACATGACAACACATATAGCAGTTACCAATGATAGAACTGAAGACATAACACATATAGTAGTTACCAATGATAGGACTGAAGACATGACAACACATATAGCAGTTACCAATGATAGGACTGAAGACATGACAACACATATAGCAGTTACCAATGATAGAACTGAAGACATGACAACACATATAGCAGTTACCAATGATAGGACTGAAGACATGACAACACATATAGCAGTTACCAATGATAGGACTGAAGACATGACAACACATATAGCAGTTACCAATGATAGAACTGAAGACATGACAACACATATAGCAGTTACCAATGATAGGACTGATGACATGACAACACATATAGCAGTTACCAATGATAGAACTGAAGACATGACAACACATATAGCAGTTACCAATGATAGGACTGAAGACATGACAACACATATAGTAGTTTCCAATGATAGGACTGAAGAGAGACATGACAACACATATAGCAGTTACCAATGATAGGACTGAAGACATGACAACACATATAGTAGTTTCCAATTATAGGACTGAAGAGAGACATGACAACACATATAGCAGTTACCAATGATAGGACTGAAGACATGACAACACATATAGTAGTTTCCAATGATAGGACTGAAGAGAGACATGACAACACATATAGCAGTTTCCAATGATAGGACTGAAGATATGACAACACATATAGTAGTTTCCAATGATAGGACTGAAGAGAGACATGACAACACATATAGTAGTTTCCAATGGTAGGACTGAAGACATGACAACACATATAGCAGTTACCAATGATAGGACTGAAGATATGACAACACATATAGCAGTTTCCAATGATAGGACTGAAGACATGACAAGACATAAAGTAGTTTCCAATGGTAGGACTGAAGACATGACAAGACATATAGTAGTTTCCAATGGTAGGACTGAAGATATGACATGACAACACATATAGCAGTTTCCAATGGTAGGACTGAAGATATGACATGACAACACATATAGCAGTTTCCAATGGTACGACTGAAGATATGACATGACAACACATATAGCAGTTTCCAATGGTAGGACTGAAGATATGACATGACAACACATATAGCAGTTTCCAATGGTAGGACTGAAGATATGACATGACAACACATATAGCAGTTTCCAATGGTAGGACTGAAGATATGACATGACAACACATATAGCAGTTTCCAATGGTAGGACTGAAGATATGACAACACATATAGCAGTTTCCAATGGTAGAACTAAAGATATGACAACAGATATAGTAGTTTCCAATGATAGGACTGAAAACACACATGACAACACATATAGTAGTTTCCAATGATTGGACTGAAGACATGACAACACATATAGCAGTTACCAATGATAGGACTGAAGACATGACAACACATATAGTAGTTTCCAATGATAGGACTGAAGACATGACAAAACATATAGCAGTTTCCAATGATAGGACTGAAGACAGACATGACAACACATGTAGTAATTTCCAATGATAGGACTGAAGATATGACAACACATATAGCAGTTTCCAAATGATAGGACTGAAGGTATGACATGATAACACATATAGTAGTTTCCAATGATAGGACTGAAGACATGACAACACATATAGCAGTTACCAATGATAGGACTGAAGACATGACAACACATATAGTAGTTACCAATGATAGGACTGAAGACATGACAACACATATAGCAGTTACCAATGGTAGGACTGAAGACATGACAACACATATAGCAGTTTCCAATGGTAGAACTGAAGATATGACAACACATATAGCAGTTTCCAATGATAGGACTGAAAACACACATGACAACACATATGGTAGTTTCCAATGATAGGACTGAAGAGAGACATGATAACACATATAGCAGTTTCCAATGGTAGGACTGAAGATATGACATGACAACACATATAGCAGTTTCCAATGGTAGGACTGAAGATATGACATGACAACACATATAGCAGTTTCCAATGGTAGGACTGAAGACATGACAACACATATAGCAGTTTCCAATGGTAGAACTAAAGATATGACAACACATATAGTAGTTTCCAATGATAGGACTGAAAACACACATGACAACACATATAGTAGTTTCCAATGATAGGACTGAAGACATGACAACACATATAGCAGTTACCAATGATAGGACTGAAGACATGACAACACATATAGTAGTTTCCAATGATAGGACTGAAGACACAACAAAACATATAGCAGTTTCCAATGATAGGACTGAAGATATGACAACACATATAGCAGTTTCCAATGATAGGACTGAAGACAGACATGACAACACATATAGTAATTTCCAATGATAGGACTGAAGATATGACAACACATATAGCAGTTTCCAAATGATAGGACTGAAGGTATGACATGATAACACATATAGTAGTTTCCAATGATAGGACTGAAGACATGACAACACATATAGCAGTTACCAATGATAGGACTGAAGACATGACAACACATATAGTAGTTACCAATGATAGGACTGAAGACATGACAACACATATAGCAGTTACCAATGATAGAACTGAAGACATAACACATATAGTAGTTACCAATGATAGGACTGAAGACATGACAACACATATAGCAGTTACCAATGATAGGACTGAAGACATGACAACACATATAGCAGTTACCAATGATAGAACTGAAGACATGACAACACATATAGCAGTTACCAATGATAGGACTGAAGACATGACAACACATATAGCAGTTACCAATGATAGGACTGAAGACATGACAACACATATAGCAGTTACCAATGATAGAACTGAAGACATGACAACACATATAGCAGTTACCAATGATAGGACTGATGACATGACAACACATATAGCAGTTACCAATGATAGAACTGAAGACATGACAACACATATAGCAGTTACCAATGATAGGACTGAAGACATGACAACACATATAGTAGTTTCCAATGATAGGACTGAAGAGAGACATGACAACACATATAGCAGTTACCAATGATAGGACTGAAGACATGACAACACATATAGTAGTTTCCAATTATAGGACTGAAGAGAGACATGACAACACATATAGCAGTTACCAATGATAGGACTGAAGACATGACAACACATATAGTAGTTTCCAATGATAGGACTGAAGAGAGACATGACAACACATATAGCAGTTTCCAATGATAGGACTGAAGATATGACAACACATATAGTAGTTTCCAATGATAGGACTGAAGAGAGACATGACAACACATATAGTAGTTTCCAATGGTAGGACTGAAGACATGACAACACATATAGCAGTTACCAATGATAGGACTGAAGATATGACAACACATATAGCAGTTTCCAATGATAGGACTGAAGACATGACAAGACATAAAGTAGTTTCCAATGGTAGGACTGAAGACATGACAAGACATATAGTAGTTTCCAATGGTAGGACTGAAGATATGACATGACAACACATATAGCAGTTTCCAATGGTAGGACTGAAGATATGACATGACAACACATATAGCAGTTTCCAATGGTACGACTGAAGATATGACATGACAACACATATAGCAGTTTCCAATGGTAGGACTGAAGATATGGCATGACAACACATATAGCAGTTTCCGATGGTAGGACTGAAGATATGACATGACAACACATATAGTAGTTTCCAATGGTAGGACTGAAGATATGACATGACAACACATATAGCAGTTTCCAATGGTAGGACTGAAGATATGACATGACAACACATATAGCAGTTTCCAATGGTAGGACTGAAGACATGACAACACATATAGCAGTTTCCAATGGTAGAACTGAAGATATGACAACACATATAGCAGTTTCCAATGATAGGACTGAAAACACACATGACAACACATATAGTAGTTTCCAATGATAGGACTGAAGAGAGACATGATAAAACATATAGCAGTTTCCAATGGTAGGACTGAAGATATGACATGACAACACATATAGCAGTTTCCAATGGTAGGACTGAAGACATGACAACACATATAGCAGTTTCCAATGGTAGAACTAAAGATATGACAACACATATAGTAGTTTCCAATGATAGGACTGAAAACACACATGACAACACATATAGTAGTTTCCAATGATAGGACTGAAGACATGACAACACATATAGCAGTTACCAATGATAGGACTGAAGACATGACAACACATATAGTAGTTTCCAATGATAGGACTGAAGACATGACAATGCATATAGCAGTTTCCAATGATAGGACTGAAGATATGACAACACATATAGCAGTTTCCAAATGATAGGACTGAAGGTATGACATGATAACACATATAGTAGTTTCCAATGATAGGACTGAAGACATGACAACACATATGGCAGTTACCAATGATAGGACTGAAGACATGACAACACATATAGTAGTTACCAATGATAGGACTGAAGACATGACAACACATATAGCAGTTACCAATGGTAGGACTGAAGACATGACAACACATATAGCAGTTTCCAATGGTAGAACTGAAGATATGACAACACATATAGCAGTTTCCAATGATAGGACTGAAAACACACATGACAACACATATAGCAGTTACCAATGATAGGACTGAAGACATGACAACACATATAGTAGTTTCCAATGATAGGACTGAAGAGAGACATGACAACACATATAGCGGTTACCAATGATAGGACTGAAGACATGACAACACATATAGTAGTTTCCAATTATAGGACTGAAGAGAGACATGACAACACATATAGCAGTTACCAATGATAGGACTGAAGACATGACAACACATATAGTAGTTTCCAATGATAGGACTGAAGAGAGACATGACAACACATATAGTAGTTTCCAATGATAGGACTGAAGAGAGACATGATAAAACATATAGCAGTTTCCAATGGTAGGACTGAAGATATGACATGACAACACATATAGCAGTTTCCAATGGTAGAACTGAAGATATGACAACACATATAGCAGTTTCCAATGATAGGACTGAAAACACACATGACAACACATATAGTAGTTTCCAATGATAGGACTGAAGAGAGACATGATAAAACATATAGCAGTTTCCAATGGTAGGACTGAAGATATGACATGACAACACATATAGCAGTTTCCAATGGTAGGACTGAAGACATGACAACACATATAGCAGTTTCCAATGGTAGAACTAAAGATATGACAACAGATATAGTAGTTTCCAATGATAGGACTGAAAACACACATGACAACACATATAGTAGTTTCCAATGATTGGACTGAAGACATGACAACACATATAGCAGTTACCAATGATAGGACTGAAGACATGACAACACATATAGTAGTTTCCAATGATAGGACTGAAGACATGACAAAACATATAGCAGTTTCCAATGATAGGACTGAAGACAGACATGACAACACATGTAGTAATTTCCAATGATAGGACTGAAGATATGACAACACATATAGCAGTTTCCAAATGATAGGACTGAAGGTATGACATGATAACACATATAGTAGTTTCCAATGATAGGACTGAAGACATGACAACACATATAGCAGTTACCAATGATAGGACTGAAGACATGACAACACATATAGTAGTTACCAATGATAGGACTGAAGACATGACAACACATATAGCAGTTACCAATGGTAGGACTGAAGACATGACAACACATATAGCAGTTTCCAATGGTAGAACTGAAGATATGACAACACATATAGCAGTTTCCAATGATAGGACTGAAAACACACATGACAACACATATGGTAGTTTCCAATGATAGGACTGAAGAGAGACATGATAACACATATAGCAGTTTCCAATGGTAGGACTGAAGATATGACATGACAACACATATAGCAGTTTCCAATGGTAGGACTGAAGATATGACATGACAACACATATAGCAGTTTCCAATGGTAGGACTGAAGACATGACAACACATATAGCAGTTTCCAATGGTAGAACTAAAGATATGACAACACATATAGTAGTTTCCAATGATAGGACTGAAAACACACATGACAACACATATAGTAGTTTCCAATGATAGGGCTGAAGACATGACAACACATATAGCAGTTACCAATGATAGGACTGAAGACATGACAACACATATAGTAGTTTCCAATGATAGGACTGAAGACACAACAAAACATATAGCAGTTTCCAATGATAGGACTGAAGATATGACAACACATATAGCAGTTTCCAATGATAGGACTGAAGACAGACATGACAACACATATAGTAATTTCCAATGATAGGACTGAAGATATGACAACACATATAGCAGTTTCCAAATGATAGGACTGAAGGTATGACATGATAACACATATAGTAGTTTCCAATGATAGGACTGAAGACATGACAACACATATAGCAGTTACCAATGATAGGACTGAAGACATGACAACACATATAGTAGTTACCAATGATAGGACTGAAGACATGACAACACATATAGCAGTTACCAATGATAGAACTGAAGACATAACACATATAGTAGTTACCAATGATAGGACTGAAGACATGACAACACATATAGCAGTTACCAATGATAGGACTGAAGACATGACAACACATATAGCAGTTACCAATGATAGAACTGAAGACATGACAACACATATAGCAGTTACCAATGATAGGACTGAAGACATGACAACACATATAGCAGTTACCAATGATAGGACTGAAGACATGACAACACATATAGCAGTTACCAATGATAGAACTGAAGACATGACAACACATATAGCAGTTACCAATGATAGGACTGATGACATGACAACACATATAGCAGTTACCAATGATAGAACTGAAGACATGACAACACATATAGCAGTTACCAATGATAGGACTGAAGACATGACAACACATATAGTAGTTTCCAATGATAGGACTGAAGAGAGACATGACAACACATATAGCAGTTACCAATGATAGGACTGAAGACATGACAACACATATAGTAGTTTCCAATTATAGGACTGAAGAGAGACATGACAACACATATAGCAGTTACCAATGATAGGACTGAAGACATGACAACACATATAGTAGTTTCCAATGATAGGACTGAAGAGAGACATGACAACACATATAGCAGTTTCCAATGATAGGACTGAAGATATGACAACACATATAGTAGTTTCCAATGATAGGACTGAAGAGAGACATGACAACACATATAGTAGTTTCCAATGGTAGGACTGAAGACATGACAACACATATAGCAGTTACCAATGATAGGACTGAAGATATGACAACACATATAGCAGTTTCCAATGATAGGACTGAAGACATGACAACACATATAGCAGTTACCAATGATAGGACTGAAGACATGACAACACATATAGTAGTTTCCAATGATAGGACTGAAGAGAGACATGACAACACATATAGCAGTTACCAATGATAGGACTGAAGACATGACAACACATATAGTAGTTTCCAATTATAGGACTGAAGAGAGACATGACAACACATATAGCAGTTACCAATGATAGGACTGAAGACATGACAACACATATAGTAGTTTCCAATGATAGGACTGAAGAGAGACATGACAACACATATAGCAGTTTCCAATGATAGGACTGAAGATATGACAACACATATAGTAGTTTCCAATGATAGGACTGAAGAGAGACATGACAACACATATAGTAGTTTCCAATGGTAGGACTGAAGACATGACAACACATATAGCAGTTACCAATGATAGGACTGAAGACATGACAACACATATAGCAGTTACCAATGATAGGACTGAAGATATGACATGACAACACATATAGCAGTTACCAATGATAGGACTGAAGATATGACAACACATATAGCAGTTTCCAATGATAGGACTGAAGACAGACATGACAACACATATAGTAATTTCCAATGATAGGACTGAAGATATGACAACACATATAGCAGTTTCCAAATGATAGGACTGAAGGTATGACATGATAACACATATAGTAGTTTCCAATGATAGGACTGAAGACATGACAACACATATAGCAGTTACCAATGATAGGACTGAAGACATGACAACACATATAGTAGTTACCAATGATAGGACTGAAGACATGACAACACATATAGCAGTTACCAATGGTAGGACTGAAGACATGACAACACATATAGCAGTTTCCAATGATAGGACTGAAAACACACATGACAACACATATAGTAGTTTCCAATGATAGGACTGAAGAGAGACATGATAAAATATATAGCAGTTTCCAATGGTAGGACTGAAGATATGACATGACAACACATATAGCAGTTTCCAATGGTAGGACTGAAGACATGACAACACATATAGCAGTTTCCAATGGTAGAACTAAAGATATGACAACACATATAGTAGTTTCCAATGATAGGACTGAAAACACACATGACAACACATATAGTAGTTTCCAATGATAGGACTGAAGACATGACAACACATATAGCAGTTACCAATGATAGGACTGAAGACATGACAACACATATAGTAGTTTCCAATGATAGGACTGAAGATATGACAACACATATAGCAGTTTCCAAATGATAGGACTGAAGATATGACAACACATATAGCAGTTTCCAAATGATAGGACTGAAGGTATGACATGATAACACATATAGTAGTTTCCAATGATAGGACTGAAGACATGACAACACATATAGCAGTTACCAATGATAGGACTGAAGACATGACAACACATATAGTAGTTACCAATGATAGGACTGAAGACATGACAACACATATAGCAGTTACCAATGATAGAACTGAAGACATGACAACACATATAGTAGTTACCAATGGTAGGACTGAAGACATGACAACACATATAGCAGTTACCAATGATAGGACTGAAGACATGACAACACATATAGCAGTTACCAATGATAGAACTGAAGACATGACAACACATATAGCAGTTACCAATGATAGGACTGAAGACATGACAACACATATAGCAGTTACCAATGATAGGACTGAAGACATGACAACACATATAGCAGTTACCAATGATAGAACTGAAGACATGACAACACATATAGCAGTTACCAATGATAGGACTGAAGACATGACAACACATATAGCAGTTACCAATGATAGAACTGAAGACATGACAACACATATAGCAGTTTCCAATGATAGGACTGAAGATATGACAACACATATAGCAGTTTCCAAATGATAGGACTGAAGATATGACAACACATATAGCAGTTTCCAAATGATAGGACTGAAGGTATGACATGATAACACATATAGTAGTTTCCAATGATAGGACTGAAGACATGACAACACATATAGCAGTTACCAATGATAGGACTGAAGACATGACAACACATATAGTAGTTTCCAATGATAGGACTGAAGAGAGACATGACAACACATATAGCAGTTACCAATGATAGGACTGAAGACATGACAACACATATAGTAGTTTCCAATTATAGGACTGAAGAGAGACATGACAACACATATAGCAGTTACCAATGATAGGACTGAAGACATGACAACACATATAGTAGTTTCCAATGATAGGACTGAAGAGAGACATGACAACACATATAGTAGTTTCCAATGATAGGACTGAAGAGAGACATGATAAAACATATAGCAGTTTCCAATGGTAGGACTGAAGATATGACATGACAACACATATAGCAGTTTCCAATGGTAGAACTGAAGATATGACAACACATATAGCAGTTTCCAATGGTAGAACTGAAGATATGACAACACATATAGCAGTTTCCAATGATAGGACTGAAAACACACATGACAACACATATAGTAGTTTCCAATGATAGGACTGAAGAGAGACATGATAAAACATATAGCAGTTTCCAATGGTAGGACTGAAGATATGACATGACAACACATATAGCAGTTTCCAATGGTAGGACTGAAGACATGACAACACATATAGCAGTTTCCAATGGTAGAACTAAAGATATGACAACACATATAGTAGTTTCCAATGATAGGACTGAAAACACACATGACAACACATATAGTAGTTTCCAATGATAGGACTGAAGACATGACAACACATATAGCAGTTACCAATGATAGGACTGAAGACATGACAACACATATAGTAGTTTCCAATGATAGGACTGAAGACATGACAAAACATATAGCAGTTTCAAATGATAGGACTGAAGACAGACATGACAACACATATAGTAATTTCCAATGATAGGACTGAAGATATGACAACACATATAGCAGTTTCCAAATGATAGGACTGAAGGTATGACATGATAACACATATAGTAGTTTCCAATGATAGGACTGAAGACATGACAACACATATAGCAGTTACCAATGATAGGACTGAAGACATGACAACACATATAGTAGTTACCAATGATAGGACTGAAGACATGACAACACATATAGCAGTTACCAATGGTAGGACTGAAGACATGACAACACATATAGCAGTTTCCAATGGTAGAACTGAAGATATGACAACACATATAGCAGTTACCAATGATAGGACTGAAGATATGACATGACAACACATATAGCAGTTACCAATGATAGGACTGAAGATATGACAACACATATAGCAGTTTCCAATGATAGGACTGAAGATATGACATGACAACACATATAGCAGTTACCAATGATAGGACTGAAGACATGACAACACATATAGCAGTTACCAATGATAGGACTGAAGACAGCTATGATAAATTATGGAACATTAGTTGTAGAATGAAACTTCTGAGATGGCATCAATTATAGGAGACATTTATTTTGACATTGATGATATTGTGGATCACTTCTCTGATTGAGTAGAGGTCTCTCTAGTGACTAGGCACTGCATCATTGAGCATGTGTCCAGGCTTGTGTTTTCTGTTCTTGTTTGTCTGTGGACTGTGATGTAACAAAATCTGTGTCCTTGTATGTTGATGTTTGTCTCTGACCTTGCAAGTTTCATGATTTATTATGATTGCCTTTAACAGATGTTGGCTAAATTGTCTATTTGTCTTACAGGGACCACATTTAGTCATCCATGAAAGTGATGAGATCCTCAACAACATGGGAGAATGGTGTAAGGAACATCATGGCAAGGCAAGTTATTCAACACAATCTGACACTTCTACTTTGTCAAGATGGCCATGCTTTTATTGTTGCCCTGATAATTTTGTTTTGTTCTCAGTGCCTGCTTGTTGTTGTATTTCAAACATTTATCAAATTACTGGACATTTCATTGTGTAGGTTATGTTTCTTCAGAGCACATCGTACAGCACATCGTGCCATAGTACAGCACATCGTACAGCACATAGTACAGCACATCGTATAAACGTGGAAAGTAAGATATTAGATGCAGTGGCCTACACCAAGGTCAAAGCAATGCTTTGGCATGAAAATCGCTCAGACCATTCCTGGGCAATTGAAATTTAAGATACTATCAGACAGCGTGGGCAGGATGTTTTAAAAAACACCTTCAAATGAGTAGGAGACACAGGAAGGTCAACAAATAATTATGCTATTAATAGATACGTGGGTGGTTAGACTGACAAAGGCCAGAAGTGGTTATAATATAAATAGAGAATCTCAATCTAAAAAAAAATACAGACATCAGTGTCCTGACAGACACTGAAATAAGAGAGAGCATAGATATACGCTGAAAGGGCAATATAATAGACACCAAAAGGGCACAACGATAGACACAGAAAGGGACACTCACTCTCATCCATGCTGAGAGAAAGGCAGATGACAAGTTTAGCTAGATAAAGATAGTCGAGCAAGATCCTGACTAGAACAAGTGAATAGCTTAACAGATGGAAGGGTCCCCAAGAGACTTGGGTAGAGATAGCCAAGACATAACCTGTGAGGTATTATATCATTTCTAGGATTGTGTGATTTAGCAGTTACCCACACCGCCAAGTAAAATTGACATGACAGTAGCCTTGAATGAAGAGATGCTCTGAATAGTCATGAAATATGTATCTAATGTGGAACCATACAACTGTAACAACTGTGTAAATAAACATGTGTGGGTGTGATAGTACACCTCCAGCCTTTCTCGTTTATCCAAGTTAAAAGGATGAGAACTAACTTAAGAAATGTGTCAAAGAGAGAAAGAGACGGCCTAATATTGTCAGTATGAATAAGGAGAATAAACACAGTGCAAAGTCATCATATAAATCAAGTCAAGATAGAAACAGAACTTTTGAAAAGGATAATCACCTATTCAAAGGAGAAGTACAACTGATTAAAAATTGACAAGACCATCACCTTACAATAGAACTGAGACACTTCATGTATAGAGTACAGCACATAGAACTGAGACACTTCATGTATAGAGTACAGCACATAAAACTGAGACACTTCATGTATAGAGTACAGCACATAGAACTGAGACACTTCATGTACAGAGTACAGCACATAGAACTGAGACACTTCATGTATAGAGTACAGCACATAGAACTGAGACACTTCATGTATAGAGTACAGCACATAGAACTGAGACACTTCATGTATAGAGTACAACACTACAAGATTCCTGTTGATGCTTCATCAGTGGAGGTCAATTTTCCTTTCAATAGTTTTACATAGTGAAGGTTTTTTTTTAAAAAAAATATTTCTCTTTTTCTTATCTTGAGATTCTCTTTCTCTTATCATGAAGATAATTTGAGCAAGATAATGCTGCAGTAGTCTTTGTTGGTTTGTCCTCAACAGTCTGGTCTGACAGAAGCTGTCAGATGTAGCAAGGTGAGTCTTGGGGAGGCTGAACAAAGGTTGCTAGATTTTGTGAGAGCACACACGCCCGAGGGCACTTGTCCTTTGGCAGGGAACACTATTGGAATGGACAGGAGCTTCATAGAGAGACATATGCCCAAGCTTGCTAAACACCTACACCACAGGGTCGTGGATGTGAGCACAGTGAAGGAGTTGTGCAGGTAAGCAGATAAATGGTTATCTGTCACAACTGTCGGTAGATGTCAGGTCCGTTTAATGGAGACTAGCCAGGGCAATATGAAACTGGGGTTGTTAGGACAGAATCACAGCCTTTCACTAGCTAGGGAATTACACAACTGGGGATGTTAAAACAGAATCACAGCCTTTCACTAGCTAGGGAAATACAAAACTGGGGTTGTTAGGACAGAATCACAGCCTTTCACTAGCTAGGGAAATACAAAACTGGGGATGTTAGAACAGAATCACAGCCTTTCACTAGCTAGGGAAATACAAAATGGGTTGGATGATAGGACAGAAATACAGCCTTTCACTAGCTAGGGAATTACACAACTGGGGATGTTACAACAGAATCACAGCCTTTCACTAGCTAGGGAAATACAAAACTGGGGTTGTTAGGACAGAATCACAGCCTTTCACTAGCTAGGGAAATACAAAACTGGGGATGTTAGAACAGAATCACAGCCTTTCACTAGCTAGGGAAATACAAAATGGGTTGGATGATAGGACAGAAATACAGCCTTTCACTAGCTAGGGAATTACACAACTGGGGATGTTACAACAGAATCACAGCCTTTCACTAGCTAGGGAAATATAAAACGAGATGTTAGGACAGAATCAGTCTTTCATTAGCTAGGGAAATGCAGAACTGGGGTTGTTAGGACAGATTCACAGCCTTCCGCTAGACAAGGAAGTACAAAACTGGGAATGTTAGGATAGAATTATGGCTTTTCTTTAGCCAGGGAAATACAAAACTGGGATTGGATGTCTAAACACACTCACAGCCTTTCACCTTTTTGTCTGTAAAGTGTTATTTATTGGTAGAGTGTGAGAGAGAGATGTCATGAGTCTGCTACATTTTGAATAATGGAGATTTGTTATGGGTGGCTCCATGTGAAGAAAATGTGAATGTTTGAGAATATCTTCTATGTTGCTGAAGTGTTGGAGTAGATTTGTGTCTTCCTATTCATTTCAAGTATTCTCTTGTCTTGCCTTGTTCTAGTATGAGCTGTTCTTGTCTTGTTCTAGTATGAGCTGTTCTTGTCTTGTTCTAGTATGAGATGTTCTTGTCTTGTCCTGTTCTAGTATGAGCTGTCCTTGTCTTGCCCTGATCTAGTATGAGCTGTTCTTGTCTTGTCCTGTTCTAGTATGAGATGTTCTTGTCTTGTCCTGTTCTAGTATGAGCTGCCCTTGTCTTGTCCTGTTCTAGTATGAGCTGTCCTTGTCTTGTCCTGTTCTAGTATGAGCTGTCCTTGTCTTGCCCTGATCTAGTATGAGCTGTTCTTGTCTTGTCCTGTTCTAGTATGAGCTGTCCTTGTCTTGCCCTGATCTAGTATGAGCTGCCCTTGTCTTGTCCTGTTCTAGTATGAGCTGTCCTTGTCTTGCCCTGATCTAGTATGAGCTGTTCTTGTCTTGTCCTGTTCTAGTATGAGCTGTCCTTGTCTTGCCCTGATCTAGTATGAGCTGTTCTTGTCTTGTCCTGTTCTAGTATGAGCTGTTCTTGTCTTGTCCTGTTCTAGTATGAGCTGTCCTTGTCTTGTCCTGTTCTAGTATGAGCTGCCCTTGTCTTGTCCTGTTCTAGTATGAGCTGTCCTTGTCTTGTCCTGTTCTAGTATGAGCTGTCCTTGTCTTGTCCTGTTCTAGTATGAGCTGTCCTTGTCTTGCCCTGATCTAGTATGAGCTGTTCTTGTCTTGTCCTGTTCTAGTATGAGCTGCCCTTGTCTTGCCCTGATCTAGTATGAGCTGTTCTTGTCTTGTCCTGTTCTAGTATGAGCTGCCCTTGTCTTGCCCTGATCTAGTATGAGCTGTCCTTGTCTTGTCCTGTTCTAGTATGAGCTGCCCTTGTCTTGTCCTGTTCTAGTATGAGCTGCCCTTGTCTTGTCCTGTTCTAGTATGAGCTGTTCTTGTCTTGTCCTGTTCTAGTATGAGCTGCCCTTGTCTTGTCCTGTTCTAGTATGAGCTGCCCTTGTCTTGTCCTGTTCTAGTATGAGCTGCCCTTGTCTTGTCCTGTTCTTGTCTTGTCCTGTTCTAGTATGAGATGTTCTTGTCTTGTCCTGTTCTAGTATGAGCTGCCCTTGTCTTGTCCTGTTCTTGTCTTGTCCTGTTCTAGTATGAGCTGTCCTTGTCTTGTCCTGTTCTTGTCTTGTTCTAGTATGAGCTGTCCTTGTCTTGTCCTGTTCTTGTCTTGTCCTGTTCTAGTATGAGCTGTCCTTGTCTTGTCCTGTTCTTGTCTTGTCCTGTTCTAGTATGAGCTGTCCTTGTCTTGTCCTGTTCTTGTCTTGTCCTGTTCTAGTATGAGCTGTCCTTGTCTTGCCCTGATCTAGTATGAGCTGTTCTTGTCTTGTCCTGTTCTAGTATGAGCTGTCCTTGTCTTGCCCTGATCTAGTATGAGCTGTTCTTGTCTTGTCCTGTTCTAGTATGAGCTGTCCTTGTCTTGCCCTGATCTAGTATGAGCTGTTCTTGTCCTGTTCTAGTATGAGCTGTTCTTGTCTTGTCCTGTTCTAGTATGAGCTGCCCTTGTCTTGTCCTGTTCTAGTATGAGCTGCCCTTGTCTTGTCCTGTTCTAGTATGAGCTGCCCTTGTCTTGTCCTGTTCTAGTATGAGCTGCCCTTGTCTTGTCCTGTTCTAGTATGAGCTGTTCTTGTCTTGTCCTGTTCTAGTATGAGCTGCCCTTGTCTTGTCCTGTTCTAGTATGAGCTGTCCTTGTCTTGCCCTGATCTAGTATGAGCTGCCCTTGTCTTGTCTTGTTCTAGTATGAGCTGTTCTTGTCTTGTCCTGTTCTAGTATGAGATGTTCTTGTCTTGTCCTGTTCTAGTATGAGCTGCCCTTGTCTTGTCCTGTTCTTGTCTTGTCCTGTTCTAGTATGAGCTGCCCTTGTCTTGTCCTGTTCTTGTCTTGTCCTGTTCTAGTATGAGCTGCCCTTGTCTTGTCCTGTTCTTGTCTTGTCCTGTTCTAGTATGAGCTGTTCTTGTCTTGTCCTGTTCTTGTCTTGTCCTGTTCTAGTATGAGCTGTTCTTGTCTTGTCCTGTTCTAGTATGAGCTGTCCTTGTCTTGTCCTGTTCTAGTATGAGCTGTCCTTGTCTTGTCCTGTTCTAGTATGAGCTGTCCTTGTCTTGTCCTGTTCTAGTATGAGCTGTTCTTGTCTTGTCCTGTTCTTGTATGAGCTGTCCTTGTCTTGTCCTGTTCTTGTATGAGCTGTTCTTGTCTTGTCCTGTTCTAGTATGAGCTGTCCTTGTCTTGTCCTGTTCTTGTATGAACTGTCCTTGTCTTGTCCTGTTCTTGTCTTGTCCTGTTCTAGTATGAGCTGTCCTTGTCTTGTCCTGTTCTAGTATGAGCTGTCCTTGTCTTGTCCTGTTCTTGTATGAGCTGTCCTTGTCTTGTCCTGTTCTAGTATGAGCTGCCCTTGTCTTGTCCTGTTCTTGTCTTGTCCTGTTCTAGTATGAGCTGTTCTTGTCTTGTCCTGTTCTTGTCTTGTCCTGTTCTAGTATGAGCTGCCCTTGTCTTGTCCTGTTCTAGTATGAGCTGTTCTTGTCTTGTCCTGTTCTTGTCTTGTCCTGTTCTAGTATGAGATGTTCTTGTCTTGCCCTGTTCTAGTATGAGCTGTTCTTGTCTTGTCCTGTTCTAGTATGAGCTGCCCTTGTCTTGCCCTGTTCTAGTATGAGCTGTTCTTGTCTTGTCCTGTTCTTGTCTTGTCCTGTTCTAGTATGAGCTGTTCTTGTCTTGTCCTGTTCTTGTCTTGTCCTGTTCTAGTATGAGCTGTTCTTGTCTTGTCCTGTTCTTGTCTTGTCCTGTTCTAGTATGAGATGTTCTTGTCTTGCCCTGTTCTAGTATGAGATGTTCTTGTCTTGCCCTGTTCTAGTATGAGCTGCCCTTGTCTTGTCCTGTTCTAGTATGAGCTGTCCTTGTCTTGTCCTGTTCTAGTATGAGCTGCCCTTGTCTTGTCCTGTTCTAGTATGAGCTGCCCTTGTCTTGCCCTGTTCTAGTATGAGCTGCCCTTGTCTTGCCCTGTTCTAGTATGAGCTGCCCTTGTCTTGTCCTGTTCTAGTATGAGCTGCCCTTGTCTTGTCCTGTTCTTGTATGAGCTGCCCTTGTCTTGTCCTGTTCTAGTATGAGCTGCCCTTGTCTTGCCCTGTTCTAGTATGAGCTGCCCTTGTCTTGTCCTGTTCTAGTATGAGCTGCCCTTGTCTTGTCCTGTTCTAGTATGAGCTGCCCTTGTCTTGTCCTGTTCTAGTATGAGCTGCCCTTGTCTTGTCCTGTTCTAGTATGAGATGTTCTTGTCTTGTCCTGTTCTAGTATGAGATGTTCTTGTCTTGCCCTGTTCTAGTATGAGCTGCCCTTGTCTTGTCCTGTTCTAGTATGAGCTGCCCTTGTCTTGTCCTGTTCTAGTATGAACTGTTCTTGTCTTGTCCTGTTCTAGTATGAGCTGCCCTTGTCTTGTCCTGTTCTAGTATGAGATGTTCTTGTCTTGCCCTGTTCTAGTATGAGCTGCCCTTGTCTTGTCCTGTTCTAGTATGAGCTGCCCTTGTCTTGTCCTGTTCTTGTATGAACTGTTCTTGTCTTGTCCTGTTCTAGTATGAGATGTTCTTGTCTTGCCCTGTTCTAGTATGAGCTGCCCTTGTCTTGCCCTGTTCTAGTATGAGCTGCCCTTGTCTTGTCCTGTTCTAGTATGAGCTGCCCTTGTCTTGTCCTGTTCTAGTATGAGCTGCCCTTGTCTTGTCCTGTTCTAGTATGAACTGTTCTTGTCTTGTCCTGTTCTAGTATGAGATGTTCTTGTCTTGCCCTGTTCTAGTATGAGCTGCCCTTGTCTTGTCCTGTTCTAGTATGAGCTGCCCTTGTCTTGTCCTGTTCTTGTATGAGCTGTTCTTGTCTTGTCCTGTTCTAGTATGAGCTGTTCTTGTCTTGTCCTGTTCTTGTATGAGCTGTTCTTGTCTTGCCCTGTTCTAGTATGAGCTGTTCTTGTCTTGTCCTGTTCTTGTATGAGCTGTTCTTGTCTTGTCCTGTTCTAGTATGAGCTGTTCTTGTCTTGTCCTGTTCTTGTATGAGCTGCCCTTGTCTTGCCCTGTTCTAGTATGAGCTGTTCTTGTCTTGCCCTGTTCTAGTATGAGCTGCCCTTGTCTTGCCCTGTTCTTGTATGAGCTGTTCTTGTCTTGCCCTGTTCTAGTATGAGCTGCCCTTGTCTTGCCCTGTTCTAGTATGAGCTGTTCTTGTCTTGTCCTGTTCTTGTATGAGCTGTTCTTGTCTTGCCCTGTTCTAGTATGAGCTGTTCTTGTCTTGTCCTGTTCTTGTATGAGCTGTTCTTGTCTTGTCCTGTTCTAGTATGAGCTGCCCTTGTCTTGTCCTGTTCTTGTATGAGCTGTTCTTGTCTTGTCCTGTTCTAGTATGAGCTGCCCTTGTCTTGCCCTGTTCTAGTATGAGCTGCCCTTGTCTTGCCCTGTTCTAGTATGAGCTGTTCTTGTCTTGTCCTGTTCTTGTATGAGCTGTTCTTGTCTTGTCCTGTTCTAGTATGAGCTGCCCTTGTCTTGTCCTGTTCTTGTATGAGCTGTTCTTGTCTTGTCCTGTTCTAGTATGAGCTGCCCTTGTCTTGCCCTGTTCTAGTATGAGCTGCCCTTGTCTTGCCCTGTTCTAGTATGAGCTGTTCTTGTCTTGCCCTGTTCTAGTATGAGCTGCCCTTGTCTTGTCCTGTTCTAGTATGAGCTGCCCTTGTCTTGTCCTGTTCTAGTATGAGATGTTCTTGTCTTGCCCTGTTCTAGTATGAGCTGCCCTTGTCTTGCCCTGTTCTAGTATGAGATGTTCTTGTCTTGCCCTGTTCTAGTATGAGCTGCCCTTGTCTTGTCCTGTTCTAGTATGAGATGTTCTTGTCTTGCCCTGTTCTAGTATGAGCTGCCCTTGTCTTGTCCTGTTCTAGTATGAGATGTTCTTGTCTTGCCCTGTTCTAGTATGAGCTGCCCTTGTCTTGCCCTGTTCTAGTATGAGCTGCCCTTGTCTTGTCCTGTTCTAGTATGAGATGTTCTTGTCTTGCCCTGTTCTAGTATGAGCTGCCCTTGTCTTGTCCTGTTCTAGTATGAGATGTTCTTGTCTTGCCCTGTTCTAGTATGAGCTGCCCTTGTCTTGCCCTGTTCTAGTATGAGCTGCCCTTGTCTTGTCCTGTTCTAGTATGAGATGTTCTTGTCTTGCCCTGTTCTAGTATGAGCTGCCCTTGTCTTGTCCTGTTCTAGTATGAGATGTTCTTGTCTTGCCCTGTTCTAGTATGAGCTGCCCTTGTCTTGTCCTGTTCTAGTATGAGATGTTCTTGTCTTGCCCTGTTCTAGTATGAGCTGCCCTTGTCTTGTCCTGTTCTAGTATGAGATGTTCTTGTCTTGCCCTGTTCTAGTATGAGCTGCCCTTGTCTTGTCCTGTTCTAGTATGAGCTGCCCTTGTCTTGCCCTGTTCTAGTATGAGCTGCCCTTGTCTTGCCCTGTTCTAGTATGAGCTGCCCTTGTCTTGCCCTGTTCTTGTCTTGTCCTGTCCTTGTCTTGTCCTGTTCTAGTATGAGCTGCCCTTGTCTTGTCCTGTTCTTGTCTTGTCCTGTCCTTGTCTTGTCCTGTTCTAGTATGAGCTGCCCTTGTCTTGTCCTGTTCTTGTCTTGTCCTGTCCTTGTCTTGTCCTGTTCTAGTATGAGCTGCCCTTGTCTTGTCCTGTTCTTGTCTTGTCCTGTCCTTGTCTTGTCCTGTTCTAGTATGAGCTGCCCTTGTCTTGTCCTGTTCTTGTCTTGTCCTGTCCTTGTCTTGTCCTGTTCTAGTATGAGCTGCCCTTGTCTTGTCCTGTTCTTGTCTTGTCCTGTTCTAGTATGAGCTGCCCTTGTCTTGTCCTGTTCTAGTATGAGCTGTTCTTGTCTTGTTCTAGTATGAGCTGTTCTTGTCTTGTCCTGTTCTAGTATGAGCTGCCCTTGTCTTGTCCTGTTCTTGTCTTGTCCTGTTCTAGTATGAGCTGCCCTTGTCTTGTCCTGTTCTAGTATGAGCTGTTCTTGTCTTGTTCTAGTATGAGCTGTTCTTGTCTTGTCCTGTTCTAGTATGAGCTGTTCTTGTCTTGTCCTGTTCTAGTATGAGCTGTTCTTGTCTTGTCCTGTTCTAGTATGAGCTGTTCTTGTCTTGTTCTAGTATGAGCTGCCCTTGTCTTGTCCTGTTCTAGTATGAGCTGTTCTTGTCTTGTTCTAGTATGAGCTGTTCTTGTCTTGTCCTGTTCTAGTATGAGCTGTTCTTGTCTTGTTCTAGTATGAGCTGTTCTTGTCTTGTCCTGTTCTAGTATGAGCTGTTCTTGTCTTGTTCTAGTATGAGCTGCCCTTGTCTTGTCCTGTTCTAGTATGAGCTGTTCTTGTCTTGTTCTAGTATGAGCTGTTCTTGTCTTGTCCTGTTCTAGTATGAGCTGCCCTTGTCTTGTCCTGTTCTTGTCTTGTCCTGTTCTAGTATGAGCTGCCCTTGTCTTGTCCTGTTCTAGTATGAGCTGTTCTTGTCTTGTTCTAGTATGAGCTGCCCTTGTCTTGTCCTGTTCTAGTATGAGCTGTTCTTGTCTTGTTCTAGTATGAGCTGTTCTTGTCTTGTTCTAGTATGAGCTGCCCTTGTCTTGTCCTGTTCTAGTATGAGCTGCCCTTGTCTTGTCCTGTTCTTGTCTTGTCCTGTTCTAGTATGAGCTGCCCTTGTCTTGTCCTGTTCTTGTCTTGTCTTGTTCTAGTATGAGCTGCCCTTGTCTTGTCCTGTTCTAGTATGAGCTGCCCTTGTCTTGTCCTGTTCTTGTCTTGTCCTGTTCTGGTATGAGATGTTCTTGTCTTGTCCTGTTCTGGTATGAGATGTTCTTGTCTTGTCCTGTTCTGGTATGAGATGTTCTTGTCTTGTCCTGTTCTAGTATGAGCTGTTCTTGTCTTGTCCTGTTCTTGTCTTGTCCTGTTCTAGTATGAGCTGTCCTTGTCTTGCCCTGATCTAGTATGAGCTGTTCTTGTCTTGTTCTAGTATGAGCTGTTCCTGTCTTGTTCTAGTATGAGCTGCCCTTGTCTTGTCCTGTTCTTGTCTTGTTCTAGTATGAGCTGTTCTTGTCTTGTCCTGTTCTAGTATGAGCTGTTCTTGTCTTGTCCTGTTCTAGTATGAGCTGCCCTTGTCTTGTCCTGTTCTAGTATGAGCTGTTCTTGTCTTGTTCTAGTATGAGCTGTTCCTGTCTTGTTCTAGTATGAGCTGCCCTTGTCTTGTCCTGTTCTTGTCTTGTTCTAGTATGAGCTGTTCTTGTCTTGTCCTGTTCTAGTATGAGCTGTTCTTGTCTTGTCCTGTTCTAGTATGAGCTGCCCTTGTCTTGTCCTGTTCTAGTATGAGCTGTTCCTGTCTTGTTCTAGTATGAGCTGCCCTTGTCTTGTCCTGTTCTTGTCTTGTTCTGTTCTAGTATGAGCTGCCCTTGTCTTGTCCTGTTCTAGTATGAGCTGCCCTTGTCTTGTCCTGTTCTAGTATGAGCTGTTCTTGTCTTGTCCTGTTCTAGTATGAGCTGTTCTTGTCTTGTCCTGTTCTAGTATGAGCTGTTCTTGTCTTGTCCTGTTCTAGTATGAGCTGTTCTTGTCTTGTCCTGTTCTAGTATGAGCTGCCCTTGTCTTGTCCTGTTCTAGTATGAGCTGCCCTTGTCTTGTCCTGTTCTAGTATGAGCTGTTCTTGTCTTGTCCTGTTCTAGTATGAGCTGTTCTTGTCTTGTCCTGTTCTTGTCTTGTCCTGTTCTAGTATGAGCTGTTCTTGTCTTGTCCTGTTCTAGTATGAGCTGTTCTTGTCTTGTTCTAGTATGAGCTGTTCCTGTCTTGTTCTAGTATGAGCTGCCCTTGTCTTGTCCTGTTCTTGTCTTGTTCTAGTATGAGCTGTTCTTGTCTTGTTCTAGTATGAGCTGTTCTTGTCTTGTTCTAGTATGAGCTGTTCTTGTCTTGTTCTAGTATGAGCTGTTCTTGTCTTGTTCTAGTATGAGCTGTTCTTGTCTTGTTCTAGTATGAGCTGTTCTTGTCTTGTTCTAGTATGAGCTGTTCTTGTCTTGTTCTAGTATGAGCTGTTCTTGTCTTGTTCTAGTATGAGCTGCCCTTGTCTTGTCCTGTTCTAGTATGAGCTGTTCTTGTCTTGTCCTGTTCTAGTATGAGCTGTTCTTGTCTTGTTCTAGTATGAGCTGTTCTTGTCTTGTTCTAGTATGAGCTGTTCTTGTCTTGTCCTGTTCTTGTCTTGTCCTGTTCTAGTATGAGCTGTTCTTGTCTTGTTCTAGTATGAGCTGTTCTTGTCTTGTTCTAGTATGAGCTGCCCTTGTCTTGTCCTGTTCTAGTATGAGATGTTCTTGTCTTGCCCTGTTCTAGTATGAGCTGCCCTTGTCTTGCCCTGTTCTAGTATGAGCTGCCCTTGTCTTGTCCTGTTCTAGTATGAGATGTTCTTGTCTTGCCCTGTTCTAGTATGAGCTGCCCTTGTCTTGTCCTGTTCTAGTATGAGATGTTCTTGTCTTGCCCTGTTCTAGTATGAGCTGCCCTTGTCTTGTCCTGTTCTAGTATGAGATGTTCTTGTCTTGCCCTGTTCTAGTATGAGCTGCCCTTGTCTTGTCCTGTTCTAGTATGAGATGTTCTTGTCTTGCCCTGTTCTAGTATGAGCTGCCCTTGTCTTGTCCTGTTCTAGTATGAGCTGCCCTTGTCTTGCCCTGTTCTAGTATGAGCTGCCCTTGTCTTGCCCTGTTCTAGTATGAGCTGCCTTGTCTTGCCCTGTTCTTGTCTTGTCCTGTCCTTGTCTTGTCCTGTTCTAGTATGAGCTGCCCTTGTCTTGTCCTGTTCTTGTCTTGTCCTGTCCTTGTCTTGTCCTGTTCTAGTATGAGCTGCCCTTGTCTTGTCCTGTTCTTGTCTTGTCCTGTCCTTGTCTTGTCCTGTTCTAGTATGAGCTGCCCTTGTCTTGTCCTGTTCTTGTCTTGTCCTGTCCTTGTCTTGTCCTGTTCTAGTATGAGCTGCCCTTGTCTTGTCCTGTTCTTGTCTTGTCCTGTCCTTGTCTTGTCCTGTTCTAGTATGAGCTGCCCTTGTCTTGTCCTGTTCTTGTCTTGTCCTGTTCTAGTATGAGCTGCCCTTGTCTTGTCCTGTTCTAGTATGAGCTGTTCTTGTCTTGTTCTAGTATGAGCTGTTCTTGTCTTGTCCTGTTCTAGTATGAGCTGCCCTTGTCTTGTCCTGTTCTTGTCTTGTCCTGTTCTAGTATGAGCTGCCCTTGTCTTGTCCTGTTCTAGTATGAGCTGTTCTTGTCTTGTTCTAGTATGAGCTGTTCTTGTCTTGTCCTGTTCTAGTATGAGCTGTTCTTGTCTTGTCCTGTTCTAGTATGAGCTGTTCTTGTCTTGTCCTGTTCTAGTATGAGCTGTTCTTGTCTTGTTCTAGTATGAGCTGCCCTTGTCTTGTCCTGTTCTAGTATGAGCTGTTCTTGTCTTGTTCTAGTATGAGCTGTTCTTGTCTTGTCCTGTTCTAGTATGAGCTGTTCTTGTCTTGTTCTAGTATGAGCTGTTCTTGTCTTGTCCTGTTCTAGTATGAGCTGTTCTTGTCTTGTTCTAGTATGAGCTGCCCTTGTCTTGTCCTGTTCTAGTATGAGCTGTTCTTGTCTTGTTCTAGTATGAGCTGTTCTTGTCTTGTCCTGTTCTAGTATGAGCTGCCCTTGTCTTGTCCTGTTCTTGTCTTGTCCTGTTCTAGTATGAGCTGCCCTTGTCTTGTCCTGTTCTAGTATGAGCTGTTCTTGTCTTGTTCTAGTATGAGCTGCCCTTGTCTTGTCCTGTTCTAGTATGAGCTGTTCTTGTCTTGTTCTAGTATGAGCTGTTCTTGTCTTGTTCTAGTATGAGCTGCCCTTGTCTTGTCCTGTTCTAGTATGAGCTGCCCTTGTCTTGTCCTGTTCTTGTCTTGTCCTGTTCTAGTATGAGCTGCCCTTGTCTTGTCCTGTTCTTGTCTTGTCTTGTTCTAGTATGAGCTGCCCTTGTCTTGTCCTGTTCTAGTATGAGCTGCCCTTGTCTTGTCCTGTTCTTGTCTTGTCCTGTTCTGGTATGAGATGTTCTTGTCTTGTCCTGTTCTGGTATGAGATGTTCTTGTCTTGTCCTGTTCTGGTATGAGATGTTCTTGTCTTGTCCTGTTCTAGTATGAGCTGTTCTTGTCTTGTCCTGTTCTTGTCTTGTCCTGTTCTAGTATGAGCTGTCCTTGTCTTGCCCTGATCTAGTATGAGCTGTTCTTGTCTTGTTCTAGTATGAGCTGTTCCTGTCTTGTTCTAGTATGAGCTGCCCTTGTCTTGTCCTGTTCTTGTCTTGTTCTAGTATGAGCTGTTCTTGTCTTGTCCTGTTCTAGTATGAGCTGTTCTTGTCTTGTCCTGTTCTAGTATGAGCTGCCCTTGTCTGTTCTAGTATGAGCTGTCTTGTTCTAGTATGAGCTGTTCCTGTCTTGTTCTAGTATGAGCTGCCCTTGTCTTGTCCTGTTCTTGTCTTGTTCTAGTATGAGCTGTTCTTGTCTTGTCCTGTTCTAGTATGAGCTGTTCTTGTCTTGTCCTGTTCTAGTATGAGCTGCCCTTGTCTTGTCCTGTTCTAGTATGAGCTGTTCCTGTCTTGTTCTAGTATGAGCTGCCCTTGTCTTGTCCTGTTCTTGTCTTGTTCTGTTCTAGTATGAGCTGCCCTTGTCTTGTCCTGTTCTAGTATGAGCTGCCCTTGTCTTGTCCTGTTCTAGTATGAGCTGTTCTTGTCTTGTCCTGTTCTAGTATGAGCTGTTCTTGTCTTGTCCTGTTCTAGTATGAGCTGTTCTTGTCTTGTCCTGTTCTAGTATGAGCTGTTCTTGTCTTGTCCTGTTCTAGTATGAGCTGCCCTTGTCTTGTCCTGTTCTAGTATGAGCTGCCCTTGTCTTGTCCTGTTCTAGTATGAGCTGTTCTTGTCTTGTCCTGTTCTAGTATGAGCTGTTCTTGTCTTGTCCTGTTCTTGTCTTGTCCTGTTCTAGTATGAGCTGTTCTTGTCTTGTCCTGTTCTAGTATGAGCTGTTCTTGTCTTGTTCTAGTATGAGCTGTTCCTGTCTTGTTCTAGTATGAGCTGCCCTTGTCTTGTCCTGTTCTTGTCTTGTTCTAGTATGAGCTGTTCTTGTCTTGTTCTAGTATGAGCTGTTCTTGTCTTGTTCTAGTATGAGCTGTTCTTGTCTTGTTCTAGTATGAGCTGTTCTTGTCTTGTTCTAGTATGAGCTGTTCTTGTCTTGTTCTAGTATGAGCTGTTCTTGTCTTGTTCTAGTATGAGCTGTTCTTGTCTTGTTCTAGTATGAGCTGTTCTTGTCTTGTTCTAGTATGAGCTGCCCTTGTCTTGTCCTGTTCTAGTATGAGCTGTTCTTGTCTTGTCCTGTTCTAGTATGAGCTGTTCTTGTCTTGTTCTAGTATGAGCT
Organism: Megaustenia siamemsis; assembly: GCA_032433765.1. Lineage (NCBI taxonomy): Eukaryota > Metazoa > Mollusca > Gastropoda > Stylommatophora > Ariophantidae > Megaustenia > Megaustenia siamemsis. Next base: position 262,526 of record JAVIAB010000092.1, read on the forward strand.
GTTCTTGTCTTGTTCTAGTATGAGCTGTTCTTGTCTTGTCCTGTTCTTGTCTTGTCCTGTTCTAGTATGAGCTGTTCTTGTCTTGTTCTAGTATGAGCTGTTCTTGTCTTGTTCTAGTATGAGCTGTTCTTGTCTTGTCCTGTTCTAGTATGAGCTGCCCTTGTCTTGTCCTGTTCTAGTATGAGCTGTTCTTGTCTTGTCCTGTTCTAGTATGAGCTGTCCTTGCCCTGTCCTGTTCTAGTATGAGCTGTTCTCATCTTTTCCTGTTCAAGTATGAGCTGTTCTTATCTTGTCCTGTTCTAGTATGAGCTGTTCTTGTCCTGTTCTAGTATGAGCTGTTTTTGTCTTGTCCTGTTCTAGTATGAGCTGTTTTTATCTTGTCCTGTTCTAGTATGAGCTGTTTTTATCTTGTCCTGTTCTAGTATGAGCTGTTTTTATCTTGTCCTGTTCTAGTATGAGCTGTTTTTATCTTGTCCTGTTCTAGTATGAGCTGTTTTTATCTTGTCCTGTTCTAGTATGAGCTGTTCTTGTCCTGTTCTAGTATGAGCTGTTTTTATCTTGTCCTGTTCTAGTATGAGCTGTTTTTATCTTGTCCTGTTCTAGTATGAGCTGTTTTTATCTTGTCCTGTTCTAGTATGAGCTGTTTTTATCTTGTCCTGTTCTAGTATGAGCTGTTCTTGTCTTGTCCTGTTCTAGTATGAGCTGTTTTTGTCTTGTCCTGTTCTAGTATAAGCTGTTTTTGTCTTGTCCTGTTCTAGTATGAGCTGTTTTTGTCTTGTCCTGTTCTAGTATGAGCTGTTTTTGTCTTGTCCTACTCAAGTGTGTTTTGTTTTGTCTTGTTCTGTTTGAGTTTCCAACTATAGACATTTTTTTTTCTCGACACAACTTTGGGTTCATTGAGACTTCACCTGGGGATGATGCATTCTAGCCTGATGTTATGCTGATCGTGTCACCTTTATATGACCAGCAACACCATGTTTCTGTCTCTGCTGCTCAAATTGGTTCCATTCCATTTTCCTTCCTAGTTTGTCTAGAGAGAGAGGGAGAGAGCCAACCAACCAGTGGTTCTTCTCTTTCATTTAACATAACATTAGTGTTCTCTTGCCTTTGTTAACCTTTTGTGGAAGCATGCAAGACCACCTTTCCACTAGCCCATCTTTCAATAAATATTTTCACATGTGACCAACTGAACTATATATCTGCAGTTTTTTGTTTGCTCATGTCTTATATATCATAATGTTCAGTAATTATTGCATTTTTTATTTACATTAGTATAAAATATTTGCATAAAGAAAGTGACATGCAATGGGTAAACAATACAAATAGGGGAAATCAAATGAAAATACAATTGGTGCCTACCATTTCCCTGAAACTGTTACACAGCAGAAACCTTCCATTCGAAGTATATTCCTATTTGAGGTGCTTCAAGTACAGATAAAATCTCTTTGACTATTGAGAGTGGGGGAGAGACCTGTTTTTTTCTTCTGATAAGAAAAGTAGGAAAAATAAATGCTATTGATGTTGTTCAAATGAAATTTAGTGACAAACTAGCCAGTGTGATCAGAGAAGATTTAGGAAATATATTGTGATAGGTAGATTGGATTCAAACAATGCTATGACTATTTGACATGTAGGGCCATCGGACACACTAAGTGCCTGGTCATATGACTGTATCATTGACATCTACTATGACTCAACCCACTGCCTGCTTACAGAGTTCACCTACACTTTTCTTATCATGCTCATCGAATCACTTAGTATACAGACGTGGGTGTAATTTTGTGACTCCAACCAGGTGAATGCCTTGATCACTGCCGTCACCTCCATTGTCATGCTATTTGTGGTCATGTACTTGTCTACAATGTGTTTGTGGTACACATAGCTATCTTCTTTGATTGTTCTGCCTGCAGAGCATGCTGTAAATACCCAGGCACCCCTATGGTGTCATATTACAATCTATCTATGACTGCATTTTCCTCCTCGGTGTTGTCTTAGATGAAAGTGCTGACCTCTGCATCAACCACAACTGGATTCTGCCCCCTTCACTTTCTGTCAAGTATGACAATACATGAAAATTTGTCCCTCAATGATGTAGGCATCAGTATCCTCATTTCACCAGCATTGATACTGGTAAGCCCACAGACCTTTTTGATGATATCTTCTGTACAGCCAATCCATGGCTTGTCTCTTTTTAGCCTGTCAACTTTCCCTGTGTTGAGCTCTTGGTGCTCTTTATCTGCACTTATCTCCAGGTATGCTCGTACACCCCATGAGAGTCGTAAAAGGTGAGCTAATAATGGCTCCTGCAATATTAATCACAGAAGGTATGAGCAGGTCTGTTCCGACTAGTAAACACTTCAACAAAATGAACATTTCTGTTTCCAGACGCTGGTTTCCTCAACAATTTAAAATGGTACCTGTTAAAAAAGATCACCACAGGTGGGTAACATCCTTTTTTTTGCTCTACACAAACTTAACAACCAGCATATACCAATATTCCCGTTCACGGTTATTTCTAATGAACAAGCCCCAGTTTGTGTCTTGTTGATTTGTACCTGTTACTTGTTAAAGAAAAAAGTGTACATTTGGAATGATGGAGGGCCCTGCAGAATTGTGCAACTTTTACAGATCGTATGTGTAAAGCACAGTGCAGCTATGTTGATCTTCTGGTTACCTGTTCATGACAACTGGGGATACTACCACAGCACTTGATACTACCACACTTGCCCACATATGCTGCCAGGGTCCAAAAGAGGAGTAAAGAATTGTAGCACTGTTCCCTTCCTGGCATGTTCATAAAACTTCACAAACATGGACAATTAAAGAAAAGAAATAAAGTAAATCTGCCATACAGGAAAGATAAGACCAAAATATTCTTGGAGAAGATAGGTGAAAGCAGAAATAAAGATGATGAGGAAGACATGGATTGATTTTTTTTTTAAATGGCAAGAAAAGTATGGTTTGGAAAATGTTTGTTGAAGACCTATACTCCACATGGAGCTGAAAGTTATTTGTTGAAGATTGTTCCACATGGAGCTGAAAGTGTTTGTTGAAGATTATTCCACATGGAGCTGAAAGTGTTTGTTCAAGACATATGCTCCTCATGGAGCTGAAAGTGTTTGTTCAAGACCTATGCTCCTCATGGAGCTGAAAGTGTTTGTTGAAGATTGTTCCACATGGAGCTGAAAGTGTTTGTTGAAGATTGTTCCACATGCAGCTGAAAGTGTTTGTTGAAGATTGTTCCACATGGAGCTGAAAGTGTTTGTTGAAGATTATTCCACATGGAGCTGAAAGTGTTTGTTGAAGATTATTCCACATGGAGCTGAAAGTGTTTGTTGAAGATTATTCCACATGGAGCTGAAAGTGTTTGTTGAAGATTGTTCCACATGGAGCTGAAAGTGTTTGTTGAAGATTATTCCACATGGAGCTGAAAGTGTTTGTTCAAGACATATGCTCCTCATGGAGCTGAAAGTGTTTGTTCAAGACCTATGCTCCACATGGAGCTGAAAGTGTTTGTTCAAGACCTATGCTCCTCATGGAGCTGAAAGTGTTTGTTGAAGATTGTTTCACATGGAGCTGAAAGTATTTGTTCAAGACCTATACTCCATATGGAGCTGAAAGTATTTGTTCAAGACCTATACTCCACATGGAGCTGAAAGTGTTTGTTGAAGATTGTTTCACATGGAGCTGAAAGTATTTGTTCAAGACCTATACTCCACATGGAGCTGAAAGTGTTTGTTGAAGATTGTTTCACATGGAGCTGAAAGTATTTGTTCAAGACCTATACTCCATATGGAGCTGAAAGTATTTGTTCAAGACCTATACTCCACATGGAGCTGAAAGTATTTGTTCAAGACCTATACTCCACATGGAGCTGAAAGTATTTGTTCAAGACCTATACTCCACATGGAGCTGAAAGTATTTGTTCAAGACCTATACTCCACATGGAGCTGAAAGTATTTGTTCAAGACCTATACTCCACATGGAGCTGAAAGTATTTGTTCAAGACCTATACTCCACATGGAGCTGAAAGTGTTTGTTTAAGACCTATACTCCACATGGAGCTGAAAGTGTTTGTTCAAGACATATGCTTCACATAGAGCTGAAAGTGTTTGTTGAAGATTGTTTCACATGGAGCTGAAAGTATTTGTTCAAGACCTATACTCCACATGGAGCTGAAAGTGTTTGTTGAAGATTGTTCCACATGGAGCTGAAAGTGTTTGTTGAAGATTATTCCACATGGAGCTGAAAGTGTTTGTTCAAGACCTATGCTCCTCATGGAGCTGAAAGTGTTTGTTCAAGACATATGCTCCACATAGAGCTGAAAGGAAGAAGGAGAATACAACCACAGTACTAACATTTGAACAACTGTAGATTGAAATCATGACTTCTGTCTAATGGTGGGCATTGCAGATATGAACTTGAAAGATACAAAACTTTGACCCGCCTCTGATGTCACAACAACTACTGCATGCATGTATATGTGTAGTCTAATGTTGATCTCATTTTTAGGAGCTCACACATAGAGAACAGACAGACAGCATCTCTGAGACATTGCAGGCACAATTATCCCTGTCTGGTCAGAACTAACACTTGTTTGTCTGCACACAAATAAGTGAGGAGTCCCTGATCTACAGCAACAATGAGATGCTGGTCAACACTTGAGACATGTAGCCTGCTAGAGAGAATGTTAGTACGAGGTGGGACATAGCACTACACAGCCTGCCAGAGAGAATGTTAGCAGGAGGTGGGACATAGCACTACATAGCATGCCAGAGATAATGTTAGCAGGAGGTGGGACATAACACTACATAGCATGCCAGAGAGAATGTTAGTACGAGGTGGGACATAGCACTACACAGCCTGCCAGAGAGAATGTTAGTACGAGGTGGGACATAGCACTACACAGCCTGCCAGAGAGAATGTTAGCAGGAGGTGGGACATAGCACTACACAGCCTGCCAGAGAGAATGTTAGCAGGAGGTGGGACATAGCACTACACAGCCTGCCAGAGAGAATGTTAGCAGGAGGTGGGACATAGCACTACACAGCCTGCCAGAGAGAATGTTAGCAGGAGGTGGGACATAGCACTACACAGCCTGCCAGAGAGAATGTTAGTAGGAGGTGGGACATAGCACTACATAGCATGCCAGAGAGAATGTTAGTAGGAGGTGGGACATAGCACTACACAGCCTGCCAGAGAGAATGTTAGTAGGAGGTGGGACATAGCACTACATAGCATGCCAGAGAGAATGTTAGTAGGAGGTGGGACATAACACTACATAGCATGCCAGAGAGAATGTTAGCAGGAGGTGGGACATAGCACTACATAGCATGCCAGAGAGAATGTTAGTAGGAGGTGGGACATAACACTACATAGCATGCCAGAGAGAATGTTAGTAGGAGGTGGGACATAACACTACATAGCATGCCAGAGAGAATGTTAGCAGGAGGGGGGACATACACTAAACAATCATGAGAGAATGTTAGCAGGAGGTGGGACATAACACTACATAGCATGTCAGAGAGAATGTTAGTAGGAGGTGGGACATAACACTATATAGCATGTCAGAGAGAATGTTAGTAGGAGGTGGGACATAACACTATATAGCCTGCCAGAGAGAATGTTAGTAGGAGGTGGGACATAACACTATATAGCATGTCAGAGAGAATGTTAGTAGGAGGTGGGACATAACACTACATAGCATGTCAGAGAGAATGTTAGTAGGAGGTGGGACATAACACTACATAGCATGTCAGAGAGAATGTTAGTAGGAGGTGGGACATAACACTACATAGCATGTCAGAGAGAATGTTAGTAGGAGGTGGGACATAGCACTACACAGCCTGCCAGAGAGAATGTTAGTATGAGGTGGGACATAACACTACATAGCCTGCCAGAGAGAATGTTAGCAGGAGGTGGGACCAACATCACATAGCAGCTATATGATTCAGCAAGATGGTTGTCCCATTGAAGACCATCATGTTATGAAAGTATTGGTTAACCTCATCATAAGTTTCAGTCTCATTGAGTATCACCAGAATAGAATGGATTAAGGTAATTGGGTTCAGAGTTACCTTGGTGCCTGAGCTGTTAATGGTCACTAACTCAGAGCTATCAACGTGCCTGGGCTGTCAGTGTTCACTAACTCAGAGCTACCTTGGTGCCTGGGCTGTCAGTGGCCACTAACTCAGAGCTATCAACGTGCCTGGGCTGTCAGTGGTCACTAACTCAGAGCTATCAATGTGCCTGGGCTGTCAATGGTCACTAACTCAGAGCTACCTTGGTGCCTGGGCTGTCAGTGGTCACTAACTCGGAGCTATCAACGTGCCTGGGCTGTCAATGGTCACTACCTCAGAGCTATCTACGTGCCTGGGCTGTCACTGGTCACTAACTCAGAGCTATCTATGTGCCTGGGCTGTCAATGGTCACTAACTCAGAGCTATCTACGTGCCTGGGCTGTCAATAGTCACTACCTGAGAGCTATCTACGTGCCTGGGCTGTCAATAGTCACTACCTGAGAGCTATCTACATGCATTCTGTTCCAGGGACTAGTCATCGCACCAATTGAGTATGCCCTGGCAGTTCTTACAGTAAGATGCAAATTGACAAGTTAGAGAAAATACAGAATGAAGCTATGCGCATTATCTTGGGGTGTACAAGGGACACTCCCTGTGTAGCAATGAGGTATCTTCTTGACTTTCCAACCATGGATAACAGGATCAAGATCTGAAGGGCATGAGCATACCTGAAGATAAGTGCAGATAAAGAGCATCCATTGCATCATGAGCTCAACACAGGGAAGGGTGTCAGGTTAGAAAGAGACAAATCATGGGTGGGCTGAGCAGAAGATGTCATCAAACAGATCTGTGGGCTTACCAATATCAACGCTGGCGAGGAGTGGATACTGATGCCAACATCATCCAGGGGAACATTCTCGTGTATTGTCACACTCAACAGGATATGTAGGGAATAGAACTCAGTCGTGGTCAATGCGGAGGTCTACGGTCTCATCTGGGATGACACCGATGAAAAAGATGCAGTCATCTATACAGACGGATCTGTAATATGACACCAAAGGAGTGTATGGGCATTTACAGCACGCTCGGTGGACAGAATAGTCAAGGAAGACAGTGGTGCATACATTATGACCACGAGTAGCATGACAATGGAGGTGATGGCAGTGACCAAAACATCCATCTGGCTAGAGTCACAAGACTACACCCACGCCTGTATACTGAGTGATTCGATGAGCATGATAAGAAAAGTGGAGGCGGCATCTGTATGTATGCAATGGGTAGAGTCATTGCAGAAGTAAAAAATACGTAAGGTCACCCTTGTCTACGTCCCAGGACAAGCGGGAGTACAGGGAAATGAAAGAGCGGACAGGTTGGCTAGCTGCGCTATCGTTGAGGATGGTCAGCTAATGGATTGGGCGGACATCATCAGTGCCCTCTGGGAAAGACACAGGACTTCGACAACCATGAGTCCACGTCACTCCTTCGGATGAAGGAGATGGGAGTTAATATGGGCACAGCCAGAAACGGGAAACTTAGTGGGTGTGTAAGAAGACTAATCAACCAACACAGAACTGGAGTCATCAGTCGCTGGACACACCGAGACATGCTGAGGAGGGGATCTGAGCACCTATGGACATGTTCGGAGTGCAATGATGATGATGACCCGCTAATAACTCAATATGTGCCTGGGCTGTAAATGGTCATTAACTCAGAGCTAACTACACATCTAGGCTGTAAGTGCTCATTAAATCGGAGCTAACTACACATCTAGGCTGTAAGTGGTCATTAAATCGGAGCTAACTACACATCTAGGCTGTAAGTGGTCATTAAATCGGAGCTAACAACACATCTAGGCTGTAAGTGGTCATTAAATCGGAGCTAGCTACACATCTAGGCTGTAAGTGCTCATTAAATCGGAGCTAACTACACATCTAGGCTGTAAGTGGTCATTAAATCGGAGCTAACTACACATCTAGGCTGTAAGTGATCATTAAATTGGAGCTAACTACACATCTAGGCTGTAAGTGATCATTAAGTCAGAGCTTACTATACACCAGGCTATCAGTAGTCACTAACTCAGAGCTTACAATATCACATTCCTTTGGTGGACCTGAAATCAGACTAATCATTCTGGTCAAGTGAAGAAGAGGAGCTGACCTCTATAACAGAAAGATCACCTCTGTCTGAAATTGTGTTCTTCCTCTATAAGAAAAAGCTGACCTCTATCCAAAATTGTGTTCTCCCTCAAGATAAAAAAAAAAATTACCCTCATCTGAAATTGTGTTCTCTCTCTAGAAGAGAAGCTAGCTGTTTCTGTAAAAAAAAAAGTGTTCTCCCTGTAAAAGAGACGCTAGTTGTATTTGTAAAAAGTGTTCTCCCTCTAGAAGAGAAGCTAGCTGTTTCTGTGAAAAAAAGTGTTCTCCCCCTAGAAGAGAAGCTAGCTGTTTCTGTGAAAAAAAGTGTTCTCCCCCTAGAAGAGAAGCTAGCTGTTTCTGTGAAAAAAAGTGTTCTCCCTGTAAAAGAGAAGCTAGTTGTATTTGTAAAAAAAGTGTTCTCCCTCTAAAAGAGAAGCTATCTGTATCTGTAAAAAAAAGTGTTCTCCCTCTAGAAGAGTAACTAGCTGTATCTGTAAAAAAAAAAAAAAACTGTTCTCCCTGTAAAAGAGAAGCTAGTTGTATTTGTAAAAAAAGTGTTCTCCCCCTAGAAGAGAAGCTAGCTGTTTCTGTGAAAAAAAAGTGTTCTACCTGTAAAAGAGAAGCTAGTTGTATCTGTAAAAAAAGTGTTCTCCCTCTAGAAGAGAAGCTAGCTGTATCTGTGAAAAAAAGTGTTCTCCCTCTAGAAGAGAAGCTAGCTGTATCTGTAAAAAAAAAAGTGTTCTCCCTCTAGAAAAGCTAGCTGTATCTGTTAAAAAAAGTGTTCTCCCTCTAGAAGAGAAGCTAGTTGTATCTGTAAAAAAAAGTGTTCTCCCTCTAGAAGAGAAGCTAGCTGTATCTGTAAAAAAAAGTGTTCTCCCTCTAGAAGAGAAGCTAGTTGTATCTGTAAAAAAAAGTGTTCTCCCTCTAGAAGAGAAGCTAGCTGTATCTGTAAAAAAAAGTGTTCTCCCTCTAGAAAAGCTAGCTGTATCTGTTAAAAAAAAGTGTTCTCCCTCTAGAAAAGCTAGCTGTATCTGTTAAAAAAAAGTGTTCTCCCTCTAGAACCATATTGACAAACTATTGTCAACCATTTGATGACATGTAGAACAAACAGCAGTTGACAGAGATTCATAGACAGGTGGCTGTGTCACAAGTGTAACCCTTGAGTGCCTTCTTTAAATAAATCCCCATCACTTTGTAGGTACATATGTTTGTGTCACACACTAGATGATGTAGTCCTCCCATCAGTGAATGTAATGCCCTACTCTCACATTGTCCTTGCATGTTTTTAATTTCAGAGCCACAGATGATATACTAGAGAGTATAGCAGAGTTGAAATTTTATCGATCTGCGATATTCAAGTAAACACAGTAAACCTTCTTTTGCCAAGTCAGGCATCACTAGGTATAAAACTATTTGGACTGGTTGTATCTAGACAGAACAATTTTAGTGTTTGACTCACAATAGACTGTGGTTGTATCTAGACAGAACAATTTTAGTGTTTGACTCACACTAGACTGTGGTTTTATCTAGACAGAACAATGTTAGTGTTTGACTCACAATAGATTGTGGTTGTGTCTAAACAGAACAATTTTAGTGTTTGATTCACACTAGACTGTGGTTGTATCTAGACAGAACAATTTTAGTGTTTGATTCACACTAGACTGTGGTTGTATCTAGACAGAACAATTTTAGTGTTTGACTCACACTAGATTGTGGTTGTATCTAGACAGAACAATTTTAGTGTTTGAGACTGTGGTTGTATCTAGACAGAACAATTTTAGTGTTTGATTCACACTAGATTGTGGTTGTATCTAGACAGAACAATTTTAGTGTCTGACTCACACTAGATTGTGGTTGTATCTAGACAGAACAATTTTAGTGTTTGATTCACACTAGATTGTGGTTGTATCTAGACAGAACAATTTTAGTGTCTGACTCACACTAGATTGTGGTTGTATCTAGACAGAACAATTTTAGTGTCCACTCACAATAGATTGTGGTTGTATCTAGACAGAACAATTTTAGTGTCTGACTCACACTAGATTGTGGTTGTATCTAGACAGAACAATTTTAGTGTCTGACTCACAATAGATTGTGATTGCATCTAGACAGAACAATTTTAGTGTCTGACTCACACTAGATTGTGGTTGTATCTAGACAGAACAATTTTAGTGTATGACTCACACTAGACTGTGGTTTTATCTAGACAGAACAATGTTAGTGTTTGACTCACAATAGATTGTAGTTGCATCTAGACAGAAGAATTTTAGTGTTTGACTCACACTAGATTGTAGTTGTATCTAGACAGAACAATTTTAGTGTTTGACTCACAATAGATTGTAGTTGTATCTAGACAGAAGAATTTTAGTGTTTGACTCACAATAGATTGTAGTTGTATCTAGACAGAACAATTTTAGTGTTTGACTCACAATAGATTGTAGTTGCATCTAGACAGAACAATTTTAGTGTTTGACTCACACTAGATTGTAGTTGTATCTAGACAGAACAATTTAGTGTTTGACTCACACTAGATTGTGGTTGTATCTAGACAGAACAATTTTAGTGTTTGACTCACACTAGATTGTGGTTGTATCTAGACAGAACAATTTTAGTGTCTGACTCACAATAGATTGTAGTTGTATCTAGACAGAACAATTTTAGTGTTTGACTCACAATAGACTGTGGTTGTATCTAGACAGAACAATTTTAGTGTCTGACTCACACTAGATTGTGGTTGTATCTAGACAGAACAATTTTAGTGTTTGACTCACAATAGATTGTAGTTGTATCTAGACAGAACAATTTTAGTGTTTGACTCACACTAGATTGTAGTTGCATCTAGACAGAACAATTTTAGTGTTTGACTCACAATAGATTGTAGTTGCATCTAGACAGAACAATTTTAGTGTTTGACTCACACTAGATTGTAGTTGTATCTAGACAGAACAATTTTAGTGTTTGACTCACAATAGATTGTAGTTGTATCTAGACAGAACAATTTTAGTGTTTGACTCACAATAGATTGTAGTTGCATCTAGACAGAACAATTTTATTGTTTGACTCACAATAGATTGTAGTTGCATCTAGACAGAACAATTTTATTGTTTGACTCACAATAGATTGTAGTTGCATCTAGACAGAACAATTTTATTGTCTGACTCACAATAGATTGTAGTTGCATCTAGACAGAACAATTTTATTGTTTGACTCACAATAGATTGTAGTTGCATCTAGACAGAACAATTTTATTGTTTGACTCACAATAGATTGTAGTTGCATCTAGACAGAACAATTTTATTGTTTGACTCACAATAGATTGTAGTTGCATCTAGACAGAACAATTTTATTGTCTGACTCACAATAGATTGTAGTTGCATCTAGACAGAACAATTTTATTGTTTGACTCACAATAGATTGTAGTTGCATCTAGACAGAACAATTTTAGTGTCTGACTCACAATAGATTGTGGTTGTATCTAGACAGAACAATTTTAGTGTTTGACTCACAATAGACTGTGGTTGTATCTAGACAGAACAATTTTAGTGTCTGACTCACACTAGATTGTGGTTGTATCTAGACAGAACAATTTTAGTGTTTGACTCACAATAGATTGTAGTTGTATCTAGACAGAACAATTTTAGTGTTTGACTCACAATAGACTGTGGTTGTATCTAGACAGAACAATTTTAGTGTCTGACTCACACTAGATTGTGGTTGTATCTAGACAGAACAATTTTAGTGTTTGACTCACAATAGATTGTAGTTGCATCTAGACAGAACAATTTTAGTGTTTGACTCACAATAGACTGTGGTTGTATCTAGACAGAACAATTTTAGTGTCTGACTCACACTAGATTGTGGTTGTATCTAGACAGAACAATTTTAGTGTTTGACTCACACTAGATTGTAGTTGCATCTAGACAGAACAATTTTAGTGTTTGACTCACAATAGATTGTAGTTGCATCTAGACAGAACAATTGTATTGTTTGACTCACAATAGATTGTAGTTGTATCTAGACAGAACAATTTTATTGTTTGACTCACAATAGATTGTGGTTGTATCTAGACAGAACAATTTTAGTGTTTGACTCACAATAGACTGTGGTTGTATCTAGACAGAACAATTTTAGTGTCTGACTCACACTAGATTGTGGTTGTATCTAGACAGAACAATTTTAGTGTTTGACTCACAATAGACTGTGGTTGTATCTAGACAGAACAATTTTAGTGTTTGACTCACAATAGACTGTGGTTGTATCTAGACAGAACAATTTTAGTGTTTGACTCACAATAGACTGTGGTTGTATCTAGACAGAACAATTTTAGTGTTTGACTCACACTAGATTGTAGTTGTATCTAGACAGAACAATTTTAGTGTTTGACTCACACTAGATTGTGGTTGCATCTAGACAGAACAATTTTAGTGTTTGACTCACAATAGATTGTAGTTGTATCTAGACTGAACAATTTTAGTGTCTGACTCACACTAGATTGTGGTTGCATCTAGACAGAACAATTTTAGTGTCTGACTCACACTAGATTGGTTGCATCTCATCATCATCATGTACCATACTGGTTGGCATATGTGATCATGTCCCTCTACAATCTTCTACCTACAGTGCATCGTATCAGTTATGTTGTTGACATTTTTTCCATGCCGCAACACAAAGCTATCCAGTATTTTCTCTCTTTGTCATCCATGATCTCTTTTTCCCTGTATTTTGCCAGTTGTGACCAAGTATTCCAACTTTCCTCTTCACATGATGTGCCAGAAAAATGTTGATTGTTTCTTTGTTTTTTAGGAGCTCCCTTCTTGTGTTGGCCTCTTTGAGAACTTCCTCATTGGTCTTTTTAGCTGTCCAGGGAACTTTCAACATTCTCCTGAGAATCCCATCTCTGTGGCCTCTAATCGTCTTTTCATTTGTTTGTCTACTGTCCATGACTCACTTCCATAGATCAGACAGAATTGCTTCTATATAGCACCAATGAACTCTCTTTCTCATTTCTATTGACATAGATTTGTTGCATAAGATATTTTTCATCTTCTGAAATGCTATTTTGGCCTGAGCTATTCTGCTTTTTATTTCTGTGGTACATCTCCCATATGATGATATTATTGTACCCAAGTATTTGAAATGTTGCACTTGTTTCAGATTTGTCCTGTTTATTTTTTATACTGCATGATGGTGATGATTGTCTCTTTGATATAACCATTACTTCTGTTTTCTTACTATTCAGACTGAGACCCTTCTTGTTGCTTTCTTTTACTATTATGTCTATCATTTCTTGTAGTTCATTCTCTGTCTGCTATTAAGACTGTGTCATTCGCATATCGCAAATTATTTATGTTGTGACCATTGACTTTAATTGGTTGCATCTAGACAGAACAATTTTAGTGTCTGACTCACAATAGACTGTGGTTGCATCTAGACAGAATATTTTTAGTGATTGCCTGACTCTACAATAGTTTGTATGGAGACAGAACATATTTAGGGAGTGTATGACTTGCACATCTCCTGTTTTGTTAACATTAGAGAAGACCAAAAGCTCTTTATCTGGACCTTCCATTTGTGATTTGAGAGAAGTGGAATTCATCAACTGATTCCAACTGTTTTAGAATTTGTTGATGTCAGAGTGTTTCAAGTTTGATAAACAGATTTGATCACTTCAACTTTTCCAAGACATTAGATGCAGTTTCAGCAGAAACTTTGTTAACTTTTTGTTTGAGTGAAGTGAAATAATTGGTTCGTTTGAGGTGAAATAATTGGTTAGTTTGAGGTGAAATAATTGGTTAGTTTGAGGTGACTTACTTGTTCTGTTTGAGGTGAAATAATTGGTTCGTTTGAGGTGAATTATTTGTTCTGTTTGAGGTGAAATAATTGGTTCGTTTGAGGTGAATTATTTGTTCTGTTTGAGGAGAAATAATTGGTTAGTTTGAGGTGAATTATTTGTTCTGTTTGAGGAGAAATAATTGGTTAGTTTGAGGTGAATTATTTGTTCTGTTTGAGGAGAAATAATTGTTTGAGTGTGTAAAATAATGTTTTGTCAAATAAATGAGTTATTAACAATAAATGTTGAGAAAATTGTCATTCTAATACAAGCAAACTTCATCAATCACACTATGATAGCCTTGACAGGAAGTCCACTAGGGTGAGTGCAAATATTTAACTACCTTGGAACTACTGTCACTGCAGTTCTCTACCTCAAGGAGAGGAAAGACATAAATTGGCAAGACAGCCACTGGTAAACTAACACAACAGTTCCATAATAAACACAATATTAATGGCAAAGGTCATCATTTAGAAAATCGTTTGATTAGCAAACTTGTATATGAATTTGGACAAGATGTTCAAGACAAGGGGAACATTTGAAATATTTATCATGTATACTGCCTTTGACATATAACGGCAGGACCAAGTAACCAACTCAACAGTGTTCTAGACTGCCGTGACAACATCCCGGTGTCATAGGTGCCTGGGACATTTTAGAAGATCCTGACATTGCAAGCAAATAGGGAGTCTGTAGGCGGGTTGTGGGGAGTCCAAGAAATACAATATGACTAAAGTTTCAGTGATTAATTCTCCATTAGGGTAGGTTGGTAGGTAATCATGAAAATATATCAGTGAATTCTGCATTAGTGAAACAAAGGCTTGTAGGTAATAGTGTAGTCTTAATCATGAGACTTGTATCAGCTCAGCCTAGTATCTTAATTATGAGACTTGTATCAACTCAGCCTAGTATCTTAATCATGAGACTTGTATCAACTCAGCCTAGTATCTTAACTCTTTCCGTACGATCCGCTGCATGGTGCGCCATTTCCATTTCGGTTGTGTACGCTCCGCCACATGGTGCGCCACGCTAAATTTTATTAGTGTGAACGCCATCAGACCATATTCGTTTTACATGTCTTGTATCATCTTGACATTGGTGAAATCTAATACCTTGTTCAATTGTCTAAACATTCATATATAATATGTTATATAAATATGTAGATTGATTCTTAAAACCATGAACAATTTTGTCTCTAAAATCTCTTCCGTTGCGTCGATAAAAAGCTTCCGTACGGAAAGAGTTAATTATGAGACTTGTATCAGTTCAGCCTTGTGCCAGAAACACTCTAGTGCAGCCTTAACTGGGTGGAGGGGGTGTTTCACCCACAAAATGTGACTGATGGTCAAGCCACCCTTAATCATGAGACTTGTATCAACTCAGCTTAGTATCTTAACTCTTTCCGTACGATCCGCCGCATGGTGCGCCATTTCCATTTCGGTTGTGTACGCTCCGCCACATGGTGCGCCACGCTAAATTTTATTAGTGTGAACGCCATCAGACCATATTCGTTTTACATGTCTTGTATCATCTTGACATTGGTGAAATCTAATACCTTGTTCAATTGTCTAAACATTCATATATAATATGTTATATAAATATGTAGATTGATTCTTAAAACCATGAACAATTTTGTCTCTAAAATCTCTTCCGTTGCGTCGATAAAAAGCTTCCGTACGGAAAGAGTTAATTATGAGACTTGTATCAGTTCAGCCTTGTGCCAGAAACACTCTAGTGCAGCCTTAACTGGGTGGAGGGGGTGTTTCACCCACAAAATGTGACTGATGGTCAAGCCACCCTTAATCATGAGACTTGTATCAACTCAGCTTAGTATCTTAACTCTTTCCGTACGATCCGCCGCATGGTGCGCCATTTCCATTTCGGTTGTGTACGCTCCGCCACATGGTGCGCCACGCTAAATTTTATTAGTGTGAACGCCATCAGACCATATTCGTTTTACATGTCTTGTATCATCTTGACATTGGTGAAATCTAATACCTTGTTCAATTATCTAAACATTCATATATAATATGTTATATAAATATGTAGATTGATTCTTAAAACCATGAACAATTTTGTCTCTAAAATCTCTTCCGTTGCGTCGATAAAAAGCTTCCGTACGGAAAGAGTTAATTATGAGACTTGTATCAGTTCAGCCTTGTGCCAGAAACACTCTAGTGCAGCCTTAACTGGGTGGAGGAGGTGTTTCACCCACAAAATGTGACTGATGGTCAAGCCACCCTTAATCATGAGACTTGTATCAACTCAGCTTAGTATCTTAACTCTTTCCGTACGATCCGCCGCATGGTGCGCCATTTCCATTTCGGTTGTGTACGCTCCGCCACATGGTGCGCCACGCTAAATTTTATTAGTGTGAACGCCATCAGACCATATTCGTTTTACATGTCTTGTATCATCTTGACATTGGTGAAATCTAATACCTTGTTCAATTATCTAAACATTCATATATAATATGTTATATAAATATGTAGATTGATTCTTAAAACCATGAACAATTTTGTCTCTAAAATCTCTTCCGTTGCGTCGATAAAAAGCTTCCGTACGGAAAGAGTTAATTATGAGACTTGTATCAGTTCAGCCTTGTGCCAGAAACACTCTAGTGCAGCCTTAACTGGGTGGAGGGGGTGTTTCACCCACAAAATGTGACTGATGGTCAAGCCATGCATATATGAATATGGTTAGTAGCTTCTCACACAAGCAAGCTACAGTCTGAATTTAAGGCAGGGTTGTCAAATATATATGGTCTTTGGTGTCTTGACAGACATGTTGGTAGCAAGCAATCTTGATAAGTCAGTAGTTTGGTAGAATATCAGTGTCTTATACTGGGTGCTGTTTTGCTGAACAGCTTCTCTCGTGGCTGAATCTGCCAATATTGGACAGACAGATCTGATTGCAGAATGAACAAGATGTATTTGTGGTGTCCTTTGTCTTCTGAATTTGATATCAGCGCTGCCTCGAAAGTTGCTGTGCCATTTTTTATTTTTGTTTCTTTACAATCTGCAGCCAGGTTTTTCCAGCTTCTTTCACAGATAGAGAGTTCCCTTAAAGTAGCCCTGCATACATCCTTATATCTCAGCACCAGTCTACGCTTTGGTCTCTTTCCATCCCTAAGTTTGCCATGCAATGTTTGTTTTGGGAATACGATTATTTGCTATTTCTCTTACATGACCCAGCCACCTTAGTCTCTGACTTGTCAGATATCATCAAGTACCATGCCTACTGGCGTGGGTGATCATGCCTTTTCACAACCTTCAATCTTGACAGTCATTTATCCCTTCTGTTGTTGACCTTCCATCAAGCCATTCTCTCAGGCTGTCTGGTATTTTTTCTCTCTGCTTCCCCTCAACTTTCACAATATATTCTTGGCCCCACTCAGAATGCCCTCACTGTACTTCATAGGTTCCATGGTACTCTCTTCTGTAGGACCACACCTCCACAGCCTCCAGCAATTCTCCTGTCTGTTGTCCCACCATCCATGATCCACATCCATACGGGTTACATAAGGGGGATGGTCAAAGAGTATTGTCCAGTTACATAAGGGGGATGGTCAAAGAGTATTGTCCAGTTACATAAGGGGGATGGTCAAAGAGCATTGTCCAGTTACATAAGGAAGACGGTCAAAGAACATTGCCCTGCTACATAAGATAAATGGGGAGAAAAGAACATGAGAAGACCTACAAAAGAGATGAGACAAGATAAAAGGAGAGAAAGGAATATGAGAAGACCTACAAAAGAGATGAGACAAGATAAAAGCGGAGAAAAGAACATGAGAAGACCAACACAAGAGATGTGACAAGATAAAAGCGGAGAAAAGAACATGAGAATACCTACACAAGTGTATGTGTTCTCCAACTATTATGGGATGTATAAATCAATGTGTCCCAACTCCACTCCAAGATTATAGTTCAAGCACTGTTTATTGTCAAATATTCACCCACTGAAATTCCTGGACATCTTCACAAGATTAAGGCCATGAAATTGTCTGTACACAAAAATGGTTGGAAGTGAGAAGAGATCAATAACACTACTTGTCTGGACAGAAACACTTTGTTGATGTCAGCAGCTGTACTCCTCACCATGAAAACATTAGTAAATGCAGGAGATGGAAACAAAAATAAAATAAAAAAGGAGGAGGTTTCCTCTCATATCCTTGTGTCTTCATGCTCTATCAGCAATATTTGTTGCTCCGCTGACTGTCCTGAACTAAAGATAGCTGATTTTGACAAGCTGCTGTGCAGTAGATGCAAACCTTGGCAGTCCAAATGATACCACATGTAACAGCTTTAGAGATTGATCTGTGACTGGCATGACATGTCTCTCTCATCTGTCAGCATTTATTGCTGACTAGTTTCTCATCTATTCAAGAGCAAATCCTCGCCACCAAAACCACATAAATGAGTAGAACTCTCTTCTTAGATGTACAAGGTGATAGTGATATATGAAGAAAAGTTACTAATTACTGGACACAATCAGGAATGTTATTCTAAATAGAGAGAGGGTAGAATATTGGATGCTGCTGGTTTAGGCAAACAAATAATGCAACACATTTCACTTCTACATAGACTGATCTTACTGGGACATAATACCCAATAGACTGATCTTCCTGGGACATAATACCTTATAGACTGATCTTACTGGGACATAATACCTTATAGACTGATCTTCCTGGGACATAATACCCAACAGACTGATCTTCCTGGGACATAATACCTTATAGACTGATCTTCCTGGGACATAATACCTTATAGACTGATCTTACTGGGACATAATACCTTATAGACTGATCTTACTGGGACATAATACCTTATAGACTGATCTTACTGGGACATAATACCTTATAGACTGATCTTACTGGGACATAATACATTATAGACTGATCTTACTGGGACATTATACCCAACAGAATGATCTCACTGGGACATAATAACTCACAGACTGATCTCACTGGGACATAATACCCAACAGACTGGTCTCACTGGGACACAATACCCAACAAACTGATCACACTCACTAGGACATAATACCCAACAGACTGATCTCAGTGGGACATAATACATCATAGACTGATCTTACTGGGACATAAAACCTCATAGACTGATCTCACTGGCAAAGAATACATCATAGACTGATCACACTGGGACATAATACCCAACAGACTGACCTCACTGGGACATAATACCCAACAAACTGACCTCACTGGGACATAATACCCAACAGACTGACCCACTGGGACATAATTCACAACAGACTGATATTACAGGGACATAATACAAAAACAGACTGATCTCACTGGGACACCCAAAAGACTGATCTCACTGGGACATAATACCTCACAGACTAATCTCACTGGGACATAATACCCAACAGGCTGAACCACTGGGACATAATACCCAACAGACTGATCTCACTGGGACATAATAACTCATAGACTGATCTCACTGGAACATAATACCTCATAGACTAATCTCACTGGGACATAATACCCAATAGACTGACCTCACTGGGATATAATACCCAACAGGCTGAACCACTGGGACATAATACCCAACAGACTGATCTCACTGGGACATAATACCTCTTAGAATAATCTTACTAAAACATAATAACTCATAGACTGATCTTACTGGGACATAATACCCAACAGACTGACCTCTAAAAAAAAAAAGAAAAAAACTATCTTTACGTCACATAGTACCATTGCTGGTGTATGACGGGGGGGCAGCGATAGGACTAGAGAAATAAAGGCCGCTTGGTCAAAGCAGTCGCCATGATGTGTGCGACTCAGGATTTTTATTTCACTCCCGGTTTTAAAAAATCCTTTCTGTCTACCGCGGGCTTCGAACATCGAACGTCGGCTTTTCAGCCAACGGAACAGTGGTTTTAGCCACACTCGGACATAATACCAAACTGACTGATCCACTGGGATAAAATACCCAACAGACTGATCTTACTGGGACATAATAACTTATAGACTGATCTTACTGGGACATAATAACTTATAGACTGACCTTACTGGGACATATTACCAAACTGACTGACCCACTGGGACATAATAACTCATAGACTGATCTTACTGGGACATAATACCCAACACCTCTGATCTTACTGGCACATAATACCCAACAGACTGGTCTCACTGGGACACAATACCCAACAGACTGATCTCACTGGGACACAATACCCAACAGACTGATCTCACTGGGACATAATACGCCATAGACTGATCTCACTGGGATATAATACGCATAGACTGATCTCACTGGGACATAATACCCAACAGAGTGACCTCACTGGGACATAATACCCAAATGACTAACCCAATGGGGCATAATACCCAACAGACTGATCTTACTGGGACATAATACCGAATAGACTGATCTCACTGGGACATAATAACTCAGACTGATCTCACTGGGACAGAATACGCATAGACTGATCTCACTGGGACATAATACCCAACAGAGTGACCTCACTGGGACATAATACCCAAAAGACTGACCCACTGGGGCATAATAACTCATAGAATGATCTTACTGGGATATAATAACTCATAGACTGATCTTACTGGGACATAATACCCAACAGACTGATCTCACTGGGACATAATACCCAAAAGACTGACCCACTGGGGCATAATAACTCATAGAATCATCTTACTGGGACATAATAACTCATAGACTGATCGTACTGGGACATAATACCCAACAGACTGATCTCACTGGGACATAATACGCATAGACTGATCTCACTGGGACATAATACCCAACAGAGTGACCTCACTGGGACATAATACATAAAAGACTTACCCACTGGGGCATAATAACTCATAGAATGATCTTACTGGGACATAATAACTCATAGACTGATCTTACTGGGACATAATACCCAACAGACTGATCTCACTTGGTCATAATACCTCAGACCGATCTCACTGGGACATAATATGCATAGACTGATCTCACTGGGACATAATCCCCAACAGAGTGACCTCACAGGGACATAATAACCGATAGGCTGGGGCACAATACCAAACAGACTGATCTCACTGGGACATAATATCCAACACTCTGATCTTACTGGCTCATAATACCCAACAGACTGGTCTCACTGGGACATAATACCAAACAGACTGACCCACTGGGGCATAATAACTCATAGACTGATCTTACTGGGACATAATAACTCATAGACTGATCTTACTGGGACATAATATCCAACAGACTGATCTCACTGGGACATAATAACTCATAGAATGATCTTACTGGGACATAATAACTCATAGACTGATCTTACTGGGACATAATACCCAATAGACTGACCTCTATCTATCTATCTATTGACCTTTCGAGCCGTAACCGGCCCATAGGGCGTAGACCAAGATACACCTTCTCCTATATGAATTTTTGTTCTAGCAGTTTTCTTTTAAAGATATTTTATCAAATCTCGCCATCTGTCTCTGTTCTGTGCAAGCAGTTCTATCTCATTGAGGGAGCCGATTCCTGCTGCTCTTGCCTCTCTCATCAATGTTCTTCTCAGTGTCTCCCTGGGTCTTCCTCTTTTTCTTTTACCTGTTGTTTCCCATATGAGGGCTTGCTTTGCTATTCGATTATTATCTCTTCTCATCACATGTCCAACGTATGACCATCGTCTTTTCTTTATTACTGAAGATATTAGTGGTTGATTGGCGATTTCTCTAATTTCCTCGTTTGTTTTGAATTCGTTCCATTCTATACCAAGTATTTTCCTTAGACATTTATTTTCGAATGCGTTCAACTTTGTTTCTATATCTCTTGTTGTTTTCCAGCTTTCACACGCATACGTAAGGGTTGATAGTACATTTGATTTGAATAGCCTAAGTTTTGTGTTTGTGCTAATGAGTTTTGATTTCCACAACTTTTCAAGGCTTCTGAAAGACATTGCTGCTTTAGCCAGTCTGATTCTAATTTCTTTGCTCGTATCCCCTTCTCGATCAATGTGACTTCCAAGATAGATAAAGTGATCGATCTCTTCTACTGGTTTGTTTTCCATGTATATTTTGTCACTTGTTGGAATTAAACTTTTCATGACTTTAGTCTTTTCATGATTGACCTCAAGCCCAATTTTGCTGGCTATTGATGATAGTTCATTTGTGTTTTCCTGCATCGTTTTTATCTGATTGCTGATGAGAACTATGTCATCAGCAAAGTCCAGGTCCTCCAAATGGTCTCCTTGTATCCATTCGATGCCTTTATTACCAGTGCAGCATTTCTTCATTATGAAGTCCATAACAATTCCAAATAACAAGGGCGATAAAATACATCCTTGTTTAACCCCAGTTTCTATTGGGAAACATTCGCTCAGTCCTTCCTCTGTTCGAACTGCACATGTGTAACCATCATACATGTCTTTGATAATATTTATGATTTTTGATGGTAAGCCATATTGCTTCAGAATTTTCCACAAAGAATCTCTATGAATACTATCAAATGCTTTTTTGAAGTCGATGAAGTTAAGTACAAAAGGTTTTTGCTTTTCAATGTGTTCCTCCAATATAAGTCGTAGAGTGAAAATGTGGTCAAGACAGCTTCTCCCTTTTCTAAACCCAGCCTGTTCTTCACGCATTACTGTATCTATTGAATCCTTTATTCTATTTAGGATGATTTTACAGAATAATTTTGAGGCAACTGACAAAAGTGTCACGCCTCTCCAATTGTTACAATCTCTAAGATTGCCCTTTTTTGGGATCTTAACAATGATTCCTTTTTTCCATTTATGAGGCGTCTTCTCTGTTTTCCAAATGATGTTGAACATTTTTTGGAGATGTATTAAATTATGGCTATCAATTGCCTTGAGGATCTCAGCTGTTAACTTATCCTCTCCAGCAGCCTTGTTATTGGTCATTAGCTTTAAGGTGGTTTCTATTTCACTCAAGGTGAAGTCATCTAAATTTACATCTAATTCTGCTGCTGGTGTTTCAGCTTCAAAATCTATTAAACTGTGAGGTAGTGGACGGTTAAGAATTTCTTTGAAGTGTTCCGCCCAACGGGCTTTTATGTCTGCGCTTGTTGTTAGCATTAATCCAGATTTGTCTAGAATTGGTGTTCCACTGGATGTATAGGTGTTTGTCAGCATCTTTTGTACAGTATAAAGAGTTCTGCTGTCTCCTGTAATTGCAGCTGTCTCTGCTTTCTCTGCCAAGTTGTCTATATAAGCTCTTGTATCTCTTCTTGCCGAACTTTTCACTTTGTTGTCTAATTCTTTGTATGTTGCTTTTGCCAGAACCTTTCCAAGATCTGTCTTTACATTAGTCATGGCTCTCTTCGCTTCTCTTCTTTCTTTGATGTATTTCCATGTGGTGTCTGAGATCCAAGCTCGTTTTTCCATTTTCTTCAGTCCAGCACTTGCTTCTGCTGCTGTCATTAGTATTTTGCTCTGTGAGTCCCACATTTCATTGATATCTAAGTCTATTTCACCAAGTGCTGAATAACAATTACTTAGCTCTATGTTAAACTTTTCCTTTATTGCTTCATCTTTCAGTTTATGACTATCAATTTTATGTGTAATTGACCTCTTCTGTTGGTTTCTAAATTTTAATCTTATTTTCCCAATGCACAGGTTGTGGTCACTATTAACATCAGCACCTCTGTATGCTCTTACATCTATTAATGATGATCTGAATTGTTGTTTAATACATAGGTGGTCAATTTGATTTGATGTTCTATCATCAGGAGATATCCATGTTGTTTTGTGGATATTTTTATGTGGAAATAATGTCCCACCTATAACTAAATTTTCTATTAAACATAATTCTATTAATCTTTCTCCATTCTGACTTGTTGTATTACAGCCTTCTCTCCCCATCACATGTTCCACTCCTGCGTTATCTTGTCCTACTTTGGCGTTGAAGTCTCCCATTACAATTAAAAGATCGTGTTTTGGTATTTTGTTTATAAGTTGTTGCAGTTGGTTATAAAAATCATCCTTAACTTCATCATCAGCTTCGTTAGTAGGCGCATAACATTGAATAATTGAAAGTCTTCCATGTTTTGTTTTGTATCGTGTTCGTATCAGACGGCTATTTACCGGTTCCCATTCTAATAAACTTCTTGCAGCTTTGTCTGTCATCATTATGCCTACTCCTTCACGGTGTTTTCCATCTTCCCTTCCAGAAAAAACTACTATTTTATTATCAATAGATCTCCTACCTGTTCCAGGCCAGCGCATTTCGCTTAAGCCTAAAATATCTAGATCGTATCTGTCCATCTCGCTCGCGACCTGTGCATGTTTCGTCGGAGCGGCCATTGTTCGCACATTCCAGAATCCTATTTTTGTTGTTGTTTTAGGGCCGAAAAAACTATCACTACTATCTACTGCTAATTTACACATTCTGTATCAGGTCTACGTTTCATTAACAACATCGTTTTTACGATAGCGGCTTGTTAAACCTCTGATCAACGGTTCTATACCAAGCCGGAGAAAAATAATTCCTCCATTTTGGAAACAACCGGAAACGATAAATGACTGACCTCACTGGGATATAATACCCAACAGGCTGAACCACTGGGACATAATACCCAACAGACTGATCTCACTGGGACATAATACCTCTTAGAATAATCTTACTAAAACATAATAACTCATAGACTGATCTTACTGGGACATAATACCCAACAGACTGACCTCTAAAAAAAAAAAGAAAAAAACTATCTTTACGTCACATAGTACCATTGCTGGTGTATGACGGGGGGGCAGCGATAGGACTAGAGAAATAAAGGCCGCTTGGTCAAAGCAGTCGCCATGATGTGTGCGACTCAGGATTTTTATTTCACTCCCGGTTTTAAAAAATCCTTTCTGTCTACCGCGGGCTTCGAACATCGAACGTCGGCTTTTCAGCCAACGGAACAGTGGTTTTAGCCACACTCGGACATAATACCAAACTGACTGATCCACTGGGATAAAATACCCAACAGACTGATCTTACTGGGACATAATAACTTATAGACTGATCTTACTGGGACATAATAACTTATAGACTGACCTTACTGGGACATATTACCAAACTGACTGACCCACTGGGACATAATAACTCATAGACTGATCTTACTGGGACATAATACCCAACACCTCTAATCTTACTGGCACATAATACCCAACAGACTGGTCTCACTGGGACACAATACCCAACAGACTGATCTCACTGGGACACAATACCCAACAGACTGATCTCACTGGGACATAATACGCCATAGACTGATCTCACTGGGATATAATACGCATAGACTGATCTCACTGGGACATAATACCCAACAGAGTGACCTCACTGGGACATAATACCCAAATGACTAACCCAATGGGGCATAATACCCAACAGACTGATCTTACTGGGACATAATACCGAATAGACTGATCTCACTGGGACATAATAACTCAGACTGATCTCACTGGGACAGAATACGCATAGACTGATCTCACTGGGACATAATACCCAACAGAGTGACCTCACTGGGACATAATACCCAAAAGACTGACCCACTGGGGCATAATAACTCATAGAATGATCTTACTGGGATATAATAACTCATAGACTGATCTTACTGGGACATAATACCCAACAGACTGATCTCACTGGGACATAATACCCAAAAGACTGACCCACTGGGGCATAATAACTCATAGAATCATCTTACTGGGACATAATAACTCATAGACTGATCGTACTGGGACATAATACCCAACAGACTGATCTCACTGGGACATAATACGCATAGACTGATCTCACTGGGACATAATACCCAACAGAGTGACCTCACTGGGACATAATACATAAAAGACTTACCCACTGGGGCATAATAACTCATAGAATGATCTTACTGGGACATAATAACTCATAGACTGATCTTACTGGGACATAATACCCAACAGACTGATCTCACTTGGTCATAATACCTCAGACCGATCTCACTGGGACATAATATGCATAGACTGATCTCACTGGGACATAATCCCCAACAGAGTGACCTCACAGGGACATAATAACCGATAGGCTGGGGCACAATACCAAACAGACTGATCTCACTGGGACATAATATCCAACACTCTGATCTTACTGGCTCATAATACCCAACAGACTGGTCTCACTGGGACATAATACCAAACAGACTGACCCACTGGGGCATAATAACTCATAGACTGATCTTACTGGGACATAATAACTCATAGACTGATCTTACTGGGACATAATATCCAACAGACTGATCTCACTGGGACATAATAACTCATAGAATGATCTTACTGGGACATAATAACTCATAGACTGATCTTACTGGGACATAATACCCAATAGACTGACCTCACTGGGATATAATACCCAACAGGCTGAACCACTGGGACATAATACCCAACAGACTGATCTCACTGGGACATAATACCTCTTAGAATAATCTTACTAAAACATAATAACTCATAGACTGATCTTACTGGGACATAATACCCAACAGACTGACCTCTAAAAAAAAAAAGAAAAAAACTATCTTTACGTCACATAGTACCATTGCTGGTGTATGACGGGGGGGCAGCGATAGGACTAGAGAAATAAAGGCCGCTTGGTCAAAGCAGTCGCCATGATGTGTGCGACTCAGGATTTTTATTTCACTCCCGGTTTTAAAAAATCCTTTCTGTCTACCGCGGGCTTCGAACATCGAACGTCGGCTTTTCAGCCAACGGAACAGTGGTTTTAGCCACACTCGGACATAATACCAAACTGACTGATCCACTGGGATAAAATACCCAACAGACTGATCTTACTGGGACATAATAACTTATAGACTGATCTTACTGGGACATAATAACTTATAGACTGACCTTACTGGGACATATTACCAAACTGACTGACCCACTGGGACATAATAACTCATAGACTGATCTTACTGGGACATAATACCCAACACCTCTGATCTTACTGGCACATAATACCCAACAGACTGGTCTCACTGGGACACAATACCCAACAGACTGATCTCACTGGGACACAATACCCAACAGACTGATCTCACTGGGACATAATACGCCATAGACTGATCTCACTGGGATATAATACGCATAGACTGATCTCACTGGGACATAATACCCAACAGAGTGACCTCACTGGGACATAATACCCAAATGACTAACCCAATGGGGCATAATACCCAACAGACTGATCTTACTGGGACATAATACCGAATAGACTGATCTCACTGGGACATAATAACTCAGACTGATCTCACTGGGACAGAATACGCATAGACTGATCTCACTGGGACATAATACCCAACAGAGTGACCTCACTGGGACATAATACCCAAAAGACTGACCCACTGGGGCATAATAACTCATAGAATGATCTTACTGGGATATAATAACTCATAGACTGATCTTACTGGGACATAATACCCAACAGACTGATCTCACTGGGACATAATACCCAAAAGACTGACCCACTGGGGCATAATAACTCATAGAATCATCTTACTGGGACATAATAACTCATAGACTGATCGTACTGGGACATAATACCCAACAGACTGATCTCACTGGGACATAATACGCATAGACTGATCTCACTGGGACATAATACCCAACAGAGTGACCTCACTGGGACATAATACATAAAAGACTTACCCACTGGGGCATAATAACTCATAGAATGATCTTACTGGGACATAATAACTCATAGACTGATCTTACTGGGACATAATACCCAACAGACTGATCTCACTTGGTCATAATACCTCAGACCGATCTCACTGGGACATAATATGCATAGACTGATCTCACTGGGACATAATCCCCAACAGAGTGACCTCACAGGGACATAATAACCGATAGGCTGGGGCACAATACCAAACAGACTGATCTCACTGGGACATAATATCCAACACTCTGATCTTACTGGCTCATAATACCCAACAGACTGGTCTCACTGGGACATAATACCAAACAGACTGACCCACTGGGGCATAATAACTCATAGACTGATCTTACTGGGACATAATAACTCATAGACTGATCTTACTGGGACATAATATCCAACAGACTGATCTCACTGGGACATAATAACTCATAGAATGATCTTACTGGGACATAATAACTCATAGACTGATCTTACTGGGACATAATACCCAATAGACTGACCTCACTGGGATATAATACCCAACAGGCTGAACCACTGGGACATAATACCCAACAGACTGATCTCACTGGGACATAATACCTCTTAGAATAATCTTACTAAAACATAATAACTCATAGACTGATCTTACTGGGACATAATACCCAACAGACTGACCTCTAAAAAAAAAAGAAAAAAACTATCTTTACGTCACATAGTACCATTGCTGGTGTATGACGGGGGGGCAGCGATAGGACTAGAGAAATAAAGGCCGCTTGGTCAAAGCAGTCGCCATGATGTGTGCGACTCAGGATTTTTATTTCACTCCCGGTTTTAAAAAATCCTTTCTGTCTACCGCGGGCTTCGAACATCGAACGTCGGCTTTTCAGCCAACGGAACAGTGGTTTTAGCCACACTCGGACATAATACCAAACTGACTGATCTTACTGGGACATAATAACTTATAGACTGACCTTACTGGGACATATTACCAAACTGACTGACCCACTGGGACATAACTCATAGACTGATCTTACTGGGACATAATACCCAACACCTCTGATCTTACTGGCACATAATACCCAACAGACTGGTCTCACTGGGACACAATACCCAACAGACTGATCTCACTGGGACACAATACCCAACAGACTGATCTCACTGGGACATAATACGCCATAGACTGATCTCACTGGGATATAATACGCATAGACTGATCTCACTGGGACATAATACCCAACAGAGTGACCTCACTGGGACATAATACCCAAATGACTAACCCAATGGGGCATAATACCCAACAGACTGATCTTACTGGGACATAATACCGAATAGACTGATCTCACTGGGACATAATAACTCAGACTGATCTCACTGGGACAGAATACGCATAGACTGATCTCACTGGGACATAATACCCAACAGAGTGACCTCACTGGGACATAATACCCAAAAGACTGACCCACTGGGGCATAATAACTCATAGAATGATCTTACTGGGATATAATAACTCATAGACTGATCTTACTGGGACATAATACCCAACAGACTGATCTCACTGGGACATAATACCCAAAAGACTGACCCACTGGGGCATAATAACTCATAGAATCATCTTACTGGGACATAATAACTCATAGACTGATCGTACTGGGACATAATACCCAACAGACTGATCTCACTGGGACATAATACGCATAGACTGATCTCACTGGGACATAATACCCAACAGAGTGACCTCACTGGGACATAATACATAAAAGACTTACCCACTGGGGCATAATAACTCATAGAATGATCTTACTGGGACATAATAACTCATAGACTGATCTTACTGGGACATAATACCCAACAGACTGATCTCACTTGGTCATAATACCTCAGACCGATCTCACTG
Source organism: Megaustenia siamemsis (assembly GCA_032433765.1). Taxonomy (NCBI): domain Eukaryota; kingdom Metazoa; phylum Mollusca; class Gastropoda; order Stylommatophora; family Ariophantidae; genus Megaustenia; species Megaustenia siamemsis. The sequence continues at coordinate 292,056 of JAVIAB010000092.1, forward strand.
GGACATAATATGCATAGACTGATCTCACTGGGACATAATCCCCAACAGAGTGACCTCACAGGGACATAATAACCGATAGGCTGGGGCACAATACCAAACAGACTGATCTCACTGGGACATAATATCCAACACTCTGATCTTACTGGCTCATAATACCCAACAGACTGGTCTCACTGGGACATAATACCAAACAGACTGACCCACTGGGGCATAATAACTCATAGACTGATCTTACTGGGACATAATAACTCATAGACTGATCTTACTGGGACATAATATCCAACAGACTGATCTCACTGGGACATAATAACTCATAGAATGATCTTACTGGGACATAATAACTCATAGACTGATCTTACTGGGACATAATACCCAATAGACTGACCTCACTGGGATATAATACCCAACAGGCTGAACCACTGGGACATAATACCCAACAGACTGATCTCACTGGGACATAATACCTCTTAGAATAATCTTACTAAAACATAATAACTCATAGACTGATCTTACTGGGACATAATACCCAACAGACTGACCTCTAAAAAAAAAAAGAAAAAAACTATCTTTACGTCACATAGTACCATTGCTGGTGTATGACGGGGGGGCAGCGATAGGACTAGAGAAATAAAGGCCGCTTGGTCAAAGCAGTCGCCATGATGTGTGCGACTCAGGATTTTTATTTCACTCCCGGTTTTAAAAAATCCTTTCTGTCTACCGCGGGCTTCGAACATCGAACGTCGGCTTTTCAGCCAACGGAACAGTGGTTTTAGCCACACTCGGACATAATACCAAACTGACTGATCTTACTGGGACATAATAACTTATAGACTGACCTTACTGGGACATATTACCAAACTGACTGACCCACTGGGACATAATAACTCATAGACTGATCTTACTGGGACATAATACCCAACACCTCTGATCTTACTGGCACATAATACCCAACAGACTGGTCTCACTGGGACACAATACCCAACAGACTGATCTCACTGGGACACAATACCCAACAGACTGATCTCACTGGGACATAATACGCCATAGACTGATCTCACTGGGATATAATACGCATAGACTGATCTCACTGGGACATAATACCCAACAGAGTGACCTCACTGGGACATAATACCCAAATGACTAACCCAATGGGGCATAATACCCAACAGACTGATCTTACTGGGACATAATACCGAATAGACTGATCTCACTGGGACATAATAACTCAGACTGATCTCACTGGGACAGAATACGCATAGACTGATCTCACTGGGACATAATACCCAACAGAGTGACCTCACTGGGACATAATACCCAAAAGACTGACCCACTGGGGCATAATAACTCATAGAATGATCTTACTGGGATATAATAACTCATAGACTGATCTTACTGGGACATAATACCCAACAGACTGATCTCACTGGGACATAATACCCAAAAGACTGACCCACTGGGGCATAATAACTCATAGAATCATCTTACTGGGACATAATAACTCATAGACTGATCGTACTGGGACATAATACCCAACAGACTGATCTCACTGGGACATAATACGCATAGACTGATCTCACTGGGACATAATACCCAACAGAGTGACCTCACTGGGACATAATACATAAAAGACTTACCCACTGGGGCATAATAACTCATAGAATGATCTTACTGGGACATAATAACTCATAGACTGATCTTACTGGGACATAATACCCAACAGACTGATCTCACTTGGTCATAATACCTCAGACCGATCTCACTGGGACATAATATGCATAGACTGATCTCACTGGGACATAATCCCCAACAGAGTGACCTCACAGGGACATAATAACCGATAGGCTGGGGCACAATACCAAACAGACTGATCTCACTGGGACATAATATCCAACACTCTGATCTTACTGGCTCATAATACCCAACAGACTGGTCTCACTGGGACATAATACCAAACAGACTGACCCACTGGGGCATAATAACTCATAGACTGATCTTACTGGGACATAATAACTCATAGACTGATCTTACTGGGACATAATATCCAACAGACTGATCTCACTGGGACATAATAACTCATAGAATGATCTTACTGGGACATAATAACTCATAGACTGATCTTACTGGGACATAATACCCAATAGACTGACCTCACTGGGATATAATACCCAACAGGCTGAACCACTGGGACATAATACCCAACAGACTGATCTCACTGGGACATAATACCTCTTAGAATAATCTTACTAAAACATAATAACTCATAGACTGATCTTACTGGGACATAATACCCAACAGACTGACCTCTAAAAAAAAAAAGAAAAAAACTATCTTTACGTCACATAGTACCATTGCTGGTGTATGACGGGGGGGCAGCGATAGGACTAGAGAAATAAAGGCCGCTTGGTCAAAGCAGTCGCCATGATGTGTGCGACTCAGGATTTTTATTTCACTCCCGGTTTTAAAAAATCCTTTCTGTCTACCGCGGGCTTCGAACATCGAACGTCGGCTTTTCAGCCAACGGAACAGTGGTTTTAGCCACACTCGGACATAATACCAAACTGACTGATCTTACTGGGACATAATAACTTATAGACTGACCTTACTGGGACATATTACCAAACTGACTGACCCACTGGGACATAATAACTCATAGACTGATCTTACTGGGACATAATACCCAACACCTCTGATCTTACTGGCACATAATACCCAACAGACTGGTCTCACTGGGACACAATACCCAACAGACTGATCTCACTGGGACACAATACCCAACAGACTGATCTCACTGGGACATAATACGCCATAGACTGATCTCACTGGGATATAATACGCATAGACTGATCTCACTGGGACATAATACCCAACAGAGTGACCTCACTGGGACATAATACCCAAATGACTAACCCAATGGGGCATAATACCCAACAGACTGATCTTACTGGGACATAATACCGAATAGACTGATCTCACTGGGACATAATAACTCAGACTGATCTCACTGGGACAGAATACGCATAGACTGATCTCACTGGGACATAATACCCAACAGAGTGACCTCACTGGGACATAATACCCAAAAGACTGACCCACTGGGGCATAATAACTCATAGAATGATCTTACTGGGATATAATAACTCATAGACTGATCTTACTGGGACATAATACCCAACAGACTGATCTCACTGGGACATAATACCCAAAAGACTGACCCACTGGGGCATAATAACTCATAGAATCATCTTACTGGGACATAATAACTCATAGACTGATCGTACTGGGACATAATACCCAACAGACTGATCTCACTGGGACATAATACGCATAGACTGATCTCACTGGGACATAATACCCAACAGAGTGACCTCACTGGGACATAATACATAAAAGACTTACCCACTGGGGCATAATAACTCATAGAATGATCTTACTGGGACATAATAACTCATAGACTGATCTTACTGGGACATAATACCCAACAGACTGATCTCACTTGGTCATAATACCTCAGACCGATCTCACTGGGACATAATATGCATAGACTGATCTCACTGGGACATAATCCCCAACAGAGTGACCTCACAGGGACATAATAACCGATAGGCTGGGGCACAATACCAAACAGACTGATCTCACTGGGACATAATATCCAACACTCTGATCTTACTGGCTCATAATACCCAACAGACTGGTCTCACTGGGACATAATACCAAACAGACTGACCCACTGGGGCATAATAACTCATAGACTGATCTTACTGGGACATAATAACTCATAGACTGATCTTACTGGGACATAATATCCAACAGACTGATCTCACTGGGACATAATAACTCATAGAATGATCTTACTGGGACATAATAACTCATAGACTGATCTTACTGGGACATAATATCCAACAGACTGATCTCACTGGGACATAATAACTCATAGACTAATCTCACTGGGATATAATACCTCATAGACTAATCTTACTGAAACAAAATAACTCATAGACTGATCTCACAGGGACATAACACCCAACAGACTGACCTCACTGGGACATAACCAACAGACTGACCCACTGGGGCATAATAACTCATAGAACGATCTCACTGGGACATAATAACTCATAGACTGATCTTACTGGGACATAATACCAAACATACTGATCTCACTGGGACATAATACTCAACAGACTGACCTCACTGGGATATAATACCCAACAGGCTGAACCACTGGGACATAATACCCAACAGCCTGATCTCACTGGAACATAACTCATAGAATGATCTTACTGGGACATAATACCCAACAGACTGACCCACTGGGGCATAATAACTCATAGACTAATCTCACTGGGACATAATACCTCATAGACTAATCTTACTGAAAAAAAATAACTCATAGACTGATCTCACAGGGACATAACACCCAACAGACTGACCTCACTGGGACATAATAACCAACAGATTGACCCACTGGGGCATAATAACTCAGAACTATCTTACTGGGACATAATAACTCATAGACTGATCTTAATGGGACATAATACCAAACATACTGATCTCCCTGGGACATAATACTCAACAGACTGGCCTCACTGGGATATAATACCCAACAGACTATTCTCACTGGGACAATATACCTCATAGAATGATCTCACTGGGACATAATACCTCATAGACTATCTCACTGGGACATAATACCTCATTGAATGATCTTTCTGGGACATAATGCCCAACAGACTGACTTCACTGGGACATGTTATGACCCAGGTATTATGTCCCAGTGTATTATGTCATACTAATCTTACTGGGACATAATACCTCATAGATCGATCTGACTCGGACATAATAACCAACAGACTGACCTCACTGGGATATAATACCCAACAGGCTGAACCACTGGGACATAATACCCAACAGACCTACCTCATTGGGACATAATACCAAACTGACTGACCCACTGGGATAAAATACCCAACAGACTGATCTTACTGGGACATAATACTCAATTGACCGATCTCACTGGGACAAAATAACTCAGGCAGATCTCACTGGGACATAATAACTCATAGAATGATCATACTGAAACATAATAACTCATAGACTGATCTTACTGGGACATAATAACTCATAGACTGATCTCACTGGGACATAATACCCAACAGACTGACCTCACTAGCACATAATACCCAACAGACTGACCCACTGGGACATAATGCCCAACAGACTGATCTCACTGGGACATAATACCCAACAGCCTGATCTCACTGAGACATAACTCATAGAATGATCTTACTGGGACATAATACCCAACAGACTGACCCAATGGGACATAATATCCAACAGACTGATCTCACTGGGACATAATAACTCATAGACTAATATCATTGGGACATAATACATTGTAAACTGATCTCAACGGAATATAATACCCAACATACTGACCCACTGAGACATAATACCCAACATACTGACCCACTGAGACATAATACCCAAAAGTCTGATCTCACTGGGACATAATACCCAACAGACTGATCTCACTGGGACATAATAACTCATAGATTGATCTTACTGGGACATAATACCCAACACTCTGATTTTACTGACACATAATACCCAACAGAGTGGTCTCACTGGGACACAATACCCAACAGACTGATCTCACTGGGACATAATAACTCATAGACTGATCTTACTGCGACATAATAACTCACAGACTGATCTAACTGGGTCATAATACCTCATAGACTGATATCACTGGGACATAATATGCATAGACTGATCTCATCATCATCACTGAGTGCCGTCTCTGTAACGAAGGTTGGCTACCATGGAGCGCCATTCTGCTCTATCTCTTGCTTTGATGGTGCAGGTTGTCATCGGTTGATTTGTCCATCTTTTGATGTTACTCGTCCATGTTAATCTTGGTCTGCCTCTGCCTCTTTTACCTTGTATTTTTCCCTCCAGGATTACTTTCAGTAGGCTGTTGTGTCTTTTAACATGGCCTAAGAATCGCATCTGTCTTGTTCTAATTGTGTTCAGAAGTTCTCTTTTCATTTTTAGTTGTTTTAAGACTTCATCGTTTGTTTTCTTTTCCTTCCATCCAATTCTACCTATTCTTCTATATATCCACATTTCAAAGGCTTCAATTCTCTGTTCTGTTTTCTTGTCTAATGTCCATGTTTCAGCACCATATAGGAATATCGAGAAGATGTAACATTTTGCTATTCTTAGTTTTAGCTTTGGTGTTATTTGTTTTGATGTTAGTATGTCCTTCATGACATTAAAATTACTTTTTGCCATTCCTATTGTTTTGTTTATTTCAGTTGTACATTTTCCATCACTGGTTATAGTATGTCCAAGGTAGTTATAGTTCTGAACTGTCTCAAGGTCTATTCCTTCAATTTTGATATCCACTTGTGGGTTTTGAGTATTTTCTTTGTTTATGATCATAGTTTTAGTCTTTTTGATATTCATATCTAGTCCATATTTTTTGCTTGTCGTGTTTATTTCATTAAGTAATTGTTGTAGGTCTTTAGGATTTTCTGCTAGTAGTACAGTATCGTCAGCATATCTTAGGTTATTGATTATCTTTCCATTAATTTGTAGGCCTGGCATCTCTGTGATGTTTTTAAAGATTTGCTCAGTGTATAGATTGAACAAGCTTGGTGATAGGATGCATCCTTGTCTTACTCCTCTTTTTATATCAATGGGTGTAGAGAACTCTTTGTTATATTTTATTATTGCTGTTTGCTCCCAGTATAGATTGCATATTAGTCGTATATCCATGTCATCTAGATGTATCTCTCTTAGGCATTCTATAAGTTGTTTGTGGTGTACTCTATCAAAAGCTTTGGTGTAGTCGATGAAGCAGGCATATATTGGTTTCTTTACTTCTGTGTATTTTTCGATTAATGTTCTCATGCAGAATATGGCTTCTTTTGTCCCGCTATTTTTCCTAAATCCAAATTGCTGCTCATCTAATTCAGTATTGATTTTATTCTGAATCCTTCCTTGTATAACTTTTAGCAAGATTTTTGTAACATGGCTCATTAGGCTTATTGTTCTAAAATCACTGCATTCAACTGCACCATTCTTTTTAGGCAATGCAATGAAAGTTGATGTTTTTAGTTCATTTGGTATGTATCCTGTGTGGTATATGTCGTTGCATATGTCTGTAATCACTTCAATGCCAAAATCTTCAAGTGCCTGTATCATCTCTATCTGTATGCTTTCAGGTCCATGTCCTGCTGCTTTTCTCCTTTTCATTGTTTTTATATCTTTTTCCACCTCAGATTTTAAGATTTTATAGCCTGATGTACATTTTATAACTGGTTTCTTGTCCCTTTGATCATGAAATAGTTCTGTTATATATTCCTGCCATCTATCTATGATATCCTTATTGTCTGTTAACATTTTTCCTTTTTTGTCTACAATGCATCCACCTTCTGTTGCTTTTTTATTTTTTTTTTGTCCCAGTGAGACTGATCTCACTGGGACACAATGCCCAACAGAGTGACCTCACTGGGACATAATACCCAATAGACTGACCCACCGGGGCATAATACCCAACAGACTAATCTTACTGGGATATAATACATCATAGACTGATCTTACTGGGACATAATATTCAACAGACTGATCTCACTGGGACATAATAACTCATAGACTAATGTCACTGGGACATAATACCTCACAGACTAACCTTACTGAAACAAAATAACTCATATACTGATCTCACTGGGACATAATACCCAACAGACTGACCTCACTGGGACATAATAACCAACAGACTGACCCACTGGGCCATAATATCTCATAGAATGATCTTACTGGGAGATAATAACTCATAGACTGATCTTACTGGCACATAATATCCAACAGACTGACCTCACTGGGACATAATAACCAACAGACTGACCCACTGGGCCATAATAACTCATAGACTGATCTCTCTGGGACATAAAAACTCATAGACTGATCTTACTGGTACATAATACCCAACAGTCTGATCTTACTGGCACATAATACCCAATTGACAGATCTCACTGGGACAAAATAACACAGGCAGATCTCACTGGGACATAATAACTCATAGAATGATCTTAGTGGGACATAATAACTCATAGACTGATCTTACTGGGACATAATAACTCATAGACTGATCTCACTGGGACATAATACACCATAGATTGATCTCACTGGGACATAATACCCAACGGACTGACCTCACTAGGACATAATACCCAACAGACTGATCTCACTGGGACATAATACACAACAGAGTGACCTCACTGGGACATAATACCCAATAGACTGACCCACTGGGGCATAATACCCAACAGACTGACTCACTGGGACATAATAACTCATAGAATGATCTTACTGTGACATAATACCCAACAGACTGATCTCACTGGGACATAACTCATAGACTGATCTCACTGGGACATAATATCCAACATTCTAATCTTACTGGCACATAATACCCAACAGACTGGTCTCACTGGGACATAATACACCATAGACTGATCTCACTGGGGCATAATAACTCATAGACTGATATCACTGGGACATAATACATCGTAAACTGATCTCACTGGGATATAATACGCAACAGACTGACTTCACTAGGACATAATACCCAACAGACTGACCCACTGAGACATAATACCCAACAGACTGACCCACTGAGACATAATACCTCATAGACTAATCTCACTGGGACATAATACCCAACAGACTTACCCACTGGGACATAATACCCAGCAGACTGATCTCACTGGGATATAATAACTCACATACTGATCTTACTGGGACATAATACCTAACAGTCCGACCACACTAGGACATAATACCCAACAGACTGACCCACTGGGACATAATGCCCAACAGACTGACCTCACTGGGGCATAATACCCAACAGACTGATCTCACTGGGATATAAATCATAGAATGATCTTACTGGGACATAATAACTTATAGACTGATCTTACTGGGACATAATACCCAACAGACTCATCTCACTGGGACATAATACCTCATAGACTGACCTCACTGGGACACAATACCCAACAGACTGATGTTACTGACTCATAATACCCAACAGACTGATCTCACTGGGACATAATACCTCATAGAATGATCTCACTGGGACATAATACCTCAGAGACTGACCTCACTGGGACACAATACCCAACAGACTGATGTTACTGACTCATAATACCCAACAGACTGATCTCACTGGGACATAATACCTCATAGAATGATCTCACTGGGACATAATACCTCAGAGACTGAACTCACTGGGACATAATACCTGATAGACTGATCTCAAAGGGAAATAATAACTCAGACTGATCTCACTGGGACATAATACCCAACAAAGTGACCTCACTGGGACATAATACCCAATAGACTGACCAACTGGGGCATTATAACTCATAGAATGATCTTACTGGGACATAATAACTCATAGACTGATCTTCCTGGGACATAATACCCAACAGACTGATCTCACAGGGACATAATAACTCATAGACTGATCTTACTGGGACACAATACCCAACAGACTGATCTCACTGGGACAATACCAAACTGACTGACCCACTGGGATAAAATACCCAACAGACTGATCTTACTGGGACATAATACCCAACACTCTGATCTTACTCACACATAATACCCAACAGACTGGTCTCACTGGGACACAATACCCAACAGACTGATCTCACTGGGACATAATACGCCATAGACTGATCTCACTGGGATATAATATGCGTAGACTAATCTCACTGGGACATAATACCCAACAGAGTGACCTCACTGGTACATAATACCCAATAGACTGACTCACTGGGACATAACAACTCATAGAATGATCTTACTGTGACATAATACCCAACAGACTGATCTCACTGGGACATAACTCATAGACTGATCTCACTGGGACATAATATCCAACACTCTGATCTTACTGGCACATAATACCCAACAGACTGGTCTCACTGGGACATAATACACCATAGACTGATCTCACTGGGACATAATAACTCATAGACTGATATCACTGGGACATAATACATCGTAAACTGATCTCACTGGGATATAATACGCAACAGACTGACTTCACTAGGACATAATACCCAACAGACTGACCCACTGAGACATAATACCCAAAAGTCTGATCTCACTGGGACATAATACCTCATAGACTAATCTCACTGGGACATAATACCCAATAGACTGACCCACTGGGACATAATACCCAACAGACTTACCCACTGGGACATAATACCCAACAGACTGATCTCACTGGGATATAATAACTCATATACTGATCTTACTGGGACATAATACCCAACAGTCTGATCTCACTGGGACACAATACCCAACAGACTGATGTTACTGACTCATAATACCCAACAGACTGATCTCACTGGGACATAATACCTCATAGAATGATCTCACTGGGACATAATACCTCAGAGACTGATCTCACTGGGACATAATACCTGACAGACTGATCTCACTGGGACATAATAACTCAGACTGATATCACTGGGACATAATACGCCTAGGCTGATCTCACTGGGACATAATACCCAACAAAGTGACCTCACTGGGACATAATACCCAATAGACTGACCAACTGGGGCATTATAACTCATAGAATGATCTTACTGGGACATAATAACTCATAGACTGATCTTCCTGGGACATAATACCCAACAGACTGATCTCACAGGGACATAATAACTCATAGACTGATCTTACTGGGACACAATACCCAACAGACTGATCTCACTGGGACAATACCAAACTGACTGACCCACTGGGATAAAATACCCAACAGACTGATCTTACTGGGACATAATACCCAACACTCTGATCTTACTCACACATAATACCCAACAGACTGGTCTCACTGGGACACAATACCCAACAGACTGATCTCACTGGGACATAATACGCCATAGACTGATCTCACTGGGATATAATACGCGTAGACTAATCTCACTGGGACATAATACCCAACAGAGTGACCTCACTGGGACATAATACGCAATAGACTAACCCACTGGGGCATAATACCCAACAGACTGATCTTACTGGGACATAATACCGAATAGACTGATCTCACTAGGACATAATACCCAACAGAGTGACCTCACTGGGACATAATACCCAAAATACTGACCCACTGGGGCATAATAACTCATAGAATGATCTTACTGGGACATAATAACTCATAGAATGATCTTACTAGGATATAATACCCAACACTCTGATCTTACTAGGACATAATACCCAACAGACTGATCTCACTGGGACATAACTCAGACTGATCTCACTGGGACATAATTCCTCATAGACTGATCTCATTGGCACATAATATGCATAGACTGATCTCACTGGGACATAATACCCAACAGAGTGACCTCACTGGGACACAATACCCAATAGACTGACCCACTGGGGCATAATACCCAACAGACTGATCTAACTGGGACATAACTCAGACTGATCTCACTGGGACATAATACCCAACAGAGTGACCTCACTGGTACATAATACCCAATAGACTGACTCACTGGGACATAACAACTCATAGAATGATCTTACTGTGACATAATACCCAACAGACTGATCTCACTGGGACATAACTCATAGACTGATCTCACTGGGACATAATATCCAACACTCTGATCTTACTGGCACATAATACCCAACAGACTGGTCTCACTGGGACATAATACACCATAGACTGATCTCACTGGGACATAATAACTCATAGACTGATATCACTGGGACATAATACATCGTAAACTGATCTCACTGGGATATAATACGCAATAGACTGACTTCACTAGGACATAATACCCAACAGACTGACCCACTGAGACATAATACCCAAAAGTTTGATCTCACTGGGACATAATACCTCATAGACTAATCTCACTGGGACATAATACCCAATAGACTGACCCACTGGGACATAATACCCAACAGACTTACCCACTGGGACATAATACCCAACAGACTGATCTCACTGGGATATAATAACTCATATACTGATCTTACTGGGACATAATACCCAACAGTCTGATCTCACTGGGACACAATACCCAACAGACTGATGTTACTGACTCATAATACCCAACAGACTGATCTCATTTGGACATAATACCTCATAGAATGATCTCACTGGGACATAATACCTCAGAGACTGATCTCACTGGGACATAATACCTGATAGACTGATCTCACTGGGACATAATAACTCAGACTGATATCACTGGGACATAATACGCCTAGGCTGATCTCACTGGGACATAATACCCAACAAAGTGACCTCACTGGGACATAATACCCAATAGACTGACCAACTGGGGCATTATAACTCATAGAATGATCTTACTGGGACATAATAACTCATAGACTGATCTTCCTGGGACATAATACCCAACAGACTGCTCTCACAGGGACATAATAACTCATAGACTGATCTTACTGGGACACAATACCCAACAGACTGATCTCACTGGGACAATACCAAACTGACTGACCCACTGGGATAAAATACCCAACACACTGATCTTACTGGGACATAATACCCAACACTCTGATCTTACTCACACATAATACCCAACAGACTGGTCTCACTGGGACACAATACCCAACAGACTGATCTCACTGGGACATAATACGCCATAGACTGATCTCACTGGGATATAATACGCGTAGACTAATCTCACTGGGACATAATACCCAACAGAGTGACCTCACTGGGACATAATACGCAATAGACTAACCCACTGGGGCATAATACCCAACAGACTGATCTTACTGGGACATAATACCGAATAGACTGATCTCACTAGGACATAATACCCAAAAGAGTGACCTCACTGGGACATAATACCCAAAATACTGACCCACTGGGGCATAATAACTCATAGAATGATCTTACTGGGACATAATAACTCATAGAATGATCTTACTAGGATATAATACCCAACACTCTGATCTTACTAGGACATAATACCCAACAGACTGATCTCACTGGGACATAACTCAGACTGATCTCACTGGGACATAATACCTCATAGACTGATCTCATTGGCACATAATATGCATAGACTGATCTCACTGGGACATAATACCCAACAGAGTGACCTCACTGGGACACAATACCCAATAGACTGACCCAATGGGGCATAATACCCAACAGACTGATCTAACTGGGACATAACTCAGACTGATCTCACTGGGACATAATACCCAACAGAGTGACCTAACTGGTACATAATACCCAATAGACTGACTCACTGGGACATAACAACTCATAGAATGATCTTACTGTGACATAATACCCGACAGACTGATCTCACTGGGACATAACTCATAGACTGATCTCACTGGGACATAATATCAAACACTCTGATCTTACTGGCACATAATACCCAACAGACTGGTCTCACTGGGACATAATACACCATAGACTGATCTCACTGGGACATAATAACTCATAGACTGATATCACTGGGACATAATACATCGTAAACTGATCTCACTGGGATATAATACGCAATAGACTGACTTCACTAGGACATAATACCCAACAGACTGACCCACTGAGACATAATACCCAAAAGTCTGATCTCACTGGGACATAATACCTCATAGACTAATCTCACTGGGACATAATACCCAATAGACTGACCCACTGGGACATAATACCCAACAGACTTACCCACTGGGACATAATACCCAACAGACTGATCTCACTGGGATATAATAACTCATATACTGATCTTACTGGGACATAATACCCAACAGTCTGATCTCACTGGGACACAATACCCAACAGACTGATGTTACTGACTCATAATACCCAACAGACTGATCTCACTGGGACATAATACCTCATAGAATGATCTCACTGGGACATAATACCTCAGAGACTGATCTCACTGGGACATAATACCTGATAGACTGATCTCACTGGGACATAATAACTCAGACTGATATCACTGGGACATAATACGCCTAGGCTGATCTCACTGGGACATAATACCCAACAAAGTGACCTCACTGGGACATAATACCCAATAGACTGACCAACTGGGGCATTATAACTCATAGAATGATCTTCCTGGGACATAATACCCAACAGACTGATCTCACAGGGACATAATAACTCATAGACTGATCTTACTGGGACACAATACCCAACAGACTGATCTCACTGGGACAATACCAAACTGACTGACCCACTGGGATAAAATACCCAACACACTGATCTTACTGGGACATAATACCCAACACTCTGATCTTACTCACACATAATACCCAACAGACTGGTCTCACTGGGACACAATACCCAACAGACTGATCTCACTGGGACATAATACGCCATAGACTGATCTCACTGGGATATAATACGCGTAGACTAATCTCACTGGGACATAATACCCAACAGAGTGACCTCACTGGGACATAATACGCAATAGACTAACCCACTGGGGCATAATACCCAACAGACTGATCTTACTGGGACATAATACCGAATAGACTGATCTCACTAGGACATAATACCCAACAGAGTGACCTCACTGGGACATAATACCCAAAATACTGACCCACTAGGGCATAATAACTCATAGAATGATCTTACTGGGACATAATAACTCATAGAATGATCTTACTAGGATATAATACCCAACAGACTGATCTCCCTGGGACATAACTCAGACTGATCTCACTGGGACATAATACCTCATAGACTGATCTCATTGGCACATAATATGCATAGACTGATCTCACTGGGACATAATACCCAACAGAGTGACCTCACTGGGACACAATACCCAATAGACTGACCCACTGGGGCATAATACCCAACAGACTGATCTAACTGGGACATAACTCAGACTGATCTCACTGGGACATAATACCCAACAGAGTGACCTCACTGGTACATAATACCCAATAGACTGACTCACTGGGTCATAACAACTCATAGAATGATCTTACTGTGACATAATACCCAACAGACTGATCTCACTGGGACATAACTCATAGACTGATCTCACTGGGACATAATATCCAACACTGATCTTACTGGCACATAATACCCAACAGACTGGTCTCACTGGGACATAATACACCATAGACTGATCTCACTGGGACATAATAACTCATAGACTGATATCACTGGGACATAATACATCGTAAACTGATCTCACTGGGATATAATACGCAATAGACTGACTTCACTAGGACATAATACCCAACAGACTGACCCACTGAGACATAATACCCAAAAGTCTGATCTCACTGGGACATAATACCTCATAGACTAATCTCACTGGGACATAATACCCAATAGACTGACCCACTGGGACATAATACCCAACAGACTTACCCACTGGGACATAATACCCAACAGACTGATCTCACTGGGATATAATAACTCATATACTGATCTTACTGGGACATAATACCCAACAGTCTGATCTCACTGGGACACAATACCCAACAGACTGATGTTACTGACTCATAATACCCAACAGACTGATCTCACTGGGACATAATACCTCATAGAATGATCTCACTGGGACATAATACCTCAGAGACTGATCTCACTGGGACATAATACCTGATAGAATGATCTCACTGGGACATAATAACTCAGACTGATATCACTGGGACATAATACGCCTAGGCTGATCTCACTGGGACATAATACCCAACAAAGTGACCTCACTGGGACATAATACCCAATAGACTGACCAACTGGGGCATTATAACTCATAGAATGATCTTACTGGGACATAATAACTCATAGACTGATCTTCCTGGGACATAATACCCAACAGACTGATCTCACAGGGACATAATAACTCATAGACTGATCTTACTGGGACACAATACCCAACAGACTGATCTCACTGGGACAATACCAAACTGACTGACCCACTGGGATAAAATACCCAACAGACTGATCTTACTGGGACATAATACCCAACACTCTGATCTTACTCACACATAATACCCAACAGACTGGTCACACTGGGACACAATACCCAACAGAGTAACCTCACTGGGACATAATACGCAATAGACTAACTCACTGGGGCATAATACCCAACAGACTGATCTTACTGGGACATAATAACGAATAGACTGATCTCACTAGGACATAATACCCAACAGAGTGACCTCACTGGGACATAATACCCAAAATACTGACCCACTGGGGCATAATAACTCATAGAATGATCTTACTGGGACATAATAACTCATAGAATGATCTTACTAGGATATAATACCCAACACTCTGATCTTACTAGGACATAATACCCAACAGACTGATCTCACTGGGACATAACTCAGACTGATCTCACTGGGACATAATACCTCATAGACTGATCTCATTGGCACATAATATGCATAGACTGATCTCACTGGGACATAATACCCAACAGAGTGACCTCACTGGGACACAATACCCAATAGACTGACCCACTGGGGCATAATACCCAACAGACTGATCTAACTGGGACATAACTCAGACTGATCTCACTGGGACATAATACCCAACAGAGTGACCTCACTGGTACATAATACCCAATAGACTGACTCAAAGGGTCATAACAACTCATAGAATGATCTTACTGTGACATAATACCCAACAGACTGATCTCACTGGGACATAACTCATAGACTGATCTCACTGGGACATAATATCCAACACTCTGATCTTACTGGCACATAATACCCAACAGACTGGTCTCACTGGGACATAATACACCATAGACTGATCTCACTGGGACATAATAACTCATAGACTGATATCACTGGGACATAATACATCGTAAACTGATCTCACTGGGATATAATACGCAATAGACTGACTTCACTAGGACATAATACCCAACAGACTGACCCACTGAGACATAATACCCAAAAGTCTGATCTCACTGGGACATAATACCTCATAGACTAATCTCACTGGGACATAATACCCAATAGACTGACCCACTGGGACATAATACCCAACAGACTTACCCACTGGGACATAATACCCAACAGACTTACCCACTGGGACATAATACCCAGCAGACTGATCTCACTGGGATATAATAACTCACATACTGATCTTACTGGGACATAATACCTAACAGTCCGACCACACTAGGACATAATACCCAACAGACTGACCCACTGGGACATAATGCCCAACAGACTGACCTCACTGGGGCATAATACCCAACAGACTGATCTCACTGGGATATAAATCATAGAATGATCTTACTGGGACATAATAACTTATAGACTGATCTTACTGGGACATAATACCCAACAGACTCATCTCACTGGGACATAATACCTCATAGACTGACCTCACTGGGACACAATACCCAACAGACTGATGTTACTGACTCATAATACCCAACAGACTGATCTCACTGGGACATAATACCTCATAGAATGATCTCACTGGGACATAATACCTCAGAGACTGACCTCACTGGGACACAATACCCAACAGACTGATGTTACTGACTCATAATACCCAACAGACTGATCTCACTGGGACATAATACCTCATAGAATGATCTCACTGGGACATAATACCTCAGAGACTGAACTCACTGGGACATAATACCTGATAGACTGATCTCAAAGGGAAATAATAACTCAGACTGATCTCACTGGGACATAATACCCAACAAAGTGACCTCACTGGGACATAATACCCAATAGACTGACCAACTGGGGCATTATAACTCATAGAATGATCTTACTGGGACATAATAACTCATAGACTGATCTTCCTGGGACATAATACCCAACAGACTGATCTCACAGGGACATAATAACTCATAGACTGATCTTACTGGGACACAATACCCAACAGACTGATCTCACTGGGACAATACCAAACTGACTGACCCACTGGGATAAAATACCCAACAGACTGATCTTACTGGGACATAATACCCAACACTCTGATCTTACTCACACATAATACCCAACAGACTGGTCTCACTGGGACACAATACCCAACAGACTGATCTCACTGGGACATAATACGCCATAGACTGATCTCACTGGGATATAATATGCGTAGACTAATCTCACTGGGACATAATACCCAACAGAGTGACCTCACTGGTACATAATACCCAATAGACTGACTCACTGGGACATAACAACTCATAGAATGATCTTACTGTGACATAATACCCAACAGACTGATCTCACTGGGACATAACTCATAGACTGATCTCACTGGGACATAATATCCAACACTCTGATCTTACTGGCACATAATACCCAACAGACTGGTCTCACTGGGACATAATACACCATAGACTGATCTCACTGGGACATAATAACTCATAGACTGATATCACTGGGACATAATACATCGTAAACTGATCTCACTGGGATATAATACGCAACAGACTGACTTCACTAGGACATAATACCCAACAGACTGACCCACTGAGACATAATACCCAAAAGTCTGATCTCACTGGGACATAATACCTCATAGACTAATCTCACTGGGACATAATACCCAATAGACTGACCCACTGGGACATAATACCCAACAGACTTACCCACTGGGACATAATACCCAACAGACTGATCTCACTGGGATATAATAACTCATATACTGATCTTACTGGGACATAATACCCAACAGTCTGATCTCACTGGGACACAATACCCAACAGACTGATGTTACTGACTCATAATACCCAACAGACTGATCTCACTGGGACATAATACCTCATAGAATGATCTCACTGGGACATAATACCTCAGAGACTGATCTCACTGGGACATAATACCTGATAGACTGATCTCACTGGGACATAATAACTCAGACTGATATCACTGGGACATAATACGCCTAGGCTGATCTCACTGGGACATAATACCCAACAAAGTGACCTCACTGGGACATAATACCCAATAGACTGACCAACTGGGGCATTATAACTCATAGAATGATCTTACTGGGACATAATAACTCATAGACTGATCTTCCTGGGACATAATACCCAACAGACTGATCTCACAGGGACATAATAACTCATAGACTGATCTTACTGGGACACAATACCCAACAGACTGATCTCACTGGGACAATACCAAACTGACTGACCCACTGGGATAAAATACCCAACAGACTGATCTTACTGGGACATAATACCCAACACTCTGATCTTACTCACACATAATACCAAACAGACTGGTCTCACTGGGACACAATACCCAACAGACTGATCTCACTGGGACATAATACGCCATAGACTGATCTCACTGGGATATAATACGCGTAGACTAATCTCACTGGGACATAATACCCAACAGAGTGACCTCACTGGGACATAATACGCAATAGACTAACCCACTGGGGCATAATACCCAACAGACTGATCTTACTGGGACATAATACCGAATAGACTGATCTCACTAGGACATAATACCCAACAGAGTGACCTCACTGGGACATAATACCCAAAATACTGACCCACTGGGGCATAATAACTCATAGAATGATCTTACTGGGACATAATAACTCATAGAATGATCTTACTAGGATATAATACCCAACACTCTGATCTTACTAGGACATAATACCCAACAGACTGATCTCACTGGGACATAACTCAGACTGATCTCACTGGGACATAATACCTCATAGACTGATCTCATTGGCACATAATATGCATAGACTGATCTCACTGGGACATAATACCCAACAGAGTGACCTCACTGGGACACAATACCCAATAGACTGACCCACTGGGGCATAATACCCAACAGACTGATCTAACTGGGACATAATTCAGACTGATCTCACTGGGACATAATACCCAACAGAGTGACCTCACTGGTACATAATACCCAATAGACTGACTCACTGGGTCATAACAACTCATAGAATGATCTTACTGTGACATAATACCCAACAGACTGATCTCACTGGGACATAACTCATAGACTGATCTCACTGGGACATAATATCCAACACTCTGATCTTACTGGCACATAATACCCAACAGACTGGTCTCACTGGGACATAATACACCATAGACTGATCTCACTGGGATATAATACGCAACAGACTGACTTCACTAGGACATAATACCCAACAGACTGACCCACTGAGACATAATACCCAAAAGTCTGATCTCACTGGGACATAATACCTCATAGACTAATCTCACTGGGACATAATACCCAATAAACTGACCCACTGGGACATAATACCCAACAGACTTACCCACTGGGACATAATACCCAACAGACTGATCTCACTGGGATATAATAACTCATATACTGATCTTACTGGGACATAATACCCAACAGTCTGATCTCACTGGGACACAATACCCAACAGACTGATGTTACTGACTCATAATACCCAACAGACTGATCTCACTGGGACATAATACCTGATAGACTGATCTCACTGGGACATAATAACTCAGACTGATATCACTGGGACATAATACCCAACAAAGTGACCTCACTGGGACATAATACCCAATAGACGGACCAACTGGGGCATTATAACTCATAGAATGATCTTACTGGGACATAATAACTCATAGACTGATCTTCCTGGGACATAATACCCAACAGACTGATCTCACAGGGACATAATAACTCATAGACTGATCTTACTGGGACACAATACCCAACAGACTGATCTCACTGGGACAATACCAAACTGACTGACCCACTGGGATAAAATACCCAACACACTGATCTTACTGGGACATAATACCCAACTCTCTGATCTTACTCACACATAATACCCAACAGACTGGTCTCACTGGGACACAATACCCAACAGACTGATCTCACTGGGACATAATACGCCATAGACTGATCTCACTGGGATATAATACGCGTAGACTAATCTCACTGGGACATAATAACTCATAGACTGATCTTACTGGGACACAATACCCAACAGACTGATCTCACTGGGACAATACCAAACTGACTGACCCACTGGGATAAAATACCCAACAGACTGATCTTACTGGGACATAATACCCAACACTCTGATCTTACTCACACATAATACCCAACAGACTGGTCTCACTGGGACACAATACCCAACAGACTGATCTCACTGGGACATAATACGCCATAGACTGATCTCACTGGGATATAATATGCGTAGACTAATCTCACTGGGACATAATACCCAACAGAGTGACCTCACTGGTACATAATACCCAATAGACTGACTCACTGGGACATAACAACTCATAGAATGATCTTACTGTGACATAATACCCAACAGACTGATCTCACTGGGACATAACTCATAGACTGATCTCACTGGGACATAATATCCAACACTCTGATCTTACTGGCACATAATACCCAACAGACTGGTCTCACTGGGACATAATACACCATAGACTGATCTCACTGGGACATAATAACTCATAGACTGATATCACTGGGACATAATACATCGTAAACTGATCTCACTGGGATATAATACGCAACAGACTGACTTCACTAGGACATAATACCCAACAGACTGACCCACTGAGACATAATACCCAAAAGTCTGATCTCACTGGGACATAATACCTCATAGACTAATCTCACTGGGACATAATACCCAATAGACTGACCCACTGGGACATAATACCCAACAGACTTACCCACTGGGACATAATACCCAACAGACTGATCTCACTGGGATATAATAACTCATATACTGATCTTACTGGGACATAATACCCAACAGTCTGATCTCACTGGGACACAATACCCAACAGACTGATGTTACTGACTCATAATACCCAACAGACTGATCTCACTGGGACATAATACCTCATAGAATGATCTCACTGGGACATAATACCTCAGAGACTGATCTCACTGGGACATAATACCTGATAGACTGATCTCACTGGGACATAATAACTCAGACTGATATCACTGGGACATAATACGCCTAGGCTGATCTCACTGGGACATAATACCCAACAAAGTGACCTCACTGGGACATAATACCCAATAGACTGACCAACTGGGGCATTATAACTCATAGAATGATCTTACTGGGACATAATAACTCATAGACTGATCTTCCTGGGACATAATACCCAACAGACTGATCTCACAGGGACATAATAACTCATAGACTGATCTTACTGGGACACAATACCCAACAGACTGATCTCACTGGGACAATACCAAACTGACTGACCCACTGGGATAAAATACCCAACAGACTGATCTTACTGGGACATAATACCCAACACTCTGATCTTACTCACACATAATACCAAACAGACTGGTCTCACTGGGACACAATACCCAACAGACTGATCTCACTGGGACATAATACGCCATAGACTGATCTCACTGGGATATAATACGCGTAGACTAATCTCACTGGGACATAATACCCAACAGAGTGACCTCACTGGGACATAATACGCAATAGACTAACCCACTGGGGCATAATACCCAACAGACTGATCTTACTGGGACATAATACCGAATAGACTGATCTCACTAGGACATAATACCCAACAGAGTGACCTCACTGGGACATAATACCCAAAATACTGACCCACTGGGGCATAATAACTCATAGAATGATCTTACTGGGACATAATAACTCATAGAATGATCTTACTAGGATATAATACCCAACACTCTGATCTTACTAGGACATAATACCCAACAGACTGATCTCACTGGGACATAACTCAGACTGATCTCACTGGGACATAATACCTCATAGACTGATCTCATTGGCACATAATATGCATAGACTGATCTCACTGGGACATAATACCCAACAGAGTGACCTCACTGGGACACAATACCCAATAGACTGACCCACTGGGGCATAATACCCAACAGACTGATCTAACTGGGACATAACTCAGACTGATCTCACTGGGACATAATACCCAACAGAGTGACCTCACTGGTACATAATACCCAATAGACTGACTCACTGGGTCATAACAACTCATAGAATGATCTTACTGTGACATAATACCCAACAGACTGATCTCACTGGGACATAACTCATAGACTGATCTCACTGGGACATAATATCCAACACTCTGATCTTACTGGCACATAATACCCAACAGACTGGTCTCACTGGGACATAATACACCATAGACTGATCTCACTGGGATATAATACGCAACAGACTGACTTCACTAGGACATAATACCCAACAGACTGACCCACTGAGACATAATACCCAAAAGTCTGATCTCACTGGGACATAATACCTCATAGACTAATCTCACTGGGACATAATACCCAATAAACTGACCCACTGGGACATAATACCCAACAGACTTACCCACTGGGACATAATACCCAACAGACTGATCTCACTGGGATATAATAACTCATATACTGATCTTACTGGGACATAATACCCAACAGTCTGATCTCACTGGGACACAATACCCAACAGACTGATGTTACTGACTCATAATACCCAACAGACTGATCTCACTGGGACATAATACCTGATAGACTGATCTCACTGGGACATAATAACTCAGACTGATATCACTGGGACATAATACCCAACAAAGTGACCTCACTGGGACATAATACCCAATAGACGGACCAACTGGGGCATTATAACTCATAGAATGATCTTACTGGGACATAATAACTCATAGACTGATCTTCCTGGGACATAATACCCAACAGACTGATCTCACAGGGACATAATAACTCATAGACTGATCTTACTGGGACACAATACCCAACAGACTGATCTCACTGGGACAATACCAAACTGACTGACCCACTGGGATAAAATACCCAACACACTGATCTTACTGGGACATAATACCCAACTCTCTGATCTTACTCACACATAATACCCAACAGACTGGTCTCACTGGGACACAATACCCAACAGACTGATCTCACTGGGACATAATACGCCATAGACTGATCTCACTGGGATATAATACGCGTAGACTAATCTCACTGGGACATAATACCCAACAGAGTGACCTCACTGGGACATAATACGCAATAGACTAACCCACTGGGGCATAATACCCAACAGACTGATCTTACTGGGACATAATAACTCATAGAGTGATCATACTGAAACATAATAACTCATAGACTGATCTTACTGGGACATAATAACTCATAGACTGATCTCACTGGGACATAATACACCATAGACTGATCTCACTGGGACATAATACCCAACAGACTGACCTCACTAGGACATAATACCCAACAGACTGACCCACTGGGACATAATGCCCAACAGACTGATCTCATTGGGACATAATACCCAACAGCCTGATCTCACTGGAACATAACTCATAGAATGATCTTACTGGGACATAATACCCAACAGACTGGTCTCACTGGGACATAATACACCATAGACTGATCTCACTGGGACATAATAACTCATAGACTGATATCACTGGGACATAATACATCGTAAACTGATCTCACTGGGATATAATACGCAATAGACTGACTTCACTAGGACATAATACCCAACAGACTGACCCACTGAGACATAATACCCAAAAGTCTGATCTCACTGGGACATAATACCTCATAGACTAATCTCACTGGGACATAATACCCAATAGACTGACCCACTGGGACATAATACCCAACAGACTTACCCACTGGGACATAATACCCAACAGACTGATCTCACTGGGATATAATAACTCATATACTGATCTTACTGGGACATAATACCCAACAGTCTGATCTCACTGGGACACAATACCCAACAGACTGATGTTACTGACTCATAATACCCAACAGACTGATCTCACTGGGACATAATACCTCATAGAATGATCTCACTGGGACATAATACCTCAGAGACTGATCTCACTGGGACATAATACCTGATAGACTGATCTCACTGGGACATAATAACTCAGACTGATATCACTGGGACATAATACGCCTAGGCTGATCTCACTGGGACATAATACCCAACAAAGTGACCTCACTGGGACATAATACCCAATAGACTGACCAACTGGGGCATTATAACTCATAGAATGATCTTACTGGGACATAATAACTCATAGACTGATCTTCCTGGGACATAATACCCAACAGACTGATCTCACAGGGACATAATAACTCATAGACTGATCTTACTGGGACACAATACCCAACAGACTGATCTCACTGGGACAATACCAAACTGACTGACCCACTGGGATAAAATACCCAACAGACTGATCTTACTGGGACATAATACCCAACACTCTGATCTTACTCACACATAATACCCAACAGACTGGTCTCACTGGGACACAATACCCAACAGAGTAACCTCACTGGGACATAATACGCAATAGACTAACTCACTGGGGCATAATACCCAACAGACTGATCATACTGGGACATAATACCGAATAGACTGATCTCACTAGGACATAATACCCAACAGAGTGACCTCACTGGGACATAATACCCAAAATACTGACCCACTGGGGCATAATAACTCATAGAATGATCTTACTGGGACATAATAACTCATAGAATGATCTTACTAGGATATAATACCCAACACTCTGATCTTACTAGGACATAATACCCAACAGACTGATCTCACTGGGACATAACTCAGACTGATCTCACTGGGACATAATACCTCATAGACTGATCTCATTGGCACATAATATGCATAGACTGATCTCACTGGGACATAATACCCAACAGAGTGACCTCACTGGGACACAATACCCAATAGACTGACCCACTGGGGCATAATACCCAACAGACTGATCTAACTGGGACATAACTCAGACTGATCTCACTGGGACATAATACCCAACAGAGTGACCTCACTGGTACATAATACCCAATAGACTGACTCACTGGGTCATAACAACTCATAGAATGATCTTACTGTGACATAATACCCAACAGACTGATCTCACTGGGACATAACTCATAGACTGATCTCACTGGGACATAATATCCAACACTCTGATCTTACTGGCACATAATACCCAACAGACTGGTCTCACTGGGACATAATACACCATAGACTGATCTCACTGGGACATAATAACTCATAGACTGATATCACTGGGACATAATACATCGTAAACTGATCTCACTGGGATATAATACGCAATAGACTGACTTCACTAGGACATAATACCCAACAGACTGACCCACTGAGACATAATACCCAAAAGTCTGATCTCACTGGGACATAATACCCAATAGACTGACCCACTGGGACATAATACCCAACAGACTTACCCACTGGGACATAATACCCAACAGACTGATCTCACTGGGATATAATAACTCATATACTGATCTTACTGGGACATAATACCCAACAGTCTGATCTCACTGGGACACAATACCCAACAGACTGATGTTACTGACTCATAATACCCAACAGACTGATCTCACTGAAACATAATACCTCATAGAATGATCTCACTGGGACATAATACCTCAGAGACTGATCTCACTGGGACATAATACCTGATAGACTGATCTCACTGGGACATAATAACTCAGACTGATATCACTGGGACATAATACCCAACAAAGTGACCTCACTGGGACATAATACCCAATAGACGGACCAACTGGGGCATTATAACTCATAGAATGATCTTACTGGGACATAATAACTCATAGACTGATCTTCCTGGGACATAATACCCAACAGACTGATCTCACAGGGACATAATAACTCATAGACTGATCTTACTGGGACACAATACCCAACAGACTGATCTCACTGGGACAATACCAAAATGACTGACCCACTGGGATAAAATACCCAACAGACTGATCTTACTGGGACATAATACCCAACTCTCTGATCTTACTCACACATAATACCCAACAGACTGGTCTCACTGGGACACAATACCCAACAGACTGATCTCACTGGGACATAATACGCCATAGACTGATCTCACTGGGATATAATACGCGTAGACTAATCTCACTGGGACATAATACCCAACAGAGTGACCTCACTGGGACATAATACGCAATAGACTAACCCACTGGGGCATAATACCCAACAGACTGATCTTACTGGGACATAATAACTCATAGAGTGATCATACTGAAACATAATAACTCATAGACTGATCTTACTGGGACATAATAACTCATAGACTGATCTCACTGGGACATAATACACCATAGACTGATCTCACTGGGACATAATACCCAACAGACTGACCTCACTAGGACATAATACCCAACAGACTGACCCACTGGGACATAATGCCCAACAGACTGATCTCATTGGGACATAATACCCAACAGCCTGATCTCACTGGAACATAACTCATAGAATGATCTTACTGGGACATAATACCCAACAGACTGACCCACTGGGCATAATAACTCATAGACTAATCTCACTGGGACATAATACCTCATAGACTAATCTTACTGAAACAAAATAACTCATAGACTGATCTCACAGGGACATAATACCTCAGAGACTGATCTCACTGGGACATAATACCTGATAGACTGATCTCACTGGGACATAATTACTCAGACTGATATCACTGGGACATAATACCCAATAGACTGACCAACTGGGGCATTATAACTCATAGAATGATCTTACTGGGACATAATAACTCATAGACTGATCTTCCTGGGACATAATACCCAACAGACTGATCTCACAGGGACATAATAACTCATAGACTGATCTTACTGGGACACAATACCCAACAGACTGATCTCACTGGGACAATACCAAACTGACTGACCCACTGGGATAAAATACCCAACAGACTGATCTTACTGGGACATAATACCCAACACTCTGATCTTACTCACACATAATACCCAACAGACTGGTCTCACTGGGACACAATACCCAACAGAGTAACCTCACTGGGACATAATACGCAATAGACTAACCCACTGGGGCATAATACCCAACAGACTGATCTTACTGGGACATAATACCGAATAGACTGATCTCACTAGGACATAATACCCAACAGAGTGACCTCACTGGGACATAATACCCAAAATACTGACCCACTGGGGCATAATAACTCATAGAATGATCTTACTGGGACATAATAACTCATAGAATGATCTTACTAGGATATAATACCCAACACTCTGATCTTACTAGGACATAATACCCAACAGACTGATCTCACTGGGACATAACTCAGACTGATCTCACTGGGACATAATACCTCATAGACTGATCTCATTGGCACATAATATGCATAGACTGATCTCACTGGGACATAATACCCAACAGAGTGACCTCACTGGGACACAATACCCAATAGACTGACCCGCTGGGGCATAATACCCAACAGACTGATCTAACTGGGACATAACTCAGACTGATCTCACTGGGACATAATACCCAACAGAGTGACCTCACTGGTACATAATACCCAATAGACTGACTCACTGGGTCATAACAACTCATAGAATGATCTTACTGTGACATAATACCCAACAGACTGATCTCACTGGGACATAACTCATAGACTGATCTCACTGGGACATAATATCCAACACTCTGACCTTACTGGCACATAATACCCAACAGACTGGTCTCACTGGGACATAATACACCATAGACTGATCTCACTGGGACATAATAACTCATAGACTGATATCACTGGGACATAATACATCGTAAACTGATCTCACTGGAGTAAAAATACGCAATAGACTGACTTCACTAGGACATAATACCCAACAGACTGACCCACTGAGACATAATACCCAAAAGTCTGATCTCACTGGGACATAATACCTCATAGACTAATCTCACTGGGACATAATACCCAATAGACTGACCCACTGGGACATAATACCCAACAGACTTACCCACTGGGACATAATACCCAACAGACTGATCTCACTGGGATATAATAACTCATATACTGATCTTACTGGGACATAATACCCAACAGTCTGATCTCACTGGGACACAATACCCAACAGACTGATGTTACTGACTCATAATACCCAACAGACTGATCTCACTGAAACATAATACCTCATAGAATGATCTCACTGAGACATAATACCTCAGAGACTGATCTCACTGGGACATAATACCTGATAGACTGATCTCACTGGGACATAATAACTCAGACTGATATCACTGGGACATAATACCCAACAAAGTGACCTCACTGGGACATAATACCCAATAGACGGACCAACTGGGGCATTATAACTCATAGAATGATCTTACTGGGACATAATAACTCATAGACTGATCTTCCTGGGACATAATACCCAACAGACTGATCTCACAGGGACATAATAACTCATAGACTGATCTTACTGGGACACAATACCCAACAGACTGATCTCACTGGGACAATACCAAACTGACTGACCCACTGGGATAAAATACCCAACAGACTGATCTTACTGGGACATAATACCCAACTCTCTGATCTTACTCACACATAATACCCAACAGACTGGTCTCACTGGGACACAATACCCAACAGACTGATCTCACTGGGACATAATACGCCATAGACTGATCTCACTGGGATATAATACGCGTAGACTAATCTCACTGGGACATAATACCCAACAGAGTGACCTCACTGGGACATAATACGCAATAGACTAACCCACTGGGGCATAATACCCAACAGACTGATCTTACTGGGACATAATAACTCATAGAGTGATCATACTGAAACATAATAACTCATAGACTGATCTTACTGGGACATAATAACTCATAGACTGATCTCACTGGGACATAATACACCATAGACTGATCTCACTGGGACATAATACCCAACAGACTGATCTCACTGGGACATAATACCCAACAGACTGACCTCACTAGGACATAATACCCAACAGACTGACCCACTGGGACATAATGCCCAACAGACTGATCTCATTGGGACATAATACCCAACAGCCTGATCTCACTGGAACATAACTCATAGAATGATCTTACTGGGACATAATACCCAACAGACTGACCCACTGGGGCATAATAACTCATAGACTAATCTCACTGGGACATAATACCTCATAGACTAATCTTACTGAAACAAAATAACTCATAGACTGATCTCACAGGGACATAACACCCAACAGACTGACCTCACTGGGACATAATAACCAACAGATTGACCCACTGGGGCATAATAACTCAGAACGATCTTACTGGGACATAATAACTCATAGACTGATCTTAATGGGACATAATACCAAACATACTGATCTCACTGGGACATAATACTCAACAGACTGGCCTCACTGGGATATAATACCCAACAGACTATTCTCACTGGGACAATATACCTCATAGAATGATCTCACTGGGACATAATACCTCATAGACTATCTCACTGGGACATAATACCTCATTGAATGATCTTTCTGGGACATAATGCCCAACAGACTGACTTCACTGGGACATGTTATGACCCAGGTATTATGTCCCAGTGTATTATGTCATACTAATCTTACTGGGACATAATACCTCATAGATCGATCTGACTCGGACATAATAACCAACAGACTGACCTCACTCGGATATAATACCCAACAGGCTGAACCACTGGGACATAATACCCAACAGACTTACCTCATTGGGACATAATACAAAACTGACTGACCCACTGGGATAAAATACCCAACAGACTGATCTTACTGGGACATAATACTCAATTGACCGATCTCACTGGGACAAAATAACTCAGGCAGATCTCACTGGGACATAATAACTCATAGAATGATCATACTGAAACATATTAACTCATAGACTGATCTTACTGGGACATAATAACTCATAGACTGATCTCACTGGGACATAATACCTCATAGAATGATCTCACTGGGACATAATACCTCAGAGACTGATCTCACTGGGACATAATACCTGATAGACTGATCTCACTGGGACATAATAACTCAGACTGATATCACTGGGACATAATACCCAACAAAGTGACCTCACTGGGACATAATACCCAATAGACGGACCAACTGGGGCATTATAACTCATAGAATGATCTTACTGGGACATAATAACTCATAGACTGATCTTCCTGGGACATAATACCCAACAGACTGATCTCACAGGGACATAATAACTCATAGACTGATCTTACTGGGACACAATACCCAACAGACTGATCTCACTGGGACAATACCAAACTGACTGACCCACTGGGATAAAATACCCAACAGACTGATCTTACTGGGACATAATACCCAACTCTCTGATCTTACTCACACATAATACCCAACAGACTGGTCTCACTGGGACACAATACCCAACAGACTGATCTCACTGGGACATAATACGCCATAGACTGATCTCACTGGGATATAATACGCGTAGACTAATCTCACTGGGACATAATACCCAACAGAGTGACCTCACTGGGACATAATACGCAATAGACTAACCCACTGGGGCATAATACCCAACAGACTGATCTTACTGGGACATAATAACTCATAGAGTGATCATACTGAAACATAATAACTCATAGACTGATCTTACTGGGACATAATAACTCATAGACTGATCTCACTGGGACATAATACACCATAGACTGATCTCACTGGGACATAATACCCAACAGACTGACCTCACTAGGACATAATACCCAACAGACTGACCCACTGGGACATAATGCCCAACAGACTGATCTCATTGGGACATAATACCCAACAGCCTGATCTCACTGGAACATAACTCATAGAATGATCTTACTGGGACATAATACCCAACAGACTGACCCACTGGGGCATAATAACTCATAGACTAATCTCACTGGGACATAATACCTCATAGACTAATCTTACTGAAACAAAATAACTCATAGACTGATCTCACAGGGACATAACACCCAACAGACTGACCTCACTGGGACATAATAACCAACAGATTGACCCACTGGGGCATAATAACTCAGAACGATCTTACTGGGACATAATAACTCATAGACTGATCTTAATGGGACATAATACCAAACATACTGATCTCACTGGGACATAATACTCAACAGACTGGCCTCACTGGGATATAATACCCAACAGACTATTCTCACTGGGACAATATACCTCATAGAATGATCTCACTGGGACATAATACCTCATAGACTATCTCACTGGGACATAATACCTCATTGAATGATCTTTCTGGGACATAATGCCCAACAGACTGACTTCACTGGGACATGTTATGACCCAGGTATTATGTCCCAGTGTATTATGTCATACTAATCTTACTGGGACATAATACCTCATAGATCGATCTGACTCGGACATAATAACCAACAGACTGACCTCACTCGGATATAATACCCAACAGGCTGAACCACTGGGACATAATACCCAACAGACTTACCTCATTGGGACATAATACCAAACTGACTGACCCACTGGGATAAAATACCCAACAGACTGATCTTACTGGGACATAATACTCAATTGACCGATCTCACTGGGACAAAATAACTCAGGCAGATCTCACTGGGACATAATAACTCATAGAATGATCATACTGAAACATATTAACTCATAGACTGATCTTACTGGGACATAATAACTCATAGACTGATCTCACTGGGACATAATACCCAACAGACTGACCTCACTAGCACATAATACCCAACAGACTGACCCACTGGGACATAATGCCCAACAGACTGATCTCACTGGGACATAATACCCAACAGCCTGATCTCACTGAGACATAACTCATAGAATGATCTTACTGGGGCATAATACCCAACAGACTGACCCAATGGGACATAATATCCAACAGACTGATCTCACTGGGACATAATAACTCATAGACTAATATCATTGGGACATAATACGTTGTAAACTGATCTCAACGGAATATAATACCCAACATACTGACCCACTGAGACATAATACCCAACATACTGACCCACTGAGACATAATACATAAAAGTCTGATC
Source organism: Megaustenia siamemsis (assembly GCA_032433765.1). NCBI lineage: Eukaryota > Metazoa > Mollusca > Gastropoda > Stylommatophora > Ariophantidae > Megaustenia > Megaustenia siamemsis. Next base: position 325,067 of record JAVIAB010000092.1, read on the forward strand.
TCACTGGGACATAATACCCAACAGACTGATCTCACTGGGACATAATAACTCATAGATTGATCTTACTGGGACATAATACCCAACACTCTGATTTTACTGACACATAATACCCAACAGAGTGGTCTCACTGGGACATAATAACTCATAGACTGATCTCACTGGGACATAATACCTCATAGACTGATCTCATTGGCACATAATATGCATAGACTGATCTCACTGGGACATAATACCCAACAGAGTGACCTCACTGGTACATAATACCCAATAGACTGACTCACTGGGACATAACAACTCATAGAATGATCTTACTGTGACATAATACCCAACAGACTGATCTCACTGGGACATAACTCATAGACTGATCTCACTGGGACATAATATCCAACACTCTGATCTTACTGGCACATAATACCCAACAGACTGGTCTCACTGGGACATAATACACCATAGACTGATCTCACTGGGACATAATAACTCATAGACTGATATCACTGGGACATAATACATCATAAACTGATCTCACTGGGATATAATACGCAACAGACTGACTTCACTAGGACATAATACCCAACAGACTGACCCACTGAGACATAATACCCAAAAGTCTGATCTCACTGGGACATAATACCTCATAGACTAATCTCACTGGGACATAATACCCAATAGACTGACCCACTGGGATATAATACCCAACAGACTTACCCACTGGGACATAATACCCAACAGACTGATCTCACTGGGATATAATAACTCATATACTGATCTTACTGGGACATAATACCCAACAGTCTGATCTCACTGGGACACAATACCCAACAGACTGATGTTACTGACTCATAATACCCAACAGACTGATCTCACTGGGACATAATACCTCATAGAATGATCTGACTGGGACATAATACCTCAGAGACTGATCTCACTGGGACATAATACCTGATAGACTGATCTCACTGGGACATAATAACTCAGACTGATATCACTGGGACATAATACGCCTAGGCTGATCTCACTGGGACATAATACCCAACAAAGTGACCTCACTGGGACATAATACCCAATAGACTGACCAACTGGGGCATTATAACTCATAGAATGATCTTACTGGGACATAATAACTCATAGACTGATCTTCCTGTGACATAATACCCAACAGACTGATCTCACAGGGACATAATAACTCATAGACTGATCTTACTGGGACACAATACCCAACAGACTGATCTCACTGGGACAATACCAAACTGACTGACCCACTGGGATAAAATACGCGTAGACTAATCTCACTGGGACATAATACCCAACAGAGTGACCTCACTGGGACATAATACGCAATAGACTAACCCACTGGGGCATAATACCCAACAGACTGATCTTACTGGGACATAATAACTCATAGAGTGATCATACTGAAACATAATAACTCATAGACTGATCTTACTGGGACATAATAACTCATAGACTGATCTCACTGGGACATAATACACCATAGACTGATCTCACTGGGACATAATACCCAACAGACTGACCTCACTAGGACATAATACCCAACAGACTGACCCACTGGGACATAATGCCCAACAGACTGATCTCATTGGGACATAATACCCAACAGCCTGATCTCACTGGAACATAACTCATAGAATGATCTTACTGGGACATAATACCCAACAGACTGACCCACTGGGGCATAATAACTCATAGACTAATCTCACTGGGACATAATACCTCATAGACTAATCTTACTGAAACAAAATAACTCATAGACTGATCTCACAGGGACATAACACCCAACAGACTGACCTCACTGGGACATAATAACCAACAGATTGACCCACTGGGGCATAATAACTCAGAACGATCTTACTGGGACATAATAACTCATAGACTGATCTTAATGGGACATAATACCAAACATACTGATCTCACTGGGACATAATACTCAACAGACTGGCCTCACTGGGATATAATACCCAACAGACTATTCTCACTGGGACAATATACCTCATAGAATGATCTCACTGGGACATAATACCTCATAGACTATCTCACTGGGACATAATACCTCATTGAATGATCTTTCTGGGACATAATGCCCAACAGACTGACTTCACTGGGACATGTTATGACCCAGGTATTATGTCCCAGTGTATTATGTCATACTAATCTTACTGGGACATAATACCTCATAGATCGATCTGACTCGGACATAATAACCAACAGACTGACCTCACTCGGATATAATACCCAACAGGCTGAACCACTGGGACATAATACCCAACAGACTTACCTCATTGGGACATAATACCAAACTGACTGACCCACTGGGATAAAATACCCAACAGACTGATCTTACTGGGACATAATACTCAATTGACCGATCTCACTGGGACAAAATAACTCAGGCAGATCTCACTGGGACATAATAACTCATAGAATGATCATACTGAAACATATTAACTCATAGACTGATCTTACTGGGACATAATAACTCATAGACTGATCTCACTGGGACATAATACCCAACAGACTGACCTCACTAGCACATAATACCCAACAGACTGACCCACTGGGACATAATGCCCAACAGACTGATCTCACTGGGACATAATACCCAACAGCCTGATCTCACTGAGACATAACTCATAGAATGATCTTACTGGGACATAATACCCAACAGACTGACCCAATGGGACATAATATCCAACAGACTGATCTCACTGGGACATAATAACTCATAGACTAATATCATTGGGACATAATACGTTGTAAACTGATCTCAACGGAATATAATACCCAACATACTGACCCACTGAGACATAATACCCAACATACTGACCCACTGAGACATAATACATAAAAGTCTGATCTCACTGGGACATAATACCCAACAGACTGATCTCACTGGGACATAATAACTCATAGATTGATCTTACTGGGACATAATACCCAACACTCTGATTTTACTGACACATAATACCCAACAGAGTGGTCTCACTGGGACACAATACCCAACAGACTGATCTCACTGGGACATAATAACTCATAGACTGATCTCACTGGGACATAATACCTCATAGACTGATCTCATTGGCACATAATATGCATAGACTGATCTCACTGGGACATAATACCCAACAGAGTGACCTCACTGGTACATAATACCCAATAGACTGACTCACTGGGACATAACAACTCATAGAATGATCTTACTGTGACATAATACCCAACAGACTGATCTCACTGGGACATAACTCATAGACTGATCTCACTGGGACATAATATCCAACACTCTGATCTTACTGGCACATAATACCCAACAGACTGGTCTCACTGGGACATAATACACCATAGACTGATCTCACTGGGACATAATAACTCATAGACTGATATCACTGGGACATAATACATCATAAACTGATCTCACTGGGATATAATACGCAACAGACTGACTTCACTAGGACATAATACCCAACAGACTGACCCACTGAGACATAATACCCAAAAGTCTGATCTCACTGGGACATAATACCTCATAGACTGATCTCACTGGGACATAATACCTCATAGATCGATCTGACTCGGACATAATACCCAACAGACTTACCCACTGGGACATAATACCCAACAGACTGATCTCACTGGGATATAATAACTCATATACTGATCTTACTGGGACATAATACCCAACAGTCTGATCTCACTGGAACATAACTCATAGAATGATCTTACTGGGACATAATACCCAACAGACTGACCCACTGGGGCATAATAACTCATAGACTAATCTCACTGGGACATAATACCTCATAGACTAATCTTACTGAAACAAAATAACTCATAGACTGATCTCACAGGGACATAACACCCAACAGACTGACCTCACTGGGACATAATAACCAACAGATTGACCCACTGGGGCATAATAACTCAGAACGATCTTACTGGGACATAATAACTCATAGACTGATCTTAATGGGACATAATACCAAACATACTGATCTCACTGGGACATAATACTCAACAGACTGGCCTCACTGGGATATAATACCCAACAGACTATTCTCACTGGGACAATATACCTCATAGAATGATCTCACTGGGACATAATACCTCATTGAATGATCTTTCTGGGACATAATGCCCAACAGACTGACTTCACTGGGACATGTTATGACCCAGGTATTATGTCCCAGTGTATTATGTCATACTAATCTTACTGGGACATAATACCTCATAGATCGATCTGACTCGGACATAATAACCAACAGACTGACCTCACTGGGATATAATAACCAACAGGCTGAACCACTGGGACATAATACCCAACAGACTTACCTCATTGGGACATAATACCAAACTGACTGACCCACTGGGATAAAATACCCAACAGACTGATCTTACTGGGACATAATACTCAATAGACTAACCCACTGGGGCATAATACCCAACAGACTGATCTTACTGGGACATAATAACTCATAGAGTGATCATACTGAAACATAATAACTCATAGACTGATCTTACTGGGACATAATAACTCATAGACTGATCTCACTGGGACATAATACACCATAGACTGATCTCACTGGGACATAATACCCAACAGACTGACCTCACTAGGACATAATACCCAACAGACTGACCCACTGGGACATAATGCCCAACAGACTGATCTCATTGGGACATAATACCCAACAGCCTGATCTCACTGGAACATAACTCATAGAATGATCTTACTGGGACATAATACCCAACAGACTGACCCACTGGGGCATAATAACTCATAGACTAATCTCACTGGGACATAATACCTCATAGACTAATCTTACTGAAACAAAATAACTCATAGACTGATCTCACAGGGACATAACACCCAACAGACTGACCTCACTGGGACATAATAACCAACAGATTGACCCACTGGGGCATAATAACTCAGAACGATCTTACTGGGACATAATAACTCATAGACTGATCTTAATGGGACATAATACCAAACATACTGATCTCACTGGGACATAATACTCAACAGACTGGCCTCACTGGGATATAATACCCAACAGACTATTCTCACTGGGACAATATACCTCATAGAATGATCTCACTGGGACATAATACCTCATAGACTATCTCACTGGGACATAATACCTCATTGAATGATCTTTCTGGGACATAATGCCCAACAGACTGACTTCACTGGGACATGTTATGACCCAGGTATTATGTCCCAGTGTATTATGTCATACTAATCTTACTGGGACATAATACCTCATAGATCGATCTGACTCGGACATAATAACCAACAGACTGACCTCACTAGGACATAATACCCAACAGACTGACCCACTGGGACATAATGCCCAACAGACTGATCTCATTGGGACATAATACCCAACAGCCTGATCTCACTGGAACATAACTCATAGAATGATCTTACTGGGACATAATACCCAACAGACTGACCCACTGGGGCATAATAACTCATAGACTAATCTCACTGGGACATAATACCTCATAGACTAATCTTACTGAAACAAAATAACTCATAGACTGATCTCACAGGGACATAACACCCAACAGACTGACCTCACTGGGACATAATAACCAACAGATTGACCCACTGGGGCATAATAACTCAGAACGATCTTACTGGGACATAATAACTCATAGACTGATCTTAATGGGACATAATACCAAACATACTGATCTCACTGGGACATAATACTCAACAGACTGGCCTCACTGGGATATAATACCCAACAGACTATTCTCACTGGGACAATATACCTCATAGAATGATCTCACTGGGACATAATACCTCATTGAATGATCTTTCTGGGACATAATACCTCATTGAATGATCTTTCTGGGACATAATGCCCAACAGACTGACTTCACTGGGACATGTTATGACCCAGGTATTATGTCCCAGTGTATTATGTCATACTAATCTTACTGGGACATAATACCTCATAGATCGATCTGACTCGGACATAATAACCAACAGACTGACCTCACTGGGATATAATACCCAACAGGCTGAACCACTGGGACATAATACCCAACAGACTTACCTCATTGGGACATAATACCAAACTGACTGACCCACTGGGATAAAATACCCAACAGACTGATCTTACTGGGACATATTACTCAATTGACCGATCTCACTGGGACAAAATAACTCAGGCAGATCTCACTGGGACATAATAACTCATAGAATGATCATACTGAAACATAATAACTCATAGACTGATCTTACTGGGACATAATAACTCATAGACTGATCTCACTGGGACATAATACCCAACAGACTGACCTCACTAGCACATAATACCCAACAGACTGACCCACTGGGACATAATGCCCAACAGACTGATCTCACTGGGACATAATACCCAACAGCCTGATCTCACTGAGACATAACTCATAGAATGATCTTACTGGGACATAATACCCAACAGACTGACCCAATGGGACATAATATCCAACAGACTGATCTCACTGGGACATAATAACTCATAGACTAATATCATTGGGACATAATACATTGTAAACTGATCTCAACGGAATATAATACCCAACATACTGACCCACTGAGACATAATACCCAACATACTGACCCACTGAGACATAATACCCAAAAGTCTGATCTCACTGGGACATAATACCCAACAGACTGATCTCACTGGGACATAATAACTCATAGATTGATCTTACTGGGACATAATACCCAACACTCTGATTTTACTGACACATAATACCCAACAGAGTGGTCTCACTGGGACACAATACCCAACAGACTGATCTCACTGGGACATAATAACTCATAGACTGATCTTACTGCGACATAATAACTCACAGACTGATCTAACTGGGTCATAATACCTCATAGACTGATATCACTGGGACATAATATGCATAGACTGATCTCATCATCATCACTGAGTGCCGTCTCTGTAACGAAGGTTGGCTACCATGGAGCGCCATTCTGCTCTATCTCTTGCTTTGATGGTGCAGGTTGTCATCGGTTGATTTGTCCATCTTTTGATGTTACTCGTCCATGTTAATCTTGGTCTGCCTCTGCCTCTTTTACCTTGTATTTTTCCCTCCAGGATTACTTTCAGTAGGCTGTTGTGTCTTTTAACATGGCCTAAGAATCGCATCTGTCTTGTTCTAATTGTGTTCAGAAGTTCTCTTTTCATTTTTAGTTGTTTTAAGACTTCATCGTTTGTTTTCTTTTCCTTCCATCCAATTCTACCTATTCTTCTATATATCCACATTTCAAAGGCTTCAATTCTCTGTTCTGTTTTCTTGTCTAATGTCCATGTTTCAGCACCATATAGGAATATCGAGAAGATGTAACATTTTGCTATTCTTAGTTTTAGCTTTGGTGTTATTTGTTTTGATGTTAGTATGTCCTTCATGACATTAAAATTACTTTTTGCCATTCCTATTGTTTTGTTTATTTCAGTTGTACATTTTCCATCACTGGTTATAGTATGTCCAAGGTAGTTATAGTTCTGAACTGTCTCAAGGTCTATTCCTTCAATTTTGATATCCACTTGTGGGTTTTGAGTATTTTCTTTGTTTATGATCATAGTTTTAGTCTTTTTGATATTCATATCTAGTCCATATTTTTTGCTTGTCGTGTTTATTTCATTAAGTAATTGTTGTAGGTCTTTAGGATTTTCTGCTAGTAGTACAGTATCGTCAGCATATCTTAGGTTATTGATTATCTTTCCATTAATTTGTAGGCCTGGCATCTCTGTGATGTTTTTAAAGATTTGCTCAGTGTATAGATTGAACAAGCTTGGTGATAGGATGCATCCTTGTCTTACTCCTCTTTTTATATCAATGGGTGTAGAGAACTCTTTGTTATATTTTATTATTGCTGTTTGCTCCCAGTATAGATTGCATATTAGTCGTATATCCATGTCATCTAGATGTATCTCATTTAGGCATTCTATAAGTTGTTTGTGGTGTACTCTATCAAAAGCTTTGGTGCAGTCGATGAAGCAGGCATATATTGGTTTCTTTACTTCTGTGTATTTTTCGATTAATGTTCTCATGCAGAATATGGCTTCTTTTGTCCCGCTATTTTTCCTAAATCCAAATTGCTGCTCATCTAATTCAGTATTGATTTTATTCTGAATCCTTCCTTGTATAACTTTTAGCAAGATTTTTGTAACATGGCTCATTAGGCTTATTGTTCTAAAATCACTGCATTCAACTGCACCATTCTTTTTAGGCAATGCAATGAAAGTTGATGTTTTTAGTTCATTTGGTATGTATCCTGTGTGGTATATGTCGTTGCATATGTCTGTAATCACTTCAATGCCAAAATCTTCAAGTGCCTGTATCATCTCTATCTGTATGCTTTCAGGTCCATGTCCTGCTGCTTTTCTCCTTTTCATTGTTTTTATAGCTTTTTCCACCTCAGATTTTAAGATTTTATAGCCTGATGTACATTTTATAACTGGTTTCTTGTCCCTTTGATCATGAAATAGTTCTGTTATATATTCCTGCCATCTATCTATGATATCCTTATTGTCTGTTAACATTTTTCCTTTTTTGTCTGCAATGCATCCACCTTCTGTTGCTTTTTTATTTTTTTTTTGTCCCAGTGAGACTGATCTCACTGGGACACAATGCCCAACAGAGTGACCTCACTGGGACATAATACCCAATAGACTGACCCACCGGGGCATAATACCCAACAGACTAATCTTACTGGGATATAATACATCATAGACTGATCTTACTGGGACATAATATTCAACAGACTGATCTCACTGGGACATAATAACTCATAGACTGATCTCAATGGGACATAATACCCAAAAGACTGATCTCACTGGGACATAATAACTCATAGACTAATCTCACTGGGACATAATACCTCACAGACTAACCTTACTGAAACAAAATAACTCATATACTGATCTCACTGGGACATAATACCCAACAGACTGACCTCACTGGGACATAATAACCAACAGACTGACCCACTAGGCCATAATATCTCATAGAATGATCTTACTGGGACATAATAACTCATAGACTGATCTTACTGGCACATAATATCCAACAGACTGACCTCACTGGGACGTAATAACCAACAGACTGACCCACTGGGCCATAATAACTCATAGACTGATCTCTCTGGGACATAGAAACTCATAGACTGATCTTACTGGTACATAATACCCAACAGTCTGATCTTACTGGCACATAATACCCAATTGACAGATCTCACTGGGACAAAATAACACAGGCAGATCTCACTGGGACATAATAACTCATAGAATGATCTTAGTGGGACATAATAACTCATAGACTGATCTTACTGGGACATAATAACTCATAGACTGATCTCACTGGGACATAATACACCATAGATTGATCTCACTGGGACATAATACCCAACGGACTGACCTCACTAGGACATAATACCCAACAGACTGATCTCACTGGGACATAATACACAACAGAGTGACCTCACTGGGACATAATACCCAATAGACTGACCCACTGGGGCATAATACCCAACAGACTGACTCACTGGGACATAATAACTCATAGAATGATCTTACTGTGACATAATACCCAACAGACTGATCTCACTGGGACATAACTCATAGACTGATCTCACTGGGACATAATATCCAACACTCTAATCTTACTGGCACATAATACCCAACAGACTGGTCTCACTGGGACATAATACACCATAGACTGATCTCACTGGGGCATAATAACTCATAGACTGATATCACTGGGACATAATACATCGTAAACTGATCTCACTGGGATATAATACGCAACAGACTGACTTCACTAGGACATAATACCCAACAGACTGACCCACTGAGACATAATACCCAACAGACTGACCCAATGAGACATAATACCTCATAGACTAATCTCACTGGGACATAATACCCAACAGACTTACCCACTGGGACATAATACCCAACAGACTGATCTCACTGGGATATAATAACTCACATACTGATCTTACTGGGACATAATACCTAACAGTCCGACCACACTAGGACATAATACCCAACAGACAGACCCACTGGGACATAATGCCCAACAGACTGACCTCACTGGGGCATAATACCCAACAGACTGATCTCACTGGGATATAAATCATAGAATGATCTTACTGGGACATAATAACTTATAGACTGATCTTACTGGGACATAATACCCAACAGACTCATCTCACTGGGACATAATACCTCATAGAATGACTTCACTGGGACACAATACCCAACAGACTGATGTTACTGACTCATAATACCCAACAGACTGATCTCACTGGGACATAATACCTCATAGAATGATCTCACTGGGACATAATACCTCAGAGACTGAACTCACTGGGACATAATACCTGACAGACTGATCTCACTGGGACATAATAACTCAGACTGATCTCACTGGGACATAATACCCAACAAAGTGACCTCACTGGGACATAATACCCAATAGACTGACCAACTGGGGCATTATAACTCATAGAATGATCTTACTGGGACATAATAACTCATAGACTGATCTTCCTGGGACATAATACCCAACAGACTCATCTCACAGGGACATAATAACTCATAGACTGATCTTACTGGGACACAATACCCAACAGACTGATCTCACTGGGACAATACCAAACTGACTGACCCACTGGGATAAAATACCCAACAGACTGATCTTACTGGGACATAATACCCAACACTCTGATCTTACTCACACATAATACCCAACAGACTGGTCTCACTGGGACACAATACCCAACAGACTGATCTCACTGGGACATAATACGCCATAGACTAATCTCACTGGGATATAATACGCGTAGACTAATCTCACTGGGACATAATACCCAACAGAGTGACCTCACTGGGACATAATACGCAATAGACTAACCCACTGGGGCATAATACCCAACAGACTGATCTTACTGGGACATAATACCGAATAGACTGATCTCACTAGGACATAATACCCAACAGAGTGACCTCACTGGGACATAATACCCAAAATACTGACCCACTGGGGCATAATAACTCATAGAATGATCTTACTGGGACATAATAACTCATAGAATGATCTTACTAGGATATAATACCCAACACTCTGATCTTACTAGGACATAATACCCAACAGACTGATCTCACTGGGACATAACTCAGACTGATCTCACTGGGACATAATACCTCATAGACTGATCTCATTGGCACATAATATGCATAGACTGATCTCACTGGGACATAATACCCAACAGAGTGACCTCACTGGTACATAATACCCAATAGACTGACTCACTGGGACATAACAACTCATAGAATGATCTTACTGTGACATAATACCCAACAGACTGATCTCACTGGGACATAACTCATAGACTGATCTCACTGGGACATAATATCCAACACTCTGATCTTACTGGCACATAATACCCAACAGACTGGTCTCACTGGGACATAATACACCATAGACTGATCTCACTGGGACATAATAACTCATAGACTGATATCACTGGGACATAATACATCGTAAACTGATCTCACTGGGATATAATATGCAACAGACTGACTTCACTAGGACATAATACCCAACAGACTGACCCACTGAGACATAATACCCAAAAGTCTGATCTCACTGGGACATAATACCTCATAGACTAATCTCACTGGGACATAATACCCAATAGACTGACGCACTGGGACATAATACCCAACAGACTTACCCACTGGGACATAATACCCAACAGACTGATCTCACTGGGATATAATAACTCATATACTGATCTTACTGGGACATAATACCCAACAGTCTGATCTCACTGGGACACAATACCCAACAGACTGATGTTACTGACTCATAATACCCAACAGACTGATCTCACTGGGACATAATACCTCATAGAATGATCTCACTGGGACATAATACCTCAGAGACTGATCTCACTGGGACATAATACCTGATAGACTGATCTCACTGGGACATAATAACTCAGACTGATATCACTGGGACATAATACGCCTAGGCTGATCTCACTGGGACATAATACCCAACAAAGTGACCTCACTGGGACATAATACCCAATAGACTGACCAACTGGGGCATTATAACTCATAGAATGATCTTACTGGGACATAATAACTCATAGACTGATCTTCCTGGGACATAATACCCAACAGACTGATCTCACAGGAATATAATAACTCATAGACTGATCTTACTGGGACACAATACCCAACAGACTGATCTCACTGGGACAATACCAAACTGACTGACCCACTGGGATAAAATACCCAACAGACTGATCTTACTGGGACATAATACCCAACACTCTGATCTTACTCACACATAATACCCAACAGACTGGTCTCACTGGGACACAATACCCAACAGACTGATCTCACTGGGACATAATACGTCATAGACTGATCTCACTGGGATATAATACGCGTAGACTAATCTCACTGGGACATAATACGCAATAGACTAACCCACTGGGGCATAATACCCAACAGACTGATCTTACTGGGACATAATACCGAATAGACTGATCTCACTAGGACATAATACCCAACAGAGTGACCTCACTGGGACATAATACCCAAAATACTGACCCACTGGGGCATAATAACTTATAGAATGATCTTACTGGGACATAATAACTCATAGAATGATCTTACTAGGATATAATACCCAACACTCTGATCTTACTCGGACATAATACCCAACAGACTGATCTCACTGGGACATAACTCAGACTGATCTCACTGGGACATAATACCTCATAGACTGATCTCATTGGCACATAATATGCATAGACTGATCTCACTGGGACATAATACCCAACAGAGTGACCTCACTGGGACACAATACCCAATAGACTGACCCACTGGGGCATAATACCCAACAGACTGATCTAACTGGGACATAACTCAGACTGATCTCACTGGGACATAATACCCAACAGAGTGACCTCACTGGTACATAATACCCAATAGACTGACTCACTGGGACATAACAACTCATAGAATGATCTTACTGTGACATAATACCCAACAGACTGATCTCACTGGGACATAACTCATAGACTGATCTCACTGGGACATAATATCCAACACTCTGATCTTACTGGCACATAATACCCAACAGACTGGTCTCACTGGGACATAATACACCATAGACTGATCTCACTGGGACATAATAACTCATAGACTGATATCACTGGGACATAATACATCGTAAACTGATCTCACTGGGATATAATACGCAACACACTGACTTCACTAGGACATTATACCCAACAGACTGACCCACTGAGACATAATACCCAAAAGTCTGATCTCACTGGGACATAATACCTCATAGACTAATCTCACTGGGACATAATACCCAATAGACTGACCCACTGGGACATAATACCCAACAGACTTACCCACTGGGACATAATACCCAACAGACTGATCTCACTGGGATATAATAACTCATATACTGATCTTACTGGGACATAATACCCAACAGTCTGATCTCACTGGGACACAATACCCAACAGACTGATGTTACTGACTCATAATACCCAACAGACTGATCTCACTGGGACATAATACCTCATAGAATGATCTCACTGGGACATAATACCTCAGAGACTGATCTCACTGGGACATAATACCTGACAGACTGATCTCACTGGGACATAATAACTCAGACTGATCTCACTGGGACATAATACCCAACAAAGTGACCTCACTGGGACATAATACCCAATAGACTGACCAACTGGGGCATTATAACTCATAGAATGATCTTACTGGGACATAATAACTCATAGACTGATCTTCCTGGGACATAATACCCAACAGACTCATCTCACAGGGACATAATAACTCATAGACTGATCTTACTGGGACACAATACCCAACAGACTGATCTCACTGGGACAATACCAAACTGACTGACCCACTGGGATAAAATACCCAACAGACTGATCTTACTGGGACATAATACCCAACACTCTGATCTTACTCACACATAATACCAAACAGACTGGTCTCACTGGGACACAATACCCAACAGACTGATCTCACTGGGACATAATACGCCATAGACTGATCTCACTGGGATATAATACGCGTAGACTAATCTCACTGGGACATAATACCCAACAGAGTGACCTCACTGAGACATAATACGCAATAGACTAACCCACTGGGGCATAATACCCAACAGACTGATCTTACTGGGACATAATACCGAATAGACTGATCTCACTAGGACATAATACCCAACAGAGTGACCTCACTGGGACATAATACCCAAAATACTGACCCACTGGGGCATAATAACTCATAGAATGATCTTACTGGGACATAATAACTCATAGAATGATCTTACTAGGATATAATACCCAACACTCTGATCTTACTAGGACATAATACCCAACAGACTGATCTCACTGGGACATAATACCTCATAGACTGATCTCATTGGCACATAATATGCATAGACTGATCTCACTGGGACATAATACCCAACAGAGTGACCTCACTGGGACACAATACCCAATAGACTGACCCACTGGGGCATAATACCCAACAGAGTGACCTCACTGGTACATAATACCCAATAGACTGACTCACTGGGACATAACAACTCATAGAATGATCTTACTGTGACATAATGCCCAACAGACTGATCTCACTGGGACATAACTCATAGACTGATCTCACTGGGACATAATATCCAACACTCTGATCTTACTGGCACATAATACCCAACAGACTGGTCTCACTGGGACATAATACACCATAGACTGATCTCACTGGGACATAATAACTCATAGACTGATATCACTGGGACATAATACATCGTAAACTGATCTCACTGGGATATAATACGCAACAGACTGACTTCACTAGGACATAATACCCAACAGACTGACCCACTGAGACATAATACCCAAAAGTCTGATCTCACTGGGACATAATACCTCATAGACTAATCTCACTGGGACATAATACCCAATAGACTGACCCACTGGGACATAATACCCAACAGACTTACCCACTGGGACATAATACCCAACAGACTTACCCACTGGGACATAATACCCAACAGACTGATCTCACTGGGATATAATAACTCATATACTGATCTTACTGGGACATAATACCCAAAAGTCTGATCTCACTGGGACATAATACCTCATAGACTAATCTCACTGGGACATAATACCCAATAGACTGACCCACTGGGACATAATACCCAACAGACTTACCCACTGGAACATAATACCCAACAGAATATTCTCATTAGGACATTATACCTCGTAGACGGATCTCACTGGGACATAATACCTCATAGAATGATCTCACTGGGACATAATACCTCATAGAATGATCTTTCTGGGACATAATACCTCATAGACTGATCTCACTGGGACACAATACCCAACAGACTGATCTCACTGGGACATAATATGCTATAGACTGATCTCACTGGGATATAATACGCATAGACTGATCTCACTGGGACATAATACCCAACAGAGTGACCTCACTGGGACATAATACCCAAAAGACTAACCCACTGGGGCATAATACCCAACAGACTGATCTTACTGGGACATAATACAGAATAGACTGATCTCACTGGGACATAATAACTCAGACTGATCTCACTGGGACATAATACCCAACAGACTGATCTCACTGGGACATAATACCCAACAGAGTGACCTCACAGGGACATAATACCTAATAGACTGACCCACTGGGGCACAATACCCAACAGACTGATCTAACTGGGACATAACTCATAGACTGATCTCACTGGGACATAATATCCAACACTCTGATCTTACTGGCACATAATACCCAACAGACTGGTCTCACTGGGACATAATACCTCACAGACAGGTCTCACTGGAACATAACTCATAGACTGATCACACTGGGACATAATAACTCATAGATTGACCTCACTGGGATATAATACCCCACAGACAGATCTAACAGGGATAACCCCACAGACAGATCTCACTGGGACATAATACCCAATAGATTAATCTCACTGGGACATAATACCTAACAGACAGATATATCTGGGACACAATGCCCCATAGACTGACCTCACTGGGACATAATACCCCATATACTAAATTCATTGGGACATAATACCCCACAGACAGATCTCACTGGGACATAATACCCCACAGAAAGATCTCTCTGGGACATACACAATTGCGCAGCAGTCACAAATGCACTTTGAGAATGATCAAGTATTGCTCTTAGAGAACAATTATCTGGCAACAGCGAACAGCTCCAATGTACATGTTATAATTGATAGAATAATTTCAAGGTTACAAGTGATAAGTTCTGATGAGGGGGTCTCAGTGATCGGGCCCCTCCCGCCACTGTCGATGCAGGTTAGTAAGGTGGTCGTGAGCTCTCTGAGACATGTTCAGAGCTGGGTAGACTGGGCTTAAGCCAGGCTCTCCTATCAGAGAGAGTCCACTCAACCCCAGGTAGGTGTGCAGCGGATCTGTGGACAGCAATGTTTTTGGTTATTGTTACAGTAACACAAACCCACATTCATAACCACACACAAACCCACACACAGCTTGTACACATCCAGCAAGCTCACTTCTACTCATATTAATGTCTACACTTCACACATCCAGCAAGCTCACTTCTACTCATATTAATGTCTACACTTCACACATCCAGCAAGCTCACTTCTACTCATATTAATGTCTACACATCACAAATCCAGCAAACTCACAATAACTCTTTCAGGACCAGAACAGGAAACAGGAATTTTCAGATTTGGACCAGAAAACTCGACTTTTTTTCCTGTTTCCAGAAATTTTACCATATACCTTTTTCATTTGACTACTTCACACAATAATTGAGATAAATGTGGCATGTGTTATATATCACTGGAAAGGGAAATGGATACAGAAAATGAAAATAGCAATATATTTCTGATATGTCATTATTTAAAGGAATAATTATATAAAAAAAAAAAATATTCAAGGTAGATAATTTTAAATTTAAAATATTGTATTTCCCTTACCCATTTCCATCCAGATATGTGTTGCTATCCATTTGTCTTGAAATATTACACAACATAATCCAAATTCCTCGAAAATACAGTTTATTTGATGAATTTATGTCCACAAATAACAAAATTATGCACATTTTTATAAATGATCCCAGAATAAAAAATTTTCAAATTTTTGTACATCACAACAATATTATTTACAAGTCAAGTTTATTATTTTTATTGACACATATGTACTTATTGTGTGTGATATTCCCTAAAGCATGTTTTAGCGCACAGATGTGGCTTATCCGGACAACCTGTACAATAATAGCTGCTTCGTTTTCTTACTTTCCGCTGCTCTGAACAATGAACACACTGCAGGTCTTTTCCATCAAAATCAATGAGATGGATGGCACCCTAATATCTCTGCAGCTTCATGTTCCATTTTTTCCCCGGCTTGGATAAATCAACTTGAAGAAGGTTGTTAGGAATAGGTGTCTCTGCTATGCTACACAATTCATAAATAAGCAGCTCCTTGAAATCTGCAAAAGGCATAGGCTTTTCGGTGTTAGGGCGGCTCAAGTTATATAAAATATGAGCATTGAGTTGTGTGATATCAATTATCCACATAAATATTTTCTTCCACCACTTGACTGTCTTCCTTGTGTGGTTCCCATAATATGAGATCATCTGGTCTACTCTGTCACATCCATTCATTGAGTGGTTGTAGCTATGGATGGGTGATGGCTTCCTGACTTGACTCCTACCTTCATTTCGGATCTCAAATGTGACACTTCCATGTGTTGTCACCAATTGGCAGGGCTTTTTGGATTTTTTATCCCTCCAGCTGACACACATAACTTGCTCCTCATAATTGATGAACCACTTTGCCTCATTCACTGATATTTTTTTATTTTTGACTTCTACTGGAAATCCGCGTCTGTCGGAATTTAGCGCTCCAGTGTAGTTGTGATTTTTCTGTCGCAGAAATTGAACAAGTGGCAGGGAAGTATAATACCGGTCAGCAAACAAATGATGATAATCTGTGATGCCTTCCAGTAACTTGTCGAAAACTTTGACAGCATGTGATGAATGTGGGTCTGTTTCAGGCCTGTAAGCTGTGTCCGCACCAAAATATACCAGGAGGTTGAAAACGTATCCGGTGATTGAGTCGCAAAGTCTGTATGATTTGATATGATTTTTTTTGGCTTACTGGCATTGTACTGCTTGTACTTAAATCTTCCCTTGTAGCCTATAACCATCTCATCGATGCAGATATTTTCAAACGGATAAAACGCTTCTTGAAATTTTTCTATCAATGAATTGATGAACGGCTCAATTTCACATTTCCCAGCTGCATCAGAAACAGCTGCATGAAGCATAGATTGATAAATGAGTAAAAATCTGGTCCGACTAAACATGCACCTAAACCAAGGACTATTTTTAAATGATTGAATGGACCAGTAATCCTTTATAGAATTTTTTGGATTCATTCCCATGGCAATCAGGACTGCCAGAAACTGAAAAAAAGTATTACGGTCCAGCGGTGTCCATTTACTAAAACTTGAATACCTGCGTGCAGGAGTACTCAATTCCATTTTTTGCTGAGCATAATTGTTGATATTTTGAATCAGACTGTCAACAATTGTGTCAGTCAACAGGCTCAGAAAATACTTGGAAGGTGAAGCATTTTCTGGAAGATCTAACTTATATCCAGAATTTATATTTTGGAAGCTAGATTTTCCTATGGTATCGCCATCTCTGGCTTCATGCCACCCATCAGCAGGCTTCCTAGCCACATCTGTTGTGTCAGCTTTGGCTGACAGAATAGTATCAGTTTCATCGTCAGAATCACTGCCACTCAATTCCTCTGAGTCACTGATAGTGCTGGACTGGAGGCATCGACCAGCTAAACCTAAACAAGAGAGTCTTGGTTTCTTGCCACTCGACTTACCGCTCGACTTACCGCTCGACTTACCGCTCGACTTACCGCTCGACTTACCGCTCGACTTACCGCTCGACTTACCGCTCGACTTACCGCTCGACTTACCGCTCGACTTACCACTCGACTTACCACTCGACTTACCACTCGACTTACCACTCGACTTACCACTCGACTTACCACTCGACTTACCACTCGACTTACCACTCGACTTACCACTCGACTTACCACTCGACTTACCACTCGACTTACCACTCGACTTACCACTCGACTTACCACTCGACTTACCACTCGACTTACCACTCGACTTACCACTCGACTTACCACTCAACTTACCACTCGACTTACCACTCGACTTACCACTCGACTTACCACTCGACTTACCACTCGACTTACCACTCGACTTACCACTCAACTTACCACTCGACTTACCACTCGACTTACCACTCGACTTACCACTCGACTTACCACTCGACTTACCACTCAACTTACCACTCAACTTACCACTCAACTTACCACTCGACTTACCACTCGACTTACCACTCAACTTACCACTCGACTTACCACTCGACTTACCACTACGATTACCATGACTATCACCACAAAAACTAAAACTCTCGTCTGAATCTGAATAGTCCATTTCTGATTCACTCAATAACAATGTTTCGAACATAGATCTCGCTTGTTCTGCACTTTATCGTTTTGGGCGAGATGTACTGCAAGAACTACCAGCAGTGGGCGTGGCCATTTTGTGATAGAAATTTCAGAAAAAAAAACAATGAATATAATGAATAATTTTTCAAGATTCAAACGTCCGACCACGCTGTTGTAAATGGGAAGATCAAGGAAAATAACTCTCACGACTGGAAATCAAGTATTGGTTGAAACAAAACGAAATTCAGTGAAAACGAAACAAATATTCAGCTACATCCAAAATATCTTAAATGTCGGTGCTGTCTAAACGGATCAATCCGAGGACTCAGCGCTGGTCCTGAAAGAGTTAATGTCCACAAATCCAGCAAGCTCACTTCTACTCATATTATGTCCACACATCACAAATCCAGCAAGCTCACTTCTACTCATATTAATGTCTATACATCACAAATCCAGCAAGCTCACTTCTACTCATATTATGTCCACACATCACAAATCCAGCAAGCTCACTTCTACTCATATTAATGTCCACACATCCAGCAAGTTCACTTCTACCCATATTAATGTCCACACATCACAAATCCAGCAAGCTCACTTCTACTCATATTAATGTCTATACATCACAAATCCAGCAAGCTCACTTCTACTCATATTATGTCCACACATCACAAATCCAGCAAGCTCACTTCTACTCATATTAATGTCCACACATCCAGCAAGTTCACTTCTACCCATATTAATGTCCACACATCACAAATCCAGCAAGCTCACTTCTACTCATATTAATGTCCACAAATCCAGCAAGCTCACTTCTACCCATATTAATGTCCACACATCACAAATCCAGCAAGCTCACTTCTACTCATATTAATGTCCACACATCACAAATCCAGCAAGTTCACTTCTACTCATATTAATGTCCACACGCCACAGACATCTGCAGTGAGGAAGGAGGCCAACAGCTGTCTCTAGATAATCCTTGGCAATAACACATTGTGTACCCAGCACAGGCTACCTGGCCATGTTAGACGATATTGATGGGAAATCGTCAACACCTCATTGTTTGTTCCAATGTCCAGAAGATATGACATCTTAGACAAAGCAATCTCTCTCTCTTACGTCATGTAGTCTAGCTGGCGTATAATTGTGTGCTCATATACAAACTTTGTATACAGTGACCTTGGTGTTGATGGTTGTACTCTCCATGGCAGGCTAGATTGTGTTCTTGAGGTGATGCCGATTCCTTACCTCTACTTCCAGTGAGAGATTATCTGTGATGGTGAATCCAAGTTACATTTGTTTACAACCTTCAGTTTGTAGTGTGATAGTGTGTCTGATCCAGGAAGGATAAAATGGCAATCAGAGGAAGGATAGAAGAAGAATATGACAAATGTGAGAGGAAGAATAACTTGTGGTTTGAGTAGAATAACAAAGGAAACTTGAGAATTAGCGAGTGTAAATTAGTCCACAGAACAATGAAATGTAACAAGATTTGAGATTAGGAGGACGTAGAATGTCGGCACACCTTTGACCGAGAGATTGCTGGACAGACTTTGAAATATTCGGAGATAGCCAGCTCACGAGGTAACGTATCACGACCGCACAGGAAGATCCTAGGCACCGAAGCGTCTTGTGATGTCCAGCGCTGACATCAATACTGTCAGCGATAGAAAACGCTGAGTTCTATCTGAGTAGGAGACCAAAGGATAGGAAGCCACAGTGTAGTAGATCAAAGGAGTTCGGAGAGAAAACCTAAAGGAAACCAATGACAGCTTGAATCTTCTTTCTTCTTTTCTCTTTTCACTGATACCTTCAAAGTTTCGTGGTTTATATCATTTATCGTTCTTGAGCTGCCTGAACTGTCTGAATGAGTGATTTTCCTTTGTTGTTACATGCCTCTGTCACTGCATCTATCCATCTTCTTCTGGGTATTCCTCTCGGTCTTTTTCTATGCATTTTCGAGAAGAACGCCCTTGATGGTGATTGGTGAGGATTCATTCTGACCAGTTGGCCAAACCATTAAGTTGTTGTTGTTCTATATATTCTTGGCAGGGTTTAGTTCCTACCATTTTTCTTATGGTTTCATTTGGTATTCTATCTCTTCTTGTGTTGTTTGTTACTTTTCTCAAGCATCACATCTCACATGTATTGATCTTTCTTAAATGTGATTTAGAAAGGGTCCATGTTTGACTTTCATAGCACAAAGTGGGTATGAAAATGCTATTTATCATTTGTTGTTTAGCTGGCATAGAAATGTTTGTATGTCTTAGCAATGGTGAAAGCTTGTATGTGACAGCATTTGCTTTTTGTATTCTCATGTCAATTTCTCTGTCTAGTTTTCCATCTTCTGTGAACATTGTGCCCAAATACTTGAATTCCTCTACTTGTTTTATTTCTTTAATCTTTGATCTTAATGTTTAATTGGTGTCTTAATTTGCTTATTCTTATAGCCTCTGTTTTTGCTGTGTTAATTTTCATACTGTAGTTTGTGAAGCTTTTATCTAGAGATGTTATATGCTGTTGTAGCAGGTTTTCATCTTCATATATTAGGCAATGGTTGTCTGCGAAGAATAGCTCGTTGATGTTAGAATTTTCTACTTCTATGTTATTATTTGATTTTTCCTTATTGTTGGTTGTTTCCTGATTTATTTTGTACATATATATGATGAAGAGGAGTGGTGAGAGGACACATCCTTGTCTTACACCTGCTGTAACCTGAAACCATTCTGACAGACCTTCCGATGTTCTAACGGCACTTTGGCTGTTTTTATATAATGTCAGTATATTATCTAGTAGTTGTCCTGCTACACTGTAGGTTACTAGAGTTTGCCAAAGTTTGTTCCTGTCCACACGATCAAACGCTTTTTCCTGATCTATAAACAATATATTTAAGTTTCTATCATATTCTATTGTTTTTTCACATAGTTGTCTCAATGTAAATATAGCATCAGTACAGCTTTTGCCTTTTCTGAATCCGAATTGATTATTACTTAATTGTGGTTCTATTATGTATCTTACTCTCCTCTCCAATATTTTAGCAAACATTTTACCAACTTGACTCAATAGGGATATTCCTCTGTACATTTCACACTCCCTTTTGCTTCCTATATTCTTCCAAAATGGGACAATGATAGCTTTTTGCCAATCGTCTGGGACTGTTCTTTCTTCCCACGCCAAATTGAATATTATAGTAAGCTAATCTATAGCTGTTTTCCTACAGGCTAGTAGCATTTCTGTTGTTTTTCCATCTATACCAGCTGCTTTGTTCTTTTTATCGCACAAGCTTTAAGAATAAATCACAAATAAATCCGTTCGAAATAACACAAGAACGCTTGAATTTCTTTTTACTACCGGCATTGAAATTCACTTATAACTTAAATTTGACTCTCATCAAAAATTGCATCGTGTTGCCAGGACAGTCATGCACCGGAAGTGCGGGCAGTTTGTATACTTGTAGCTAATAGGAGTGATTGACAGATGTCGAGGTTTCACAGTAATTAACAGGCGGTGGACAGTAAAGCAGCAAATGGGCTGATAGTCTTAACAACATTTAAAGTGATTGAATGTAGTGTTTCCAACAGATTATAATTTCCGAAAAGTTGTATAAAGTTTTCTACCAAGGAGGAGGATAAGACCCGATAAGTACTTTTTAAAATATAAACAGCTAAAGATTTATAGTTAGATCGTAAAAGGTCGCAAGTGAGACCTTAGCGATCAAACACATTGGAGAAACATCAGCCAGGCTAAACCCCCCCATGTGTGTTTTTCTTAAGTTAAGCCCTTAACTTACAACTGACTCAGCAGGTCGGTAAGGGATAAATGTTCTATGCTCAGAGAAATACACAGAAGATGGAGATAGATAAACATAAAGTAGCAACGATAAATATATGTGGGATAAAAAATAAAGAAGTCAAACTTATAAAAGAAATGACAAAAAGGAAAATTAAAATACTAGGATTAGCAGACACCAGAGTTAAAGGACAACAGATAAAGAAAACATACATGAACTACATGAAAATACTCTTAGGAGTCGACAACACAGAAAGAGCAACACACGGAGTAGGTTTTATCATCGACCTAGAACACGCAAAAAACATTCTAGAAATAAAATACCATACAGAAAGAATTATCACAATTAAACTACTATAAGACGATCGAAAAACAAATTACATTCAAATCTATGCACCATGCAACAACAATGAAAGAGACAGCAAAGAATTTTATGACACATTGAATGAAATTATTAACAAGATTGACGAAAGCGATGACATGTTAGTGATGGGAGATTTTAATGGAAGGCTTGGGAAACGCAACAGTGAGAACAGTGATATCTTAGGATCTTTTGGCGATAAAACAGCTGAAATAAACGAAAATGGAAGCAGACTGCTGGAACTATGTAATCAAAACAATTTATTTATCACCAACACATTCTTCAAACACAGAGAGTCGCAAGTATACACCTGGTACAAATGGAATGACACAACATGCAGAACCAAGATATATTTTATACTAACAAGACAACAGAACAAGAAAAAAGTAACCGACAGTAGAGCAATCCCTAATATTACAGATGACATGGATCACAAGATGGTTATGATCACACTAAGACAGCCAAAAATAAAGAGAATATATGAAAACAAACAAAAGCGAAAAGAACAGAAAATAAAAATAAAACAATTAAAAGATCAAGAATCAAGGAAAACCCTAGAAGAAAAACTAACAGAGAAATTCCAAGAAACTCCCTAACGAAGTATGCACAGTAGAAGAAGAGTGGAAACAATTTAAGGAAACAGTAACCAACATCTCTAAAACAGTTTGTGGAACGAAGCTAAGAACAAGAAAAGGGAAAAAGAGCACCCTGTGGTGGAATGAAACAATCAGAGAAGCAATTAAAAAAAAGAATAAACTGTTTAAAAATTGGAGGGAGAACAAGAACCAAGAAAAATAGGAAAAATATGTCTTAGTTCAAAATAGAGTTAAAATTTTGATCAAAGAAGCTAAGCAAAAAAATTGGACAGAATTCCGACAAAACATGTGCAGGGACTTCAAGACAGCCACAAGAGATTTATACAAAGCAGTAAAAGCCACAAGAGCGAGAAAAGAAAACCATGATCCTACTGAGCTCATAAATGACAAAGACGGACAGCCAATATCAAATAACCAATGTATGCAACAGAGATGAAAAAAAATTTTTAAGCCCTGTTAAAAATACCATCTATCAATAAGACAACAAAAACCACGCTAGAACTCACAAATACTGAACCCAACATCATGAAAGAGGAAATCGAAGAAGTAATCAAATATGCACCAAGAAATAAAGCACAGGGGATAGATAACATACCAATAGAAATAATAGCAGCAGCAGGAGAAACAGGAGTGCAATGGCTGCACAGAATATTTAATGCAGCATGGCACCAACAACAAGGCCCAGAAGACTGGCAACAGGCAATCATCATACCAATATGGAAAAAGAAATGTAGCAAAAGAGACTGCAATCAATATAGAGGTATATCTCTTCTCAGCCATGTAGGAAAGCTATACGCCAAAATCTTAGAAAAAAGGCTGAGACCAATAATAGAACTTCAGTTAAGTGATTCTCAAATGGGGTTCCGAATAAACAGAGTATGTACTGACGCACTATTCACAATAAAACAGCTTGCAGAAAAAACGACAGAACACAATCAAAACTTATACATAGCCTTCATTGACCAGGAAAAAGCATTCGACAGAGTAAACAGAGAACAACTGTGGAAGATACTAACAACATACGGAGTAAGCCAACATCTACCAACCTAATTAAAAGTCTCTACATCAACAGCAACTGCAGGGTCAGAACAGCAGCAGGCTACACAGACCACATTGAAGTTAGATCAGGTGTAAGACAGGGGTGCGTACTATCCCCCCTACTGTTTATTACATACATGGATTATATATGCAAGCTAGCCAACCCATCAGAGACAGAGGAGATCAACAAGCTTTTATTTGCAGATGATCAGGCACTAATACATGAAACAATAGAAGACCTACAAGAACACTTAAACAAACTCAACAGCTCAAGCATAAAATACAACATGAAAATCAACATCAACAAAACAGAAGTCATGAATGTCACCAAAAATAAACAGAACATCAACATAACTATAGAAGGAAGGAAACTAAAACAAGTAGAGGAATCCAAATACCTAGGAAGTCTGATGACAAATGATAATTCTCAAACAGCAGAGATAGAATCAAGATGCAACAAAGCTTGTCAAATCATTGGACAGTTATCACCACTATTGTCCAACAAGGAAATAACTCTGGAGGCAAAACAAGCACTATACAATACAATCTTCATCCCAACGTTGTGCTACCAATGCCAGACCTGGACCCTAGATGCATTTGACTTAATGCCCTTGTTAGCCGTGAGCTATGAGCTCTTTACAGCTTAATGCCTCTCACATGAAGGCGCAGGTCCTTCTCAGTTGTACAGCTGCAGAGTACAGTGTGCTATTGATGGATGGAAGTAGTGGGAGTAACATGCTCCATCGGTTTTGTAAATGGGGGCAGTGTAGTAGCAGGTGATCTACTGTCTCAGATTGTTGACGGCAGTGTAGTAGCAGGTGATCTACTGTCTCAGATTGTTGACGGCAGTGTCTGCAGATTGGATCATGTTGTGTTTTTATTCTGCTCAGGTGTTGATTGGTAGGAGCATGGCCTGTTCTCAGCTGGAATATCAGGCTTTGATCCCTTCGTCTGAGCTCCCGCACAGGGTCAAGGGGGTCTAGTTTTGTTTGATATCTGTAGAGTAGGCGTCCAGTCTTAGCTGAAGCCCACATATTTAACCATTCCTCGTGGTAGTTATTTCTCAAAATTTGCTTGCATGTTTTGAGGCTAACTTGAACAGGAAGCCGTGGTAGAGATGCTCCAAGTTTAGCCAACCTATCCGCTCTCTCATTTCCTGCAATGCCGATGTGACCAGGGATCCATTGTAGGGTTACAGCCACGCCATAGGTAGTGGAGAGTTGGTTGGATAGAGATCTTATATTGGAAACCTCGGATGTTAGTCCGTTTTCAATTGCTTCGAGTGCTGATTTTTAATCCGAGAAAAAATATATATCTTCCGGTACGATGGTGTCACATTCAAAATCTACAAATATCCTTCTGAGTGCTCTCACTATAGCTATAATTTCTGCAGAGTAATTGGAGCAGTATTCTCCGCATGGACCGTAAATTTGGGGGTAGTCGTTTGGGTGAGAGTAGGGATACTTGACAACAGCACCGTAACCAGCATTTAGGGTGGCTTTGAATGCAGATCCATCAGTATAAATGTGGACGGCATTGCGTGGATACTGGTCAATGGTTTCCAGTGTTATGGCTTTGAGTATGGGAGGTAGAGTATTTCTATGTGATAAGGGGTCAGAGAGCTCAGTCCTGATATCGGGGACAACTATTTGGTGGCAGAGTGCTTCAGGGCGGATGGGCATATCTTGGAGTCTGTCTGCTGGAAGGTGATGTTTGGAGCTGTAGTTAGTTGCATGATCTAAAAAGGATGATTTCTTAATCCGGGTTTTCTGCCACCACTCTTCTACCATAATGCAATTTTCCCCTGTAGGTTCCGTCCGCAAATATCTCTCGTAGGTTTCCACTACAGCACGTTCTCTTCGAATGACAAGAGGTTCGATGTCATTGTGTATTTCGGAAGCATTTTTAGGAGTTGATTTCACAGCATCGCCAATAAATCTCAGGGCTTGATTTTGAATTTTATCTAAACTTTGGAGTAGAGTCTTGCTAGCAATAGATTGCAGAGGTAGTGAATAGTCTATTACTGACCGCACATAACCAATATAGAGTTGACGCAGTGTTTGTTGGTCTGCCCCCCATTCACAAGTGGTGAGGTGTTTGATGATCCTGAGTCTAGTTGTGGTTTTCTCTATCAGCTTGTTTATGTGTTGTTTCAGAGATAGCCTTCGGTTTAAGTCAACTCCCAGATATCTTGGACATTTGTTGTAGTTTAGTTTCTCTCCGTTCATCCGGACATCTATTTCTTCCCCTTTGACTTTGTTGCTTAGGGTAAATATACTGTAGACTGTCTTCTCAGTGCTAGGCTCTAACTTCCAGAACTGGCAGTAAGCAGCAATGGTAGTGAGCTTCGTATTTATGTTATGGGTAAGGGCTTGAATATTCTTGCCTCTTACCCAGATGGCAAGGTCGTCCGCAAAAAGTGCCTTACGACATGTGATATATTCTGGCATGTCATTTATAAACATAAGGAACAATGTGCAACTTAGGGCTGATCCTTGAGGTAGGCCTTCCTCCATGGTTCTTTGTTTGGAAGTTGTTCCCGTGTATGTTGTTTGTATTGTTCGATTACAAAAGAAGCCCTTTAACCACTTGTACATTCGTCCTGATATTCCCAGTTTTTGCAGTTTAAATAGAAGACTTTTTCTCCAGACTCTGTCATACGCTTGTTTCAGGTCAATGAATGTGGCTATTACGTGTTTTTGCTCCTGGAATGAGTCACCTATCTCTTGAGTGAGTCTTATCAGCTGGTCCATGGTACGCTTGTTTCAGGTCAATGAATGTGGCTATTACATGTTTTTGCTCCTGGAATGAGTCACCTATCTCTTGAGTGAGTCTTATCAGCTGGTCCATGGTATGCTTGTTCTTTCTGAAGCCTGCTTGCTAATTGTTGAGTGTCTTCGTGTTCTCAAGCCACCAGTACAGCCTTTCGTTGACCATTCGTTCTGCTATTTTCCCCAGATTAGAGGTCAGGGAAGTTGGTCTGTAACTGCTGAGGTCGTTGGGATCTTTCCCTTTCTTTAGTAAGGGTGTTACATTTGCTTTCTTCCACTGAGCCGGCAGCTTACCCTCTCTCCACGTTATGTTGATAAACTCTAAGATGATATCAAGTTCTTTGATTGAGAGGTTATTAATTAGTTCGTTAGTCAGTCTATCGGAGCCGGCAGCTTACCCTCTCTCCACGTTATGTTGATAAACTCTAAGATGATATCAAGTTCTTTGATTGAGAGGTTATTAATTAGTTCGTTAGTCAGTCTATCGGAGCCGGCAGCTTACCCTCTCTCCACGTTATGTTGATAAACTCTAAGATGACATCAAGTTCTTTGATTGAGAGGTTATTAATTAGTTCGTTAGTCAGTCTATCGGAGCCGGCAGCTTACCCTCTCTCAACGTTATGTTGATAAACTCTAAGATGACATCAAGTTCTTTGATTGAGAGGTTGGTAATAAGTTCGTTAGTCAGTCTATCGGGGCCGGCAGCTTACCCTCTCTCCACGTTATGTTGATAAACTCTAAGATGACATCAAGTTCTTTGATTGAGAGGTTATTAATTAGTTCGTTAGTCAGTCTATCGGGGCCAGCAGATTTCCCCTTTTTACACTTATCAATGGCAGCTTTTAGCTCTGGAAGGGTGAAATCTTTTTCAAAGACTTCAATGCTTACTGTATGGCGCTTTTCCATTTCTTTGGTAAGTTTATTAATAGCGTAGTCTAGTCTGTGGTTGTCTCGTTGTTTATTGATACTGGCGAAGTAATTGTTAAGGGCTTCTGCTTTCTGTGTACTAGCTGGTATTACTTCCGAACCCGCCTTTAGTGGCACAATGTTCGAGCGTCTTTTTTTCCTTGATAGGTTAGAAATAAGACACTATGCTTGCTTGCCTTCCTTTCTTAAATCCAGGTTTTCACATTTCTTGATCCATGTGACCTTCTTTGCTTTAGTGCTTAGTAGTTTAACCTTCGCAGTCAATCTGTTGTCATTTGTTGGCGGGGGTTGGATGTTTCTCGACTTGTCTTCTTGCTTTTTTTCTTTCTTTGACAATGCACTCTAGTTCTTCATTCCAGAACGGTTTGAATTTACTACGGCGTCCTCGGGGGATGGATTGTTTAGCAGATTGTAGAATAGCTGCGGTGATGTTGTTATAGACAGTGTCAGTATCATCTGTTATATCTACCTCTTGAAATCTTTGGTATACTAGGTTCCGGGATGTTGCCCAGTCAGCTTTTTTATAATTGAATGGCACTGTTGCTGGACAACTACTTATGGTTTCTTTATTGTTGGAAATTTCTAGTATAATTGGTCTGTGGTCACTACCTATGTCATCGAGGACACTGAGGGAGCACTTGGGATGGATGTCAGCTGTCACTAGAGTGAGGTCAGGTCTACTTGAGGTTCCACTGGCTCTATGAAGGAGTGTAGGTGGGGAATCAGAGTTTTGGAGTAATATAAGGGTAGTTGTATTTATTGAGTTCTTCGATGATCAGTCCTGTATGGTTTCTGTCTTTATAGTCCCATAGATGGGAGTGGCCATTCATATCTCCTGCTACGATAGTTCTAAAAAGATCAGTGTTAGTAAAGAGTGGTAGGCTGATCATGTTTTTTGGTGGGTTGTATACATTCATAATTTTTAGCAGTTGGTTGTTTGTCCAAACTGTCACTTCTTGGATATCAGTTTCTTCATTGGTTTCTACTGGGGAAACCTCAGCCTGTATGTCGTTCCATATCAGTTTCTTCATTGGTTTCTACTGGGGAAACCTCAGCCTGTATGTCGTTCCATATCAATTTCTTCATTGGTTTCTACTGGGGAAACCTCAGCCTGTATGTCGTTCCATATCAGTTTCTTCATTGGTTTCTACTGGGGAAACCTCAGCCTGTATGTCGTTCCGAATGAGCAACATGATCCCTTGACATTTCGGACACTTGCATCGGTGTGCGGTGTAGCTTGTAATATGGAAATGAGCTTTTCTTGGTAGCATTGTTTCCTGGACGAGTGCAACGTGGATGTTTTGATCTGATAGTAGCTTCGCCAACTCCAGTTTTTTAGTGCGTATTCCTGAAATGTTGAGTTGCAGGATGCGGAGAGTTGAAAGGTTGTGTTGGGGTCCGGTAGCATACTTGTCACTGCCCTCCCCGGGTTGCAGAGGACAGCGTGGGCCTTGATGACCAAGGCGTCGCCCGAGCTTGTATAAAGTGGGTTGTCGTATTCAAGGCATGATAATTATTGGGGGTGTCATGGGCGCTTTCCTTTTCATCCCCAAAGGAGAGTAGCTTGGTGTGTTAGTGTCCCAGGATCGTCACGTCCTGCCAGTAGTTTAACACTTGCTTATGGGTCAGCGGGTTCATCATTCTCTCATCAGAAACGCTGATACAGTCTGCAGCGGTGATGAAAACTGGCATTCCCCGCCACCAAGGAATCTGCACAGAGAGTCAGAGGTGTGATGACCACCTTGCTACGCTCCTTTGACGTCCATGGGGATTGACAAACAGGAGACAAAAGGAAGGATCAAGGCAAGAACACATTTGACCCAAGAGTTGGGGATGGACTAGTGAATTCAGTGCACACAATTTCTTACACAGTGGGCTGCACTATCGCACTTAGAGGGTACCATCCTCTCCTTGGCCATTTATGTCGGGCATTACACAATGCTGCTTGTTGCAGGGTTGGCCTTACCCTGGACAGGCTGTTAACTGTTAGCTCTAGTTAACGGGTTTCCATCAGATGGTGCTAACGATGCATATGTTTAGTAACTTATTGTGTGTCCATGGTGTGTTAGACTAAGGCCCAGTGTCCAGGAAGAAAACATTCCACTTGAATACACACACAAACCCTGGTTGTAAACAATAGTGTCGGTGGCAGGTATCCGAGGGTGAGCAATTGTCAGCTGTAAGTAGGTTATGATAATTTCTCCTTGAAGCTACAATGGGCCTACACGCATTGAGTTTTCAAACACTGTATGATTATTAGTTTATTATCGGTAATTGTTTCAGTCACTTTATAAATCCTTCGGAATGACAACAACTACATAAAAAACTGAATCCGTGTGAATGGACATACACAAAAAATAGTATATCACTAGAGCGATCTGCAAGCAGCTACTAGGCTGCTCCATGTTACCGGAAGTCCTCGGACCCTAGATGCAAGAACAATAAGAAAAATAACCTCTACAGAGATGAAATGTGTTAAACGAATGACACGAAACAGTCTGAGAGATAAGATCAGAAATGAAGAACTGAGAAAAAAGCTAGGAATAGTGCCCGTCATAGAATATATAAGTAAAAAACAAATAAAATGGTTTGGCCATGTGACAAGGCAGAAAGATCAAAACACAACACAACGAGCCTTCAACAAATGTTGTGAGAACACCAGACCCAAGGGTCGACCATGAAAAAGATGGATTGATGGAATATTAGAAGCACTAGGAAACATAACAGCAGCAGAGGTGAACAGAAGAGCAAAAGACCGCAAATTATATCTCCCCTCGACGCTGAAAGGCAGATGAGGATGGAAAGAAGAATTCTTAACAAAGTTCCCAAGACAGACCACACCTCTGTCTAAGAATAGACTTTGTCTTAATGAGAAACTAAAACTTCAGGACGGGAAATTCTGGAAGAGTTCCCTCAAAGATTTTGAAAGCAACAGCAAGAATGTCAAATCAGACTAATTTAGGAAACTGCTTCAGGCAGTGGAGTTAGAAGTGAGGTAGTTAAAAACAGTTCACTCAGAGATTTTGGGAAATACACATTTTAAAGTTAGAAATTAGACTAGTTTTGAGAAGTCATCAGTTGAACTGTAGAAACATCAGGATAGAAACTAGAAATTCTTAGAGATTGATCAGTGGAGTTATTACAATAGGTTAATTATCAGCACGAAAGATTTTCTTAGAGATTATATAACGGCCTTATGGATCACAAGAGAAAAGATTGTGTGAATTGAACATAGAATTAGAAGCTAACCACTAGATATTGTCAAAGAATTTTTGTACGATCACGAGGAGTTACTTGTATAAACACCGCCTATTGGCTCTACAAGGTAACAGAACAGAATAAAGAATTATAGAACATTGCTGATTGAGTTAGAAGAATGTTATGCAATATGGAGATTAAGAATAAAGACTGTTGTATCTTGCTACCACAATAATGTAGTACTACCAAATGAACATACTAATTACAAGATGTACAAGGAATGTATGGCACTTTTCGCCTTCTCAGACGGTCTAGTAGAGTCTATTGTGTATTTTTTTTTTAGGTTACATTTTTGTCGAGCAGCTTCTCTCATGGCTAACTCTACCAATGTTTGACAAACACACACGGTGACAGAATGAACAAGTCAGGTCCAGTGATCCACAGGGTTTTCCATCCTTTTTCACTTTGCCTACTCTGCCTGCGCACGGAATATGGAGATAGTGCTTTACCCAGTCGCACTATCCCCCTCTCGACTTCATTTCAAGAATTTCTGAAGGAGGAACATAGTCCATATGTTCGGAATTGAAAGAAGGTGCAGGGGATGCTAGAAAGACAGTTAATGCCATCTACCGCCTTTACAAGGAATATATTGTCAATAAATATATAGAACTCTGTAACAGTAGCCAACAAGGGTCTGGCTCATCATGTTTAACTTTTTAAGTTAATGAATTCTCACAGGATGCAGCTAAATGATCTAACAAAGTTTGTCATTCACTGAGTGTGTGTGTGTTGATCTAACAAAGTTTGTCATTCACTCTCCTGGTGTGTGTTGATCTAACAAAGTTTGTAAATCACTCTCCTGGTGTGTGTGTGTTGATCTAACAGATTTCTCTTCTACTCCCACCCCACCATTCACACCTTGATCCACTATAGTGTGTATGGGCCAAAGTCAAAGTGGGAGCACATGATGCCATTTAAATTAACTGATGTTAACAACATGGTACGTCATGCCCTCTTACAGACAGACATTGAGTACTGGAAGAAATGTGAAGATCATGTGCTCTGGGAAGAAGAAGAGAGCCGGCAGTCAGATGGTTTACATTCTCTCCAGCCAATAACGGCTGTGAACCTCCTAGATTCATCATATTTGGAATGAAGCAGGTCACGAGCAAATCTCTTGATGGCAACCCAACCCATCGCATCATACAAATTTCCTGTAAACAAAAACCAGTGCTTGTGTACTACCCTTTGTGGGTAGCAACTGTGCTTTATCACAACCTCACAAGTACATAATTGTGCACTATCACAACCTCACAAAGACATAATAACCGTGCACTACAAAAACTACAACACACAGCACTCACCAGGTATGTGATCTGGGTACTTGGAGAAACCCCCTGTTACTGGAGCCTGGGTGCTCAAAACAAATGAGCGGTTGTAAGTGACATTTGAGAGGTCAAGGATTCCCAACATCTGTAATACAAGAAAGAGCTGATGAAATGGACAATGTCAGGACCAGCTGATGAAATGGACAATGAATGGACAATGTCAGGATCAGCTGATGAAATGGACAATAAATGGACAATGTCACGACCAGCTGATGAAATGGACAATGAATGGACAATGTCAGGACCAGCTGATGAAATGGACAATGTCAGGACCAGCTGATGAAATGGACAATGTCAGGACCAGCTGATGAAATGGACAATGAATGGACAATGTCAGGACCAGCTGATGAAATGGACAACGTCAGGACCAGCTGATGAAGTGGACAATGTCAGGACCAGCTGATGAAATGGACAATGTCAGGACCAGCTGATGAAATGGACAACGTCAGGACCAGCTGATGAAATGGACAATGTCAGGACCAGCTGATGAAATGGACAACGTCAGGACCAGCTGATGAAATGGACAACGTCAGGACCAGCTGATGAAATGGACAATGTCAGGACCAGCTGATGAAATGGACAACGTCAGAACCAGCTGATGAAATGGACAATGTCAGGACCAGCTGATGAAATGGACAACGTCAGGACCAGCTGATGAAATGGACAACGTCAGGACCAGCTGATGAAATGGACAACGTCAGGACCAGCTGATGAAATGGACAATGTCAGGACCAGCTGATGAAATGGACAATGTCAGGACCAGCTGATGAAATGGACAACGTCAGGACCAGCTGATGAAATGGACAATGTCAGGACCAGCTGATGAAATGGACAACGTCAGGACCAGCTGATGAAATGGACAACGTCAGGACCAGCTGATGAAATGGACAATGTCAGGACCAGCTGATGAAATGGACAACGTCAGAACCAGCTGATGAAATGGACAATGTCAGGACCAGCTGATGAAATGGACAATGTCAGGACCAGCTGATGAAATGGATAATGAATGGACAATGTCAGGACCAGCTGATGAAATGGACAACGTCAAGACCAGCTGATGAAATGGACAATGAATGGACAATGTCAGGACCAGCTGATGAAATAGACAACATCAGGACCAGCTGATGAAATGGACAATGAATGGACAATGTCAGGACCAGCTGATGAAATGGACAACGTCAGGACCAGCTGATGAAATGGACAACATCAGGACCAGCTGATGAAATGGACAATGAATGGACAGTGTCAGGACCAGCTGATGAAATGGGCAATGTCAGGACCAGCTGATGAAATGGGCAATGTCAGGACCAGCTGATGAAATGGACAATGTCAGGACCAGCTGATGAAATGGACAATGAATGGACAATGTCAGGACCAGATAATGAAATAGGCAATGTCAGGACCAGCTGATGAAATAGGCAATGTCAGGACCAGCTGATGAAATGGACAATGTCAGGACCAGCTGATGAAATGGACAATGAATGGACAATGTCAGGACCAGCTGATGAAATGGACAATGTCAGGACCAGCTGATGAAATAGGCAATGTCAGGACCAGCTGATGAAATAGGCATTGTCAGGACCAGCTGATGAAATGGACAATGAATGGACAATGTCAGGACCAGCTGATGAAATGGACAATGAATTGACAATGTCAGGACCAGCTGATGAAATGGACAATGTCAGGACCAGCTGATGAAATAGGCAATGTCAGGACCAGCTGATGAAATAGGCATTGTCAGAACCAGCTGATGAAATGGACAATGAATGGACAATGTCAGGACCAGCTGATGAAATGGACAATGAATGGACAATGTCAGGACCAGCTGATGAAATGGACAATGAATGGACAATGTCAGGACCAGCTGATGAAATGGACAATGAATGGACAATGTCAGGATCAGCTGATGAAATGGACAATGAATAGACAATGTCAGGACCAGCTGATGAAATGGACAATGTCAGGACCAGCTGATGAAATAGACAAAGTCAGGACCAGCCGATGAAATGGACAATGTCAGGACCAGCTGATACAGTCAAGATGAGAGATGATACTGTCAGGATGAGAAATGATACTGCCAGGATAATACAGGTAGGAAGAGAGATGATACTGTCATGATGAGTGATAATTCAGGATGAGCAATTATACAGTCAGGATGAGCAATGATGCTACCAAAGTCATGGAAAAATGTCAAATCTGACTTGACTTTCTTCAGAGTCAAAGTAGAATGAAGTGTTCAGTTCAGTATACTTTCTGCATGTTGCTCATCATGACATATCCTTTATCCATTGTCCTCTAGGTCTACTTGTTCCCCAAACCTTGCTTGTCAGTGCTAATATCATGTAAGAAAGCTTTGAGGTTGATTTGAACAAAGAAAACACAAACCTGCAATGCTGCTCCTACCCAAAAGGAGTAGCAAGTATCTGCAGGTTTGTTGGGACGACCTGTGAAGCCAGACTCTTGCCTGCGCAGCAACCATCGTTTCAGGTGGGATAGTTGTATCTCTGTTAGAGCTGTGTCTAACTTGTCCAGCAGTAGGAGAGAAGCTACAGCGCAGAATGTGGATCCACCTGAAAGTGAAGGTCATCAAATTGGCAGTCAGAATTGTGATCACAGTAATTATTTTATAGCTAAAACTATGATCACAGTAATTATTTTATAGCTAAAATTATGATCACAGTAATTATTTTATAGCTAAAACTATGATCACAGTAATTATTTTATAGCTAAAATTATGATCACAGTAATTATTTTATAGCTAAAATTATGATAACAGTAATTATTTGATGTTTCCGGTTGTTTCCAAAATGGAGGAATTATTTTTCTCCGGCTTGGTATAGAACCGTTGATCAGAGGTTTAACAAGCCGCTATCGTAAAAACGATGTTGTTAATGAAACATAGACCTGATACAGAATGTGTAAATTAGTCCTTTTGTACTTAACTTCATCGACTTCAAAAAAGCATTTGATAGTATTCATAGAGATTCTTTGTGGAAAATTCTGAAGCAATATGGCTTACCATCAAAAATCATAAATATTATCAAAGACATGTATGATGGTTACACATGTGCAGTTCGAACAGAGGAAGGACTGAGCGAATGTTTCCCAATAGAAACTGGGGTTAAACAAGGATGTATTTTATCGCCCTTGTTATTTGGAATTGTTATGGACTTCATAATGAAGAAATGCTGCACTGGTAATAAAGGCATCGAATGGATACAAGAAGACCATTTGGAGGACCTCGACTTTGCTGATGACATAGTTCTCATCAGCAGTCAGATAAAAACGATGCAGGAAAACACAAATGAACTATCATCAATAGCCAGCAAAATTGGGCTTGAGGTCAATCATGAAAAGACTAAAGTCATGAAAAGTTTAATTCCAACAAGTGACAAAATATACATGGAAAACAAACCAGTAGAAGAGATCGATCACTTTATCTATCTTGGAAGTCACATTGATCGAGAAGGGGATACGAGCAAAGAAATTAGAATCAGACTGGCTAAAGCAGCAATGTCTTTCAGAAGCCTTGAAAATTTGTTGAAATAAAAAATCATTAGCACAAACACAAAACTTAGGCTATTCAAATCAAATGTACTATCAACCCTTACGTATGCGTGTGAAAGCTGGAAAACAACAAGAGATATAGAAACAAAGTTGAATGCATTCGAAAATAAATGTCTAAGGAAAATACTTGGTATAGAATGGAACGAATTCAAAACAAACGAGGAAATTAGAGAAATCGCCAATCAACCACTAATATCTTCAGTAATAAAGAAAAGACGATGGTCATACGTTGGACATGTGACGAGAAGAGATAATAATCGAATAGCAAAGCAAGCCCTCATATGGGAAACAACAGGTAAAAGAAAAAGAGGAAGACCCAGGGAGACACTGAGAAGAACATTGATGAGAGAGGCAAGAGCAGCAGGAATCGGCTCCCTCAATGAGATAGAACTGCTTGCACAGAACAGAGACAGATGGCGAGATTTGATAAAATATCTTTAAAAGAAAACTGCTAGAACAAAAATTCATATAGGAGAAGGTGTATCTTGGTCTACGCCCTATGGGCCGGTTACGGCTCGAAAGGTCAATAGATAGATAGAATTATTTGATAGCTAAAACTATGATCACAGTAATTATTTGATAGCTAAAATTATGATCACAGTAATTATTTTATAGCTAAAACTATGATCACAGTAATTATTTGATAGCTAAAACTATGATCACAGTAATTATTTGATAGCTAAAACTATGATCACAGTAATTATTTGATAGCTAAAATTATGATAACAGTAATTATTTTATAGCTAAAATTATGATCATAGTAATTATTTTATAGCTAAAATTATGATCACAGTAATTATTTTATAGCTAAAATTATGATCACAGTAATTATTTTATAGCTAAAATTATGATCACAGTAATTATTTTATAGCTAAAATTATGATCACAGTAATTATTTTATAGCTAAAATTATGATCACAGTAATTATTTGATAGCTAAAATTATGATCACAGTAATTATTTTATAGCTAAAATTATGATCACAGTAATTATTTTATAGTTAAATCTATGATCACACTAGAATGTTGCCAGCCAAAAGGCTTGCTGGTACTTCACGATGGTTGGAGGTTAGGGCCTGACTGTTTAGGTCAGACTGCGGTTTAGGTCATGTGACAGTGAGACTGTGGTTTAGGTCACATGACTTTGACTGTGGTTTAGGTCATGTGACTGTCTGACTGTGGTTTAGGTCATGTGACAGTGAGACTGTGGCTTAGGTCATGTGACTTGTCTAACTATGGTTTAGGTCATGTGACTTTCAGACTGTGGTTTAGGTCATGTGCGGTGAGGCTGTGGTTTAGGTCATGTGAGTGTGGTGAGGCTGTGGTTTAGGTCATGTGAGTGTGGTTTAGGTCATGTGACTGTGAGACTGGTTTAGGTGACTGTGGTTTAGGTCATGTGCGGCGAGGCTGTGGTTTAGGTCATGTGAATGTGAGTCTATGGTTTAGATCATTTGACTGTGAGACTATGGTT
This sequence comes from Megaustenia siamemsis, assembly GCA_032433765.1. Lineage (NCBI taxonomy): Eukaryota > Metazoa > Mollusca > Gastropoda > Stylommatophora > Ariophantidae > Megaustenia > Megaustenia siamemsis. The sequence continues at coordinate 363,849 of JAVIAB010000092.1, forward strand.
TAGGTCATGTGACTGTCAGACTGTGGTTTAGGTCATGTGACTGTGAGACTATGGTTTAGGTCATGTGAATGTGAGACTATGGTTTAGGTCATGTGAGTGTGGTTTAGGTCATGGGACTGTGAGACTATGGTTTAGGTCATGTGACTGTGAGACTATGGTTTAGGTCATGGGACTGTGAGACTATGGTTTAGTCCATAGTCAGGCAGTTATGTGACTGTCAGAGAATTGGTTAGGTCACATGACTGCCTGACTATGGTTTAGGTAATGTGACTGTCAGACTGTGGTTTAGGTCATGTGACTGTCTGACTGTGGTTTAGGTCATGTGACTGTCTGACTGTGGTTTAGGTCATGTGCGACGAGGCTGTGGTTTAGGTCATGTGAATGTGAGACTATGGTTTAGGTCATGGGACTGTGAGACTATGGTTTAGTCAATAGTCAGGCAGTTATGTGACTGTCAGAGAATTGGTTAGGTCACATGACTGCCTGACTATGGTTTAGGTCATGTGACTGTCAGACTGTGGTTTAGGTAATGTGACTGTCAGACTGTGGTTTAGGTCATGTGACTGTCTGACTGTGGTTTAGGTCATGTGACTGTCTGACTGTGGTTTAGGTCATTTGCGGCGAGGCTGTGGTTTAGGTCATGTGAATGTGAGACTATGGTTTAGGTCATGTGAATGTGAGACTATGGTTTAGGTCATGTGACTGTCAGACTGAGAGATGCATCATGTGATGACAAATGTTGGTCCCATGACTAGCAGCAGATGATTTTGGGATAGCTGTAATGCAGAGACAGATAAATGAATCATGTGACAACCAGCAGATAGTCGTTCACTTGACTGCCTCAGAAAGATAGTCAACATGGGAGATGGACCAGCAGCCACACAACTATTATGTTGGGAACAAGCAAATAATTGCAGTGCTGTTGTAAAGCTAGTAGCAGGAGCAAGTAGTAGACTGTGACGTACACTCCTACAAGCTATGGTGACTTTACAAAAAATCGACACAACAAAGGCTGACGTTTCGGCCTACACGTGGTCTTCCTCAGAAAACATGAACAATACAGACAAACAATGGAATAAAGATAAAGTCCATTACATCTAGGATGAGCTGTAAAGGTAGAACAAGGAGAAATAAAAAGAGGGATAAGAGATGAAATGTTCAAACGAAAGAGAGATGTGCTACAGCAGGATAAAAATAGACAATATGTGAGAATAGGTAAGCTAAAATATATATAAAATTAAAGTGAGACTTAACTGAGGCAAGATCCAAAAGCTCCAATTGAGTGGATGACTTGAGTCAAATGGGTTGAGATGTATGAGGGGAGGGGGAAACCAGTCACATGATTAGACAAGAAGTTAGATGAGATTAGAAGGTGGTAGAACGAAGTGTGAGAGGCAGTCAAGTGTAACACAGGTAATCGCTAGAGATGGGGAAGTGTATACTCTGGAGTGAAAATGAGAAAACAATGTCTGATGTGACTCAGGTAACATGGCGATAAATGAGGAGTAATAGGGGGGTTATCGAGGATTGGCCATGCAGGGTGGTGGAGTATCAGACAGGAGTAGTGAAGCAGTTATATGAAAAAAAGAAAAAAAAAATTACAGGAGAATAAAGTAGAACTGGAATATAAAGTGGCAGAATATGTATTGATAAGGGTAATAAACGTAACTGGAGAACAGGCAAACAATAAAAGTGCTGCTGTAATTATAAATATAAGTTGGTAAATAGAGACCATGATTCTAGTGGAAGAGTGCCAACTTATAGATATGTAATATAGACCCTGAATATCATGTGGGGAGATCATGTCAGGTTGTGAGGGACCAAAACAGGAGCAGGGGAGGGAAGAAAAGAGAGGAGGGGGATTGAAAGAAGGAAAGGGGAGGAAAATGTGGGATAAGAGAGAGGGGTAATATATTACCCACAAGAAAGTGATACATTGATGCCCCATGGAGTGAGGCAACCCATACGGGCTATCAGACGATTCTCTATAGTGAATCGGCTGCGGCTGCCAGAAGAACATGACAATAGGTCAGTAACTTGGACATCCTCCTTACCCTGATGCCCTTTAGATTTGAAGTGGGATGCTATTGGGCAGCTTGCATCTCGAGTGATGTCATACAGATGTTCCTGGCATCTGCAACGACCTGATTCGCCTATGCAGGTTATCTTACATCGCTTACATATCTCTCTCTCTGCGATCAGGACCCAATCAGAGTAGGATTCAAGCTCCTCACATGAACTCAGCTGTCAGGTTAGGTGTGTTACAAACAGAACATCACAATTAGAGTCTGCCAGATCCACTCTGATTGAACACCCGTTAAAAACGTTGCACTGTGTTCTGCGCCAGTGGCCCAGTGCATCCGATTTCAGCCAGCATTTTATTCAGGTTTGCTTTCCCTAGCCTTTGATTGTCCCCAATCTTCCTGCAAGGCAGCAGGTGATCTTTTCTGTAGGGGGATTCTGCCCTTAGATGGTCGGCCCTCCCAGGTTTACGAGCACCATCTGCCCGAGTCACTAGAGGTGACTAACACAGACATGCACACACAAAGATATGAGAAGTGACAAACACATACATGCACATAGCGATACGAGGCATGACTAACACTGACATACATCAAGATATATGACACATGACTAACATAAACATACACATAAAGATATGAGATATGACTGACATAGAATGCACCCACAAAGAAATTACACATGTCTAACATGGACATGCACACAAAGATATGAGATATGACCAACATAGATAGGCACACACAATGATATGAGATGTGACATACACAGACATGCACACACAAAGATATGAGATATGACTAACATAAACATACACACAGAGATATGAGATATCACTAGCCCAAAAACAAAGATATGACATATGACTAACACAGATACACACTAAGATATGAGATATGACTAAACACATACACACTTAAAGATATGAGACATGATTAACACGGACACTCCATGATATGAGATATGACTAACATGACACACACCAAGATATGAGCCATGGCCAGCACACACACACACACACAAGCCAAGATATGAGCCTTGGCTAGCAATGAAATACACCAAGAAATGAACCATGTCCAGCACAGAAAGAAAATATCATCCAGTACACATTAAGGTATCCATATGCTTGGGTTTGTTGTAGTCGGCAGACTTTTCTTAATGTGTGAATCATCGACATACGAGACGCCGGCCCCCATGAACTGTTAACAGATATCGTCCAAACAATTGTACGGATATTTGAGAGAATTGCACGGATATTTGAGAGCTTACATATGATGGCATAGATAATGTTGCACAATGTATAAGTGAATCCTTCTCTGATCTCAAAAAGACCATTAAGGAAGAGATTATTATGTTAGGGAGAGAACTATTATGTTTCATGATGACTGCTATAGATGATGATGGATGACACCAATGACTCTCAATGATCTCACAATCTAATCCCTGATAGAGTGTAGTAAAATTTATACAGGAAACGACATTGCAGATATAGACAATACTTCAGGCAAACGAAAGATAGATTCTGACTGATAACCAGCAACTCAATGATTGTTAACATGTTTCTTAGTCATCACATTATCCTCACCACACATCAAGGTAGCTGTCCAAAAGTGCCCAGATCTCCTCCCCAGCTAACAGCGTGATATGATAAACTGGTTCACAAGTCCTCCAATGTACCTCTTTTAGCTCTCATGAATTTAAGCAACATCCCATCTTGACAAACATGAAGATCTGGAAGTTGCACCAGGGCTGCAGATTCTTTTTGAGTGTATGGCTGGGTTGGGGATATACAATCATCCATCATTATGGCGTAGCTTGCACAACACTGCCAACACAAGATACACCCACAATGCTTGATTCACTCCAAATAAGGGAGCACGAACACCGTAGCCAGAATCCTTAAAGTGGAATCTTTGGTTGACTTGGCCAAATTATGTACACGAAGGAATGAAAAGTAATCGGCCCAAACAAATCCAATGGTGGTTATTGAACAGGTCACAATGTCATGACGTGAAATGCATAGTCTTCAATGGGGGGAAGGTCATACGTATACAAACCACCTGATTCACCAAAAAAGGACCACTGTCAGGTGCATGCACTCCATAGCACCAGTGTGAATCCATTACGTGGAACATCGGGTTCACTTTAACACAGCGAATTACATTAGAGAGTTTAAATTAATTAGCCTCCAAAAGCAAATCCTGAAGCAGTCGATGTACACAATATCTATTCTACCATCTTGAGGTTGAAACTGGAAGTCCTGCCTAGTTTTGTTACATGGGCTTTTGTTTCTTTTATTTTGTTGTAACTATCTACTAGAACCTTCTCACAGTCTACAACCATCTTTACTCTGTGTGTGTGTGTGCATGAGAGAGAGACTATGAAGAACTAAGGTTGCATGCCCCAATGCTGTCATCTTATTGGATTACAAACCAGCATCGCACCTTCTCCTGACAGAAAACACATTCTGACCTAAACAACACTGCAACACAAGAGATCACATCTAGTACATCATTGCAGCTCTCTATTTCACCTATCTCAGCACATCTAGTACTATGACTAGTACATCATTGCAGCTCTCTATTTCACCTATCTCAGCACATCTAGTACTATGACTAGTACATCATTGCAGCTCTCTATTTCACCTATCTCAGCACATCTAGTACTATGACTAGTACATCATTGCAGCTCTCTATTTCACCTATCTCAGCACATCTAGTACTATGACTAGTACATCATTGCAGCTCTCTATTTCACCTATCTCAGAATGTCTATAAATTGACCAGTGAAACTCTCTTATTCAACTCTTATCAGCACCTCTACAAAGTGCTAGTTTTCACATGGCATGGATACAATTTCTCTGTCTTGTTAAACAACTGATGTTGGTGAGAGAACACTTACCGTGAGCCTCATTGAAAGGTCGCTGACCAAATGCTCCCTCATAAGACTGGGGGGAAGAAAATGTAAGACATGACTTAAATAGATGGTGATAAAACTAAGACAAGTGTCATCTAGGAGGCACATTGAGACAGAAGAGAATAAACTTCAAGGATAGAGATGTGATATGATCACCGGAATAAGGAGAGAACATGGGAGAGAAAAGGGGATCAAGGAGAGAGGAGGAGAATGGTCACAGAGAGAACAGAGAAATGATCAGGGAGACATAACAGAAATGATAAGAGAGAAGTAGGGATAAAGAGAAAAGAGTTGAAATATTAGAGAGAGAAAAGAAGAAAGATCAAAGGTAAAAAAAAAAGGAAAGATTTAGAGATTGAAGTAAAGTCAAATAAAATAAAAAAGATACAAAAAGGGGTGATGTAGGATCAGAGATATTAGAAAGTACTGCAACAAAAGATAGATCTGGGAGAGAAATAAGATCTGGAAGAGAAATAAGATCTGGGAGAGAAATAATATCTGGGAGAGAAATAATATCTGGGAGAGAAATAATATCTGGGAGAGAAATAAGATCTGGGAGAGAAATAAGATTTGGAAGAGAAATAAGATCTGGGAGAGAAATAAGATCTGGGAGAGAAATAAGATATGGGAGAGAAATAAGATCTGGGAGAGAAATAAGATCTGGGAGAGAAATAAGATCTGGAAGAGAAATAAGATCTGGGAGAGAAATAAGATCTGGGAGAGAAATAAGATTTGGAAGAGAAATAAGATTTGGAACAGAAATAAGATGTGGGAGAGAAATAAGATCTGGGAGAGAAATAAGATCTGGGAGAGAAATAAGATCTGGGAGAGAAATAAAATCACTGGGAGAGAAATAAGATCTGGAAGAGAAATAAGATCGCTGGGAGAGAAATAAGATCTGGGAAAGAAATAAGATCTGGAAGAGAAATAAGATCGCTGGAAGAGAAATAAGATCTGGGAGAGAAATAAGATCTGGAAGAGAAATAAGATCTGGGAGAGAAATAAGATTTGGAAGAGAAATAAGATCTGGGAGAGAAATAAGATCTGGGAGAGAAATAAGATCTGGGAGAGAAATAAGATTTGGGAGAGAAATAAGATCACTGGGAGAGAAATAAGATTTGGGAGAGAAATAAGATCACTGGGAGAGAAATAAGATCACTGGGAGAGAAATAAGATCACTGGGAGAGAAATAAGATCTGGGAGAGAAATAAGATTTGGAAGAAACATTAGATCAGAGAATCAAGATCAGGGGAGAGATATTGCTTATAGACTGAAGGAAAAAAGTTTAGAGAGAGCGATGAAGGTTTATAGGCTAGAAGATTTAAAGTTTAGAGAGAGAGAGAGAAGGAGGTTATAGGCTAGAAGGAATAAAGTTTAGAGAGAAAGACAGAGAGAGAGAGAGAGAAGGTTATAGGCTAGAAGGAAAACTTTAGAGAGAAAGAGAGAGAGAAGGTTATAGGCTAGAAGGAAAAGTTTAGAGAGAAAAAGAGAGAGAGAGAGAGAAGGTTATAGGCTAGAAGGAAAAGTTTAGAGAGAAAGACAGAGAGAGAGAGAGAAGGTTATAGGCTAGAAGGAAAAGTTTAGAGAGAAAGAGAGAGAGAAGGTTATAGGCTAGAAGGAAAAGTTTAGAGAGAAAGACAGAGAGAGAGATGGTTATAGGCTAGAAGGAATAAAGTTTAGAGAGAAAGACAGAGAGAGAGAGAGAGAGAAGGTTATAGGCTAGAAGGAAAAGTTTAGAGAGAAAGAGAGAGAGAAGGTTATAGGCTAGAAGGAAAAGTTTAGAGAGAAAGAGAAGGTTATAGGCTAGAAGATTTAAAGTTTAGAGAGAAAGAGAGAGAAGGAGGTTATAGGCTAGAAGGAATAAAGTTTAGAGAGAAAGACAGAGAGAGAGAAGATCGTTATAGGCTAGAAGCAAAAAAGTTTAGGGAGAGATGAAGGTTAAAGGCTAGATGGAATAATGTTTAAGGAGAGAGAGAGAAAGAGAGAGAGAGATGAAGGTTATAAGCTTGATGGAATAATGTTTAAGGAGGGAGAGAGAGATGAAGGTTATAAGCTTGATGGAATAATGTTTAAGGAGGGAGAGAGAGATGAAGGTTATAAGCTTGATGGAATAATGTTTAAGGAGGGAGAGAGAGATGAAGGTTATAAGCTTGATGGAATAAAGTTTAAGGAGAGAGAGAGAGATGAAGGTTATAAGCTTGATGGAATAAAGTTTAAGGAGAGAGAGAGAGATGAAGGTTATAAGCTTGATGGAATAATGTTTAAGGAGAGAGAGAGAGATGAAGGTTATAAGCTTGATGGAATAAAGTTTAAGGAGAGAGAGAGAGATGAAGGTTATAAGCTTGATGGAATAAAGTTTAAGGAGAGAGAGAGAAAGAGAGAGAGAGATGAAGGTTATAGGCTAGATGGAATAAAGTTTAAGGAGAGAGAGAGAAAGAGAGATGAAGGTTATAGGCTAGATGGAATAAAGTTTAAGGAGAGAGAGAGAAAGAGAGAGAGAGATGAAGGTTATAGGCTAGATGGAATAAAGTTTAAGGAGAGAGAGAGAAAGAGAGATGAAGGTTATAGGCTAGATGGAATAAAGTTTAAGGAGAGAGAGAGAAAGAGAGATGAAGGTTATAGGCTAGATGGAATAATGTTTAAGGAGAGAGAGAGAAAGAGAGATGAAGGTTATAGGCTAGATGGAATAATGTTTAAGGAGAGAGAGAGAGAGATGAAGGTTATAGGCTAGATGGAATAATGTTTAAGGAGAGAGAGAGAAAGAGAGATGAAGGTTATAGGCTAGATGGAATAAAGTTTAAGGAGAGAGAGAGAAAGAGAGATGAAGGTTATAGGCTAGATGGAATAATGTTTAAGGAGAGAGAGAGAAAGAGAGATGAAGGTTATAGGCTAGATGGAATAAAGTTTAAGGAGAGAGAGAGAGAGAGAGATGAAGGTTATAGGCTAGATGGAATAATGTTTAAGGCGAGAGAGAGAAAGAGAGAGAGAGAGATGAAGGTTATAGGCTAGATGGAATAATGTTTAAGGAGAGAGAGAGAAAGAGAGAGAGAGAGATGAAGGTTATAAGCTTGATGGAATAAAGTTTAAGGAGAGAGAGAGAAAGAGAGAGAGATAGATGAAGGTTATAAGCTAGATGGAATAAAGTTTAAGGAGAGAGAGAGAGAGAGAAAGAGAGAGATGAAGGTTATAGGCTTGATGGAATAATGTTTAAGGAGAGAGAGAGAGAAAGAGAGATGGTTATAGGCTAGATGGAATAATGTTTAAGGAGAGAGAGAGAAAGAGAGAGAGAGAGATGAAGGTTATAGGCTTGATGGAATAATGTTTAAGGAGAGAGAGAGAGATGAAGGTTATAAGCTTGATGGAATAATGTTTAAGGAGAGAGAGAGAGATGAAGGTTATAGGCTAGATGGAATAATGTTTAAGGAGAGAGAGAGAAAGAGAGATGGTTATAGGCTAGATGGAATAATGTTTAAGGAGAGAGAGAGAAAGAGAGAGAGAGAGATGAAGGTTATAGGCTTGATGGAATAATGTTTAAGGAGAGAGAGAGAGATGAAGGTTATAAGCTTGATGGAATAATGTTTAAGGAGAGAGAGAGAGATGAAGGTTATAGGCTAGATGGAATAATGTTTAAGGAGAGAGAGAGAAAGAGAAGAATGTTACAGGCTTGATGGAATAAAGTTTAGGGAGAGATGAAGATTGTATGCTAGAAGGAATAAAGTTTAGAGAGAGAGAGATGAAGGTTATAGACTAGAAGGAATAAAGTTTAGAGAGAGAGAGAGAGAGAGATGAAGGTTATAGACTAGAAGGAATAAAGTTTAGGGAGAGAAGAAGGTTACAGACAAAATAATGCATAATTAATATGCTTATGTAGAACTGAAAACAAAGTGATACATGGAGATCAGAAAGAGAAAGTTGTACATGTATAGCTGAAAGAGAAAGTGATACATGGAGATCAGAAAGAGAAAGTTGTACATGTACAGCTGAAAGAGAAAGTGATACATGGAGATCAGAAAGAGAAAGTTGTACATGTACAGCTGAAAGAGAAAGTGATACATGGAGATCAGAAAGAGAAAGTTGTACATGTACAGCTGAAAGAGAAAGTGATACATAGAGAACTAAAAGACATGGGAGATAATAGTGTTCAGTTAGTTTTGTTGGGACTCAGAGTGCCCAAGTTAGTTCATGAATGAAGACATGTGACTGATGGTGACTTACAAGACTCTGTACAATATATGAGACAGCCTTGTCAACATCAATGCCACTCCAGTCATCCAGAATGTAGCACACACAGCAGGCACAATACACAAACCTCATGTCATTCTCACTTCCCTCCAGGACGGACACAAAGCTGCCAGAGAAAAATAAGATACCAGACACACTCAGTAGAGAAAATCACACAGCGATTGTTTACTCTTTCAGGACTATTAACCGACACGTCAGTTCGATAAAAAGTGTTTATTTCTAACCATTTGCCGAAAATTCAGCTCTGACGAGTGTAGCTGAATATTTGTTTAGTTTTCACTGTTTTTATTTCAACCAATACTTGATTTCCGGATATAGGAGAGTTCTCATAGAACTTCATGTTGATACCTCTTGGTTTCAGAGTTTGAACGTGAGAAAATTGTTCATTTATATTCATTGTTTATTTGTCAAATTTCTGTCACATAATGGCCGTGCCCACTGCTGGTACTTCTTGCAGTTGGCCAAAACGATATAGTACAGAACAAGCAAGATCTATGTTTGAAACCTTGTTATTGAGTGATTTAGAAACAGAGTATTCATAGTGTTTAGACTCAGGCAATAATTTTGTTGTGATAATGGGTTGTAACATTAGTAATAGTTATGCTAAAAAACCAAGACGATCTGGTCTAGAGTCTCTATTCCAGCACTATCAGTGCTTCAGAGGAATCGAATGGTAGTGATTCTGATAATGAAACTAGCACTTTAGGGACATATCACACAAAATAAGTCCAGTTGTGTAAATAAAAATAATAAACTTGACTTGTAAATAATATTGTTGTGACATCACATAAATTTATCATATTTTTCATTCTGGGATCATTTACAAAAATGTGCATAATTTTGTTATTTGTGGACATAAATTCAACAAATAAATTGTATTTTGGATTATGTTGTGTAATATTTCAAAACAAATGAATAGTAACACTTCTAACCATCGAAAATGGTAAGTGAATTACAATATTTTGAATTAAAAAATAAATGAGATCTATGATTTAATAATAGGTGAAGTCTATATCTTATATTTTGCGAGGTCTATAACCTTCAAATAGGTGAGGTCTGTGATCTTACATTAGGTGAGGTCTATAATCTTGCAATGGGTGAGGTCTATAATCTTACATTGGTTGAGGTCTATAATCTTACATTGGGTGAGGTCTTTAATCTTACATTGGTTGAGGTCTATAATCTTACATTGGGTGAGGTCTATAATCTTATATTGGGTGAGGTCTTTAATCTTACATTGGGTGAGGTCTATAATATTACATTGGGTGAGGTCTATAATCTTACATTGTGTAAGGTCTATAATCCTACATTAGGTTAGGTCTATAATCTTACATTAGGTGAGGTCTATAATCTTACATTAGGTGAGATCTTTAAGGTTCATGATATTACATTAGGTGAGGTCTACAATCTTACACTGGGTGAGGTCTACAATCTTACACTGGGCGAGGTCTATAATCTTACATTGGGTGATGTCTGTTGTCTAACTGTTGAAAAGCTCTATAGTCTATCTCAAAGCAAAGTCCAATAACCTGTGTAAGAGCATCATTCACATCTCTTTTCTACCCTAACAAACTTTCATCTTCTCTTGTCTTATCTTCTCTTATCTAACCAACTTTCACCTTCTATTGTCTAACCAACTTTCATCTTCTCATGTCTTATCTAACCAACTTTCATCTTCTCATGTCTTATCTAACCAACTTTCATCTTCTCTTATCATATCTAACAAACTTTCTTCTCTTGTCTTATCTAACAAACTTTCATCTTCTCTTGTCTTATCTAATCAATTTTAATCTTCTCTTGTCTTGTCTAACTAATTTTAATCTTCTCTTGTCTATCTAACCAACTTTAATCTTCTCTTGTCTTATCTAACCAATTTTAATATTCCCCTGTCTTACCTAACCAACTTTTATCTTCTCTTGTCTTATCTAACCAATTTTAATCTTCTCTTGTCTTATCTAGCCAACTTTAATCTTCCCTTGTCTTACTTAACCAACTTTCATCTTCTCTTGTCTTACCTAACCAACTTTCATCTTCTCTTGTCTATCTTCTTCTTCTTCTTCTTCTTTTCTCTTTCACTGATACCTAAAAGGTGTCGTGGTTTATATCACTTGTCGTTCTTGTGCTGCTCGAATTGTCTGAATTAGTGATTTTCCTTTGTTGTTACATGTCTCTGTCACTGCATCTATCCATCTTCTTCTGGGTATTCCTCTTGATCTTTTTTCATGCATTCTCGAGAAGAACGCCCTTGATGGTGATTGGTGAGGATTCATTCTGACCAGGTGGCCAACTTGTCTTATCTAACCAACTTTAATCCTCTCTTGTCTAACCCACTTTCATCCTCTCTCATCTAACCAACTTTCATCCTCTCTTGTCTAGCTAACTTTCATCCTCTCTTGTCTAGCTAACTTTCATCCTCTCTTGTCTAACCAACTTTCATCCTCTCTATCTAACTAACTTTCATCCTCTCTTGTCTAGCTAACTTTCATCCTCTCTTGTCTAACCAACTTTCATCCTCTCTTGTCTAACCAACTTTCATCCTCTTTTGTCTAGCCAACTTTCATCCTCTCTTGTTTAACCAACTTTCACCCTCTCTTGTTTAACCAACTTTCATCCTCTCTTACCTAACCAACTTTCAACATCTCTTGTCTAGATAACTTTCATCCTCTCTTGTTTAACCAAATTTCATCCTCTCTTGTCTAACCAACATTCACTATGAGACTGCCTTCAAGATTCTTTTGTGTTGATGTCTTCATTCAAGGAAATAAAACCTAACAAGTCAAGGCAAACAGAATAGCTAGGTATTTTGTTCTAACGAACTCACAACAAAACAAAACAAATATGATGCTGCATTGTTATAGCAAGATCAACTATAACAGTGACCACATTGCCAGGTAAGCAAGGCACTAATTTTAAGCTGACCTCCCATCTGCTTGTTGCAAGCTCCGAACGCCGGCTATCACAGCTGCCTTGTGCACTCGGGACAGACTGTCTCCCAGTACCAGTAAGGTGACAAGTGACGTGTATGTCATGGCGATGTTACTGCTGTCACAAATTATATTCTGCTGGTTTGCCTTGCAAAGAGAAGGTTCACATGAACAATTACTGACTAAAGTTGAAAATCTATTGTCCCTTACATGCAATATTTGTGTTAGTACAACACCAGTCTAAGGGTAAAAATAATTTCATGAGAGATTGTCAGGTTGAAGTTTGCGTCACTGCTGGCTATAATTATGGGGATAAATACAGCCACCACTTTCAGGTGACAGGAAAAAAATGACAACAAAACAGTGTTGACATACATCTTCGACAATGACATATGACAGTACATGACACTAATAATGTACACGAAATCACCATTTTTTGCAGCACAAAAAAAGAACACACTAAGAAACTTTAACATCATAGCTGAAATTTTTATTACAGGAGAATTATAGAAAAGAGAAACACACACAACAGAATTCTAACATCATAGCTGAAATTTTTATTACAGGAGAATTATAGAAAAGAGAAACACACACAACAGAATTCTAACATCATAGCTCAAATGGGTCAGTTCCTAAAGATAATAAATGCCAACTAGAAACAAAGGACAAATGCTGGCAACCTGGAAAGAAGCCATTATGGTGCCCATCCCCAAACATGGAAAAGATCCACTTGACCCAAGGAGCTACAGACCAATTAGCTTACTGAGCTGCCTGAGTAAACTCATGGAAAGGTTAGTCAACAGAAGACTCATGTGGCATTTGGAGACAAAACAACAAATTATGTAACAACAAAGTGGTTTCTGTCAGCAAAAGATCAACTGAAGACCTGATTATCTACATCACACAAGAAATTGATGATGCTCTACAAGAAAAGAAACATGCACTGGCAGTGTTGGTCAACATGGAGAAGGATTTTAATAGGGTATGGAGAGAAAGATTAAAGAACAATTTTCTCAAACTTGGTAGCTGAGGCTGCTTATTAAACTGGATATCTCAATACCTACAAGACAGAACGGCCAGAGTACAAGTACATGGACAACTAAGTAAGAAAGCCAGAATCGAACAAGGTGTCCCACAAGGGGAGTACTATCCTCAACGCTATTTCTTCATAAATGACATCGTAGAGGACATTCCACCCAGAATACACTCAGCAATGTACACAGACAACTTTGCAATATGGGCACGAGAAGAATCTATGTCATTGGCTAGCTCCACCATAGAGGACATTCCACCCAGAATACACTCAGCAATGTACGCAGACAACTTTGCAATATGGGCACGAGAAGAATCTATGTCATTGACTAGCTCCACCATAGAGGACATTCCACCCAGAATACACTCAGCAATGTACACAGACAACTTTGCAATATGGGCACGAGAAGAATCTATGTCATTGGCTAGCTCCAGAATACAAGACGCTCTAGGAAAAATTGAAAAATGGACGAACATCAGGCTGCTACCCATTAATTAAAAAAAAAACTACAAACACATTTTCAGCCTATCAAAAAACACGCTCTCTGTAAATTTGAAGATAAAAGACCACACACTTCCTACTGACCAAAACCCAACATATCTTGATGTCCCCATGGATAAATCAGACAGACAATGCAAACAAAAGAGCCAGAAAATGAACACATGTTGTGAAGAAATTAGCAGGAACAGACTGGGGAGCAGACAGCAATATCTTGTAACGACTATACTGGAAGAGTAAGACCAGTCATAAAGCATGGAGTCACAGCCTGGGCTACAGCTTCCAGCGGATACCATAACACTGTAATATACAAGGAAACGAATGCACAAACAAGCTAGCTAAGGAGGGAGGTAGATTACCACATGAGAACCATCTGGTCAGCTACAATGAAGCCAAATCCTTCATCAAAGGCCAGTAACATGAAAAATGGAAACAAGAACACCCAAAGTATAATGAGGAGGATGGATACCTGCAAATATCACGAAGAGATCAAGTCATCATACTTCGCCTACACACTGGCCACAACAGAGTGAGAAACCACATGTTCACCAAACTCAAAATAGGAACTACCAGCCAATGCCGCTGTACCCTGGATAACATGACAACAAAACATGTTCTACAGGATTGGCCCCAGTACACAGACCTCAGGAGGACAATGTGGTCCACACCCACCTCCCTGGAAGAGAAACTCTTCAGGACAACCAAATCACTGAAACAGACAGCTGCCTTCATAAGAGAGCCCAGAGTCCTAGTCTGAATGAGCCATGATCACAGAAGAAGAATGTCAAATGTTGCCATGAATTAAAACATATTTCATGTGTTTTCTGTATATTTGAGTTTTCTCTTTCTTTCAATCTTCACACACATACAGATGTAACTTGTTTCTTCTTATTCGCCACCCATGAAGTGGCCATGGATGCATTGTGACACTAGTTTATGGCACAATAGAATCATCTCTCTCTCAATATCTGCCTGACACATCCGCCATCAGCATGGGTAGATTTCTGTTTCAATGTTGCCAGGGTAATGGCCATTTTTGGCCAGGTCCTATCAACTTTTAACAGCCAAGGGTTCTTTACTGTGCACATGGGACCTCTTGTTATTTGCTGCTACCCAAGAAGGTTACACATATGGGATCTCACTACTCAGAGATCGGGGGATGGTAAAGCCATGAAGAAACCATGCATTTGAGATGAAAAAAATGTCACTGCATGGGGCGGGATTCGAACCTGGGACCTCCCTGTCTAGAGGCTGATGTCTTACCTCTAGACCACCCAGTTCTTGTTTGAAGACAAACCCTCAGCCCATGATGTAGGCCACGATGACTCTCAGCAACTGTGCTGCTGAGCCATCCAGTGACAAATGTGGTAACAACTATAACAGTCTCAAATGTTGACATAAATCCATTCAGAAAAGATCAACAGATCTACACAGCAGCTGAAGAACAAGCTGGCAGCCCCATTTGAGTTATTTGCGGGTCATCATCATTGCACTCCGAACATGTCCATAGGTGCTCAGATCCCCTCCTCAGCAATTCCCTCAGTGTCCAGCGAATGATGACTCCAGTTCTATGTTGGTTGATAAGTCTTCTTACACGCCCACTAAGTTTCTCATTTCTGGCTGTGCCCATCTTAACTCCCATCTCTTTCATCCGAAGGAGTGTGACGTGGATTTGTGGTCATCGAAGTCCTGTGCTCTTCCCACATCTCGGAGGGCATTGATGATGTCTGCCTGATCCATTGGCTGCCTGTCCTCAACGACAGCGCAGCTAGCCAACCTGTCCGCTCTTCCATTTCCCCGTACTCCCACATGTCCAGGGACATAGACAAAGGTGACCTTATGTGTTATTGACTTCTGGAATGTACAGAGCCCGCCTCCACTTTTTTATCATGCTCATCGAATCACTCAGTATACAGGCATGAGTGTAGTCTTGTGACTAACCAGTTGAATGCCCTGGTCACTGCCATCACCTCCATCGTCATGCTACTCGTGGTCATGACGTATGCACCACTGTCTTCCTTGACTATTTTGCCTGCCGAACGTGCTGTAAATACTCATGCATTTCTTTGGTGTTGTATTACAGATCCATCTGTATAGATGACTGCATCTTTCTCATCGGTGTTATTGCAGATGAGACCGTTGATCGCATTGACCACGACTGAGTTCTGTTCCCTACTTTTCCTGTCGAGTGTGACAATACACGAGAATGTCCCCTTGGATGATGTAGGCACCTGTATCCACTCCTCACCAACGTTGATATTAGTAAGCCTACAGACCTGTTTGATGACATCTGCTTGGCCCACCCATGATTTGCCTCTTTTTAGCCTGGCACCTTTCCCTGTGTTGAGCTCATGGTGCAATGGATGTTCTTTAACTGCACTGATCTTCAGGTATGCTCATATCCTCTAGATCTTGATTCTGTCATCCATGGTTGGAAAGTCAAGAAGATACCTCATTGCTACACAGGCAGTGTCCCTCATACACCCCAAGATAATACGCATGGCTTCATTCTGTATTTTCTCCAGCCTGTCAATTTGAGTTGTATTGACAGTAAGAATTGCCAGGGCATACTCGATTGGTGCGAGGACTAATCCCTAGAACAGAAGAGTAAGTAGCCCTTGCTCGATGTTGGCAGCTGTCATAACCTTCAATGTGGCTAATCCTTTGCAGGATTTCGTTATCACATGGTCCCAAAAACACAGGCTACGATCAAACTTAACTCTGAGGTTTGTTATCAACTTGTCCCTGGTCACCTCATCAGCTCCTATTCGTACTACCGGTGTGTCCGTATTTATGATATCCCATATGAGTTATTCCCAAGTTATACACAACAAATACAGTCTCTGAGAGTAAACATTAAAGGGCGTTGACCTTCTCAAAGTGGAACTTTCATGAAATGCTGCAGTTGGTAAATACTAAAGTCACAAAACTGAGTTGATGAATCAGCTCACAAGATTTAGTGGGCAGCTCACTACAAGAAATAAGAAACTGATTGGAAAGCACATGCTCACAGTTGGTAAATACTAAAGTGACAAAACTGAGTTGATGAATCAACTCACAAGATTTAGTGGGCAGCTCACTACAAGAAATAAGGAACTGATTGGAAAGCACATGCTCACTTGCAGGAAGGTAGGTGACAGTCAAAGTCTAGTGAAAACAAACCTGATAATCATGATGTGCCATACCGGTTGGCATAGGCGATCATGTCCTTCTACAATCTTCTATCCATCGTGCATTATATCAATTCTGTTGTTGACTGTTTTCCATACCATGACACCAAGCTATCTAATATCTTCTTTCTTTGCCATCCGCTATCTCTTTTTCCCTGTATTTTGCCAGTTCTAACCAAGTATTCCAACTTTCCTCTTCTCATGATGTGCTTGAAAAATGTTGATTGTTTCTTTCTGATGTTTTTAGGAGCTTCCTTTTTGTTTTGGCCTCTTTGAGAATTTCCTCATTGGTCTTTTCAGCTGTCAAGGGAACTTTCAACATTCTGAGAAATCCCATCTCAGTGGCCTCTAATCGTTTTTTTCATTTCCTTACTGTCCATGATTTGCTTCCATAGGTCGGAATCGGCTCTATATAGCTCCGATCAGCTCTCTTTCTCACTTCTATTGACATAGATTTGTTGCATAAGATGTTTTTCATTTTCTGAAATGCTAATTTGGCCAGAGCTAAAGTTAATAATGTGATAACAAAGATCTAAGTTTATAATGTGATAACATAGATCTAAGTTGTGATAACAAAGATCTAAGTTTATAAAGTGATAACAAAGATTTAAGTTTATAATGTGATAACAAAGATCTAAGTTTATAAAGTGATAACAAAGATCTAAGTTTATAATGTGATAACAAAGATCTAGGTTTATAAAGTGATAACAAAGATCTAGGTTTATAATGTGATAACAAAGATCTAAGTTTATAATGTGATAACATAGATCTAAGTTTATAAAGTGATAACAAAGATCTAAGTTTATAATGTGATAACAAAGATCTAAGTTTATAATGTGATAACAAAGATCTATGAGTACATAATCCAAGGATACTGTTTTCAACCAAAGCTGATAAGATAATCTGATGACAATGATATCATCATCATGTCCCATACCGGTTGGCGTAGGTGATCATGTCCTTCCACAATCTTCTATCTACAGTGCATCATATCCGTTCTTTTGTTGACTGTTTTCCATGCCATGACACCAAGCTATCCAGTATTTTCTCTCTTTGTCGTCCGCGATTTCTCTTTCCTTGTATTTTGCCAGTTGTAACCAAGTATTCCAACTTTCCTCTTCTCATGATATGCCAGAAAAATGTTGATTGTTTCTTTCTGATGTTTTTTAGGAGCTCCTTTTTTGTGTTGGCCTCTTTGAGAACTTCCTCATTGGTCCTTTTAGCTGTCCAGGGAACTTTCAACATTCTTCTGAGAAATCCCAACTCTGTGGCCTATAATCGCCTTTTCATTTGAATGACAATGATATGGTAATTTATAATTAGTAAGACACAAGGAAACAGAAACAAATATATCAGATAGATGAATCACATAAAAAATGAATCAAATGTAAACAAATAATCACCTTGTTGATGTCATAGGCATGGCCTAACATTGGGCAGCCTCGGAAGCCACATTGACAGTAGTTCTTACCTACCAACAAAGCATAAGTTAAGTCAGTGTCAAGTCATCACTATCAAGGAGAGAAGCACTGATATCAAATAATACATACTAAGTGGTGTCATGGTTACTAGAGCATAAAACATGTAGAATAAACATACAATAATATTGAGGTGCTAGACTCCCAGAAAGATAGACAAACTAACAACATTTTGACAAAAGCCCTAATTAGGTAGAGCTTTTTCTGCCATCTTTGTTGTCTCTTTACGTCTCTAATTTGAATGCCATTCTTTACCAGTGTGCGTCATTTCTGTTGATCTATCATATGTTTCCACATTTTTACTGATAAAGTTGAACTGTTTAGGCATATAAACACATCTAATCATGCAGGCAGTGGTAAAGTTCCCTGGACTGCCAAACAGTACAAATGAAATCTTTAAAAATCTTTCATATAAAGAATTAAAGTACAAATGAGCTGAACACTTCTGGAAAACATAATGGAATACAATCAGACAAGGAGGTGACTGAAGCCCACAAGGAAAGAGGTGAATCAAAGGGCTTAGGGAAAACCTAGACAAAAGATTTTCTTGTAATATAGGGCTAGCTTAAATGTATTTTAGGAATGTTTGGGACAAGGTATAAAAAAAAAAGCTTAATT
Source organism: Megaustenia siamemsis (assembly GCA_032433765.1). Classification (NCBI taxonomy): domain Eukaryota; kingdom Metazoa; phylum Mollusca; class Gastropoda; order Stylommatophora; family Ariophantidae; genus Megaustenia; species Megaustenia siamemsis. The sequence continues at coordinate 382,747 of JAVIAB010000092.1, forward strand.
TGTAGCACAATTCATGTCATCATCATCATCGTGTGCCTTCTCCGCATTGAAGGTTGGCTACCATGGATCGCCATTCTACTCTGTTTCTTGCTTTGATGGTGCAGACTGTCATAGATTGACTTGTCCATCTTTTGATGTTACTCGTCCATGTTAGTTTTGGTCTGCCTCTGCCTCTTTTACCTTGTATTTTTCCTTCCAATATTACTTTTAGTAGGCTGTTGTGTCTTTTAACATGTCCCAAAAATTTCATTTGTCTTGTCTTAATTGTATTTAGTAGTTCTCTTTTTTATTTTCAATTGCTTTAAAACTTTATCGTTTGTTATCTTTTGTTTCCATCCAATTCTACCTATTCTTCTATAAATCCACATTTCAAAGGCTTCAATTTTCTGTTCTGTTTTCTTGTCTAATGTCCATGTTTCTGCACCATACAGGAATATTGAGAAGATGTAACATTTTGCCATTCTTAGTTTCAGCCCTGCTGATATTTGTTTTGTTCTTAGTATATTTTTTATGGCATTAAAATTACTTTTTGCCATACCTATTCTTTTGTTTATTTCAGTTTTGCATTTTCCATCATTGGTTATAGTATGTCCTAGGTAGTTGTAACTCTGGACTGTCTCCAGATGTATTCCCTCAACTGTGATATTTAATTGTGGGTCTTGAGAATTTTCTTTGTTTATGATCATAGTTTTAGTATTTTTGATATTCATTTCTAGTCCATATTTTTTGCTTGTTATATTTATCACATTAAGCAATTGTTGTAGGTCTTTAGGATTTTCTGCTAGTAGAACAGTATCATCAGCATATCTCAGGTTATTGATTATCTTTCCATTAATATTTAGACCTGGTATCTCTGAGATGTTTTTAAAGATTTGCTCAGTGTATAGATTGAACAAGCTTGGTGATAGGATGCATCCTTGTCCTTCAATTCATGTACCTGAAGCAATATTGAGATACATTAGAAATTTATTTGTCAATAGAGAACTCAAAGACAGAAGAGACTTATGGTTCATCCCATAACACTGACTGTAGCAGTGCAGAAACCAGACACAGACCAGACAAGAGACACACAGAGGCCAGATGTAGACAAGAGACACACAGAGGCCAGACAAGAGCCACACATAGACCAGACAAGACACACACAGAGACCAGACACAGACAAGAAACACACAGAGACCAGACAAGAGCCACACATAGACCAGACAAGAGACACACAGAGACCAGACAAGAGCCACACATAGACCAGACAAGACACACACAGAGACCAGACACAGACAAGAAACACACAGAGACCAGACACTGACAAGAGACACACAGAGACCAGACACAGAGTAGAGGGTAATTAGAAGACTCCCACAAAAACGCTGTAGTACGAGGAAGGCAGAAGCTGTCAACAACCAGTGTAGATAGATAAGATGTAGAAAGCACAAGTCTAGATTAAAAGTTAGATCAGCATTTTTAGTACAATCCACAACATGACTTGTGTGTGAACATTATTATTAGAGCTAGTGTAGACATTAACGTGATAGAAAGTGTCATGTGAGAACATTATTATTAGAGCTAGTGTAGACATTAACATGATAGAAAGTGTCATGTGAGAACATTATTATTAGAGCTAGTGTAGACATTAACATGATAGAAAGTGTCATGTGTGAACATTATTATTAGAGCTAGTGTAGACATTAACATGATAGAAAGTGTCATGTGTGAACATTATTATTAGAGCTAGTGTAGACATTAACATGATAGAAAGTGTCATGTGTGAACATTATTATTAGAGCTAGTGTAGACATTAACATGATAGAAAGTGTCATGTGTGAACATTATTATTAGAGCTAGTGTAGACATTAACATGATAGAAAGTGTCATGTGTGAACATTATCATTAGAGCTAGTGTAGACATTAACATGATAGAAAGTGTCATGTGTGAACATTATCATTAGATCTGTCAACAACCAGTGTAGATAGATAAGATGTAGAAAGCACAAGTGTAGATTAAAAGTTAGATCAGCATTTTTAGTACAATCCACAACATGACTTGTGTGTGAACATTATTATTAGAGCTAGTGTAGACATTAGCAAGACATAAAGTGTCATATGAGAACATTATTATTAGAGCTAGTGTAGACATTAACATGATAGAAAGTGTCATGTGTGAACGTTATTATTAGAGCTAGTGTAGACATTAACATGATAGAAAGTGCCATGTGAGAACATTATCATTAGAGCTGGTGTAGACATTAACATGATAGAAAGTGTCATGTGTGAACATTATCATTAGAGCTAGTGTAGACATTAGTAAGATATAAAGTGTCATGTGTGAACATTATCATTAGATCTAGTGTAGACATTAGTAAGATATAAAGTGTTATGTGAGAACATTATTATTAGATCTAGTGTAGACATTAACATGATAGAAAGTGTCATGTGTGAACATTATCATTAGATCTAGTGTAGACATTAACGTGATATAAAGTGTCCGGTGTGAACATTATCATTAGATCTAGTGTAGACATTAACGTGATAGAAAGTGTCATGTGTGAACATTATTATTAGAGCTAGTGTAGACATTAACATGATAGAAAGTGTCATGTGTGAACATTATCATTAGATCTGTCAACAACCAGTGTAGATAGATAAAATGTAGAAAGGACAAGTCTAGATTAAAAGTTAGATAAGCATTTTTAGTACAATCCACAACATGACTTGTGTGTGAACATTATTATTAGAGCTAGTGTAGACATTAACGTGATAGAAAGTGTCATGTGAGAACATTATCATTAGAGCTAGTGTAGACATTAACATGATAGAAAGTGTCATGTGTGAACATTATCATTAGAGCTAGTGTAGACATTAGTAAGATATAAAGTGTCATGTGTGAACATTATCATTAGAGCTAGTGTAGACATTAACATGATAGAAAGTGTCATGTGTGAACATTATTATTAGATCTAGTGTAGACATTAATGTGATAGAAAGTGTCATGTGAGAACATTATTATTAGAGCTAGTGTAGACATTAACATGATAGAAAGTGTCATGTGTGAACATTATTATTAGAGCTAGTGTAGACATTAACATGATAGAAAGTGTCATGTGTGAACATTATTATTAGATCTAGTGTAGACATTAACGTGATGGAAAGTGTCCGGTGTGAACATTATCCTTAGATCTAGTGTAGACATTAACGTGATAGAAAGTGTCCGGTGTGAACATTATCCTTAGATCTAGTGTAGACATTAACGTGATAGAAAGTGTCATGTGTGAACATTATTATTAGAGCTAGTGTAGGGTGTCCGGTTAGCGCAATCGATAGGCGGTTGGCTTACCACGACAACAGCGGGGTTCGTACCCTGGCGAGGACACCTGGGTTTTACTAATTCCCTAAAAATTAGTACCTCTGAAGTCGGAGTAAATCTGCCTGCATGGCGAGGGGCATCCTGTAATGGGATAAAACAGACTTTACACGCAAAATTCAGTCCCACAAAATTGAGTGGGTGGGACTTCGTCAGAGGTCAAAAGCTGACGAAAGCGAACGAACGAAGAGCTAGTGTAGACATTAACATGATAGAAAGTGTCATGTGTGAACATTATTATTAGATCTAGTGTAGACATTAACGTGATAGAAAGTGTCATGTGAGAACATTATTATTAGAGCTAGTGTAGACATTAACATGATAGAAAGTGTCATGTGTGAACATTATTATTAGAGCTAGTGTAGACATTAATATGATAGAAAGTGTCATGTGTGAACATTATTATTAGAGCTAGTGTAGACATTAACATGATATAAAGTGTCATGTGTGAACATTATCATTAGATCTAGTGTAGACATTAGTAAGATATAAAGTGTTATGTGAGAACATTATTATTAGATCTAGCGTAGACATTAACATGATAGAAAGTGTCATGTGTGAACATTATCATTAGGTGTAGACTTTAACGTGATAGAAAGTGTCCGGTGTGAACATTATCCTTAGATCTAGTGTAGGCATTAACGTGATAGAAAGTGTCCGGTGTGAACATTATCCTTAGATCTAGTGTAGACATTAACGTGATAGAAAGTGTCATGTGTGAACATTATTATTAGAGCTAGTGTAGACATTAACATGATAGAAAGTGTCATGTGTGAACATTATCATTAGATCTGTCAACAACCAGTGTAGATAGATAAGATGTAGAAAGGACAAGTGTAGATTAAAAGTTAGATCAGCATTTTTAGTACAATCCACAACATGACTTGTGTGTGAACATTATTATTAGAGCTAGTGTAGACATTAGCAAGACATAAAGTGTCATGTGAGAACATTATTATTAGAGCTAGTGTAGACATTAACATGATAGAAAGTGTCATGTGTGAACGTTATTATTAGAGCTAGTGTAGACATTAACATGATAGAAAGTGCCATGTGAGAACATTATCATTAGATCTGTCAACAACCAGTGTAGATAGATAAGATGTAGAAAGCACAAGTCTAGATTAAAAGTTAGATCAGCATTTTTAGTACAATCCACAACATGACTTGTGTGTGAACATTATTATTAGAGCTAGTGTAGACAATAACGTGATAGAAAGTGTCATGTGAGAACATTATTATTAGAGCTAGTGTAGACATTAACATGATAGAAAGTGTCATGTGTGAACGTTATTATTAGAGCTAGTGTAGACATTAACGTGATAGAAAGTGTCATGTGAGAACATTATCATTAGAGCTAGTGTAGACATTAACATGATAGAAAGTGTCATGTGTGAACATTATCATTAGAGCTAGTGTAGACATTAGTAAGATATAAAGTGTCATGTGTGAACATTATCATTAGATCTAGTGTAGACATTAACATGATAGAAAGTGTCATGTGTGAACATTATTATTAGATCTAGTGTAGACATTAACATGATAGAAAGTGTCATGTGTGAACATTATGAAGTGTCATGTGTGAACATTATTATTAGATCTAGTGTAGACGTTAGCAAGATATAAAGTGTCATGTGTGAACATTATCATTAGATCTAGTGTAGACATTAGTAAGATATAAAGTGTTATGTGAGAACATTATTATTAGATCTAGTGTAGACATTAACATGATAGAAAGTGTCATGTGTGAACATTATCATTAGATCTAGTGTAGACATTAACGTGATAGAAAGTGTCCGGTGTGAACATTATCCTTAGATCTAGTGTAGACATTAACGTGATAGAAAGTGTCCGGTGTGAACATTATCCTTAGATCTAGTGTAGACATTAACGTGATAGAAAGTGTCATGTGTGAACATTATTATTAGAGCTAGTGTAGACATTAACATGATAGAAAGTGTCATGTGTGAACATTATCATTAGATCTGTCAACAACCAGTGTAGATAGATAAGATGTAGAAAGCACAAGTGTAGATTAAAAGTTAGATCAGCATTTTTAGTACAATCCACAACATGACTTGTGTGTGAACATTATTATTAGAGCTAGTGTAGACATTAGCAAGACATAAAGTGTCATGTGAGAACATTATTATTAGAGCTAGTGTAGACATTAACATGATAGAAAGTGTCATGTGTGAACGTTATTATTAGAGCTAGTGTAGACATTAACATGATAGAAAGTGCCATGTGAGAACATTATCATTAGAGCTGGTGTAGACATTAACATGATAGAAAGTGTCATGTGTGAACATTATCATTAGAGCTAGTGTAGACATTAGTAAGATATAAAGTGTCATGTGTGAACATTATCATTAGAGCTAGTGTAGACATTAACATGATAGAAAGTGTCATGTGTGAACATTATTATTAGATCTAGTGTAGACATTAACGTGATAGAAAGTGTCATGTGAGAACATTATTATTAGAGCTAGTGTAGACATTAACATGATAGAAAGTGTCATGTGTGAACATTATTATTAGAGCTAGTGTAGACATTAACATGATAGAAAGTGTCATGTGAGAACATTATCATTAGAGCTAGTGTAGACATTAACATGATAGAAAGTGTCATGTGTGAACATTATCATTAGATCTGTCAACAACCAGTGTAGATAGATAAGATGTAGAAAGCACAAGTCTAGATTAAAAGTTAGATCAGCATTTTTAGTACAATCCACAACATGACTTGTGTGTGAACATTATTATTAGAGCTAGTGTAGACATTAACGTGATAAAAAGTGTCATGTGAGAACATTATTATTAGAGCTAGTGTAGACATTAACATGATAGAAAGTGTCATGTGTGAACGTTATTATTAGAGCTAGTGTAGACATTAACGTGATAGAAAGTGTCATGTGAGAACATTATCATTAGAGCTAGTGTAGACATTAACATGATAGAAAGTGTCATGTGTGAACATTATCATTAGAGCTAGTGTAGACATTAGTAAGATATAAAGTGTCATGTGTGAACATTATCATTAGATCTAGTGTAGACATTAACATGATAGAAAGTGTCCGGTGTGAACATTATTATTAGATCTAGTGTAGACATTAACATGATAGAAAGTGTCATGTGTGAACATTATCATTAGAGCTAGTGTAGACATTAGTAAGATATAAAGTGTCATGTGAGAACATTATCATTAGAGCTAGTGTAGACATTAACATGATAGAAAGTGTCATGTGTGAACATTATTATTAGATCTAGTGTAGACGTTAGCAAGATATAAAGTGTCATGTGTGAACATTATCATTAGATCTAGTGTAGACATTAGTAAGATATAAAGTGTTATGTGAGAACATTATTATTAGATCTAGTGTAGACATTAACATGATAGAAAGTGTCATGTGTGAACATTATCATTACATCTAGTGTAGACATTAACGTGATAGAAAGTGTCCGGTGTGAACATTATCCTTAGATCTAGTGTAGACATTAACGTGATAGAAAGTGTCCGGTGTGAACATTATCCTTAGATCTAGTGTAGACATTAACGTGATAGAAAGTGTCATGTGTGAACATTATTATTAGAGCTAGTGTAGACATTAACATGATAGAAAGTGTCATGTGTGAACATTATCATTAGATCTGTCAACAACCAGTGTAGATAGATAAGATGTAGAAAGGACAAGTGTAGATTAAAAGTTAGATCAGCATTTTTAGTACAATCCACAACATGACTTGTGTGTGAACATTATTATTAGAGCTAGTGTAGACATTAGCAAGACATAAAGTGTCATGTGAGAACATTATTATTAGAGCTAGTGTAGACATTAACATGATAGAAAGTGTCATGTGTGAACGTTATTATTAGAGCTAGTGTAGACATTAACATGATAGAAAGTGCCATGTGAGAACATTATCATTAGAGCTGGTGTAGACATTAACATGATAGAAAGTGTCATGTGTGAACATTATCATTAGAGCTAGTGTAGACATTAGTAAGATATAAAGTGTCATGTGTGAACATTATCATTAGATCTAGTGTAGACATTAGTAAGATATAAAGTGTTATGTGAGAACATTATTATTAGATCTAGTGTAGACATTAACATGATAGAAAGTGTCATGTGTGAACATTATCATTAGATCTAGTGTAGACATTAACGTGATATAAAGTGTCCGGTGTGAACATTATCATTAGATCTAGTGTAGACATTAACGTGATAGAAAGTGTCATGTGTGAACATTATTATTAGAGCTAGTGTAGACATTAACATGATAGAAAGTGTCATGTGTGAACATTATCATTAGATCTGTCAACAACCAGTGTAGATAGATAAATGTAGAAAGGACAAGTCTAGATTAAAAGTTAGATAAGCATTTTTAGTACAATCCACAACATGACTTGTGTGTGAACATTATTATTAGAGCTAGTGTAGACATTAACGTGATAGAAAGTGTCATGTGAGAACATTATCATTAGAGCTAGTGTAGACATTAACATGATAGAAAGTGTCATGTGTGAACATTATCATTAGAGCTAGTGTAGACATTAGTAAGATATAAAGTGTCATGTGTGAACATTATCATTAGAGCTAGTGTAGACATTAACATGATAGAAAGTGTCATGTGTGAACATTATTATTAGATCTAGTGTAGACATTAACGTGATAGAAAGTGTCATGTGAGAACATTATTATTAGAGCTAGTGTAGACATTAACATGATAGAAAGTGTCATGTGTGAACATTATTATTAGATCTAGTGTAGACATTAACGTGATAGAAAGTGTCCGGTGTGGACATTATCCTTAGATCTAGTGTAGACATTAACGTGATAGAAAGTGTCATGTGTGAACATTATTATAGAGCTAGTGTAGGGTGTCCGGTTAGCGCAATCGATAGGCGGTTGGCTTACCACGACAACAGCCGGGGTTCGTACCCTGGCGAGGACACCTGGGTTTTACTAATTCCCTAAAAATTAGTACCTCTGAAGTCGGAGTAAATCTGCCTGCATGGCGAGGGGCATCCTGTAATGGGATAAAACAGACTTTACACGCAAAATTCAGTCCCACAAAATTGAGTGGGTGGGACTTCGTCAGAGGTCAAAAGCTGACGAAAGCGAACGAACGAAGAGCTAGTGTAGACATTAACATGATAGAAAGTGTCATGTGTGAACATTATTATTAGATCTAGTGTAGACATTAACGTGATAGAAAGTGTCATGTGAGAACATTATTATTAGAGCTAGTGTAGACATTAACATGATAGAAAGTGTCATGTGTGAACATTATTATTAGAGCTAGTGTAGACATTAATATGATAGAAAGTGTCATGTGTGAACATTATTATTAGAGCTAGTGTAGACATTAACATGATATAAAGTGTCATGTGTGAACATTATCATTAGATCTAGTGTAGACATTAGTAAGATATAAAGTGTTATGTGAGAACATTATCATTAGAGCTAGTGTAGACATTAACATGATAGAAAGTGTCATGTGTGAACATTATCATTAGATCTGTCAACAACCAGTGTAGATAGATAAGATGTAGAAAGCACAAGTCTAGATTAAAAGTTAGATCAGCATTTTTAGTACAATCCACAACATGACTTGTGTGTGAACATTATTATTAGAGCTAGTGTAGACATTAACGTGATAGAAAGTGTCATGTGAGAACATTATTATTAGAGCTAGTGTAGACATTAACATGATAGAAAGTGTCATGTGTGAACGTTATTATTAGAGCTAGTGTAGACATTAACGTGATAGAAAGTGTCATGTGAGAACATTATCATTAGAGCTAGTGTAGACATTAACATGATAGAAAGTGTCATGTGTGAACATTATCATTAGAGCTAGTGTAGACATTAGTAAGATATAAAGTGTCATGTGTGAACATTATCATTAGATCTAGTGTAGACATTAACATGATAGAAAGTGTCCGGTGTGAACATTATTATTAGATCTAGTGTAGACATTAACATGATAGAAAGTGTCATGTGTGAACATTATTATTAGAGCTAGTGTAGGGTGTCCGGTTAGCGCAATCGATAGGCGGTTGGCTTACCACGACAACAGCCGGGGTTCGTACCCTGGCGAGGACACCTGGGTTTTACTAATTCCCTAAAAATTAGTACCTCTGAAGTCGGAGTAAATCTGCCTGCATGGCGAGGGGCATCCTGTAATGGGATAAAACAGACTTTACACGCAAAATTCAGTCCCACAAAATTGAGTGGGTGGGACTTCGTCAGAGGTCAAAAGCTGACGAAAGCGAACGAACGAAGAGCTAGTGTAGACATTAACATGATAGAAAGTGTCATGTGTGAACATTATTATTAGATCTAGTGTAGACATTAACGTGATAGAAAGTGTCATGTGAGAACATTATTATTAGAGCTAGTGTAGACATTAACATGATAGAAAGTGTCATGTGTGAACATTATTATTAGAGCTAGTGTAGACATTAATATGATAGAAAGTGTCATGTGTGAACATTATTATTAGAGCTAGTGTAGACATTAACATGATATAAAGTGTCATGTGTGAACATTATCATTAGATCTAGTGTAGACATTAGTAAGATATAAAGTGTTATGTGAGAACATTATTATTAGATCTAGCGTAGACATTAACATGATAGAAAGTGTCATGTGTGAACATTATCATTAGGTGTAGACTTTAACGTGATAGAAAGTGTCCGGTGTGAACATTATCCTTAGATCTAGTGTAGGCATTAACGTGATAGAAAGTGTCCGGTGTGAACATTATCCTTAGATCTAGTGTAGACATTAACGTGATAGAAAGTGTCATGTGTGAACATTATTATTAGAGCTAGTGTAGACATTAACATGATAGAAAGTGTCATGTGTGAACATTATCATTAGATCTGTCAACAACCAGTGTAGATAGATAAGATGTAGAAAGGACAAGTGTAGATTAAAAGTTAGATCAGCATTTTTAGTACAATCCACAACATGACTTGTGTGTGAACATTATTATTAGAGCTAGTGTAGACATTAGCAAGACATAAAGTGTCATGTGAGAACATTATTATTAGAGCTAGTGTAGACATTAACATGATAGAAAGTGTCATGTGTGAACGTTATTATTAGAGCTAGTGTAGACATTAACATGATAGAAAGTGCCATGTGAGAACATTATCATTAGATCTGTCAACAACCAGTGTAGATAGATAAGATGTAGAAAGCACAAGTCTAGATTAAAAGTTAGATCAGCATTTTTAGTACAATCCACAACATGACTTGTGTGTGAACATTATTATTAGAGCTAGTGTAGACAATAACGTGATAGAAAGTGTCATGTGAGAACATTATTATTAGAGCTAGTGTAGACATTAACATGATAGAAAGTGTCATGTGTGAACGTTATTATTAGAGCTAGTGTAGACATTAACGTGATAGAAAGTGTCATGTGAGAACATTATCATTAGAGCTAGTGTAGACATTAACATGATAGAAAGTGTCATGTGTGAACATTATCATTAGAGCTAGTGTAGACATTAGTAAGATATAAAGTGTCATGTGTGAACATTATCATTAGATCTAGTGTAGACATTAACATGATAGAAAGTGTCATGTGTGAACATTATTATTAGATCTAGTGTAGACATTAACATGATAGAAAGTGTCATGTGTGAACATTATGAAGTGTCATGTGTGAACATTATTATTAGATCTAGTGTAGACGTTAGCAAGATATAAAGTGTCATGTGTGAACATTATCATTAGATCTAGTGTAGACATTAGTAAGATATAAAGTGTTATGTGAGAACATTATTATTAGATCTAGTGTAGACATTAACATGATAGAAAGTGTCATGTGTGAACATTATCATTAGATCTAGTGTAGACATTAACGTGATAGAAAGTGTCCGGTGTGAACATTATCCTTAGATCTAGTGTAGACATTAACGTGATAGAAAGTGTCCGGTGTGAACATTATCCTTAGATCTAGTGTAGACATTAACGTGATAGAAAGTGTCATGTGTGAACATTATTATTAGAGCTAGTGTAGACATTAACATGATAGAAAGTGTCATGTGTGAACATTATCATTAGATCTGTCAACAACCAGTGTAGATAGATAAGATGTAGAAAGCACAAGTGTAGATTAAAAGTTAGATCAGCATTTTTAGTACAATCCACAACATGACTTGTGTGTGAACATTATTATTAGAGCTAGTGTAGACATTAGCAAGACATAAAGTGTCATGTGAGAACATTATTATTAGAGCTAGTGTAGACATTAACATGATAGAAAGTGTCATGTGTGAACGTTATTATTAGAGCTAGTGTAGACATTAACATGATAGAAAGTGCCATGTGAGAACATTATCATTAGAGCTGGTGTAGACATTAACATGATAGAAAGTGTCATGTGTGAACATTATCATTAGAGCTAGTGTAGACATTAGTAAGATATAAAGTGTCATGTGTGAACATTATCATTAGAGCTAGTGTAGACATTAACATGATAGAAAGTGTCATGTGTGAACATTATTATTAGATCTAGTGTAGACATTAACGTGATAGAAAGTGTCATGTGAGAACATTATTATTAGAGCTAGTGTAGACATTAACATGATAGAAAGTGTCATGTGTGAACATTATTATTAGAGCTAGTGTAGACATTAACATGATAGAAAGTGTCATGTGAGAACATTATCATTAGAGCTAGTGTAGACATTAACATGATAGAAAGTGTCATGTGTGAACATTATCATTAGATCTGTCAACAACCAGTGTAGATAGATAAGATGTAGAAAGCACAAGTCTAGATTAAAAGTTAGATCAGCATTTTTAGTACAATCCACAACATGACTTGTGTGTGAACATTATTATTAGAGCTAGTGTAGACATTAACGTGATAGAAAGTGTCATGTGAGAACATTATTATTAGAGCTAGTGTAGACATTAACATGATAGAAAGTGTCATGTGTGAACGTTATTATTAGAGCTAGTGTAGACATTAACGTGATAGAAAGTGTCATGTGAGAACATTATCATTAGAGCTAGTGTAGACATTAACATGATAGAAAGTGTCATGTGTGAACATTATCATTAGAGCTAGTGTAGACATTAGTAAGATATAAAGTGTCATGTGTGAACATTATCATTAGATCTAGTGTAGACATTAACATGATAGAAAGTGTCCGGTGTGAACATTATTATTAGATCTAGTGTAGACATTAACATGATAGAAAGTGTCATGTGTGAACATTATCATTAGAGCTAGTGTAGACATTAGTAAGATATAAAGTGTCATGTGAGAACATTATCATTAGAGCTAGTGTAGACATTAACATGATAGAAAGTGTCATGTGTGAACATTATTATTAGATCTAGTGTAGACGTTAGCAAGATATAAAGTGTCATGTGTGAACATTATCATTAGATCTAGTGTAGACATTAGTAAGATATAAAGTGTTATGTGAGAACATTATTATTAGATCTAGTGTAGACATTAACATGATAGAAAGTGTCATGTGTGAACATTATCATTACATCTAGTGTAGACATTAACGTGATAGAAAGTGTCCGGTGTGAACATTATCCTTAGATCTAGTGTAGACATTAACGTGATAGAAAGTGTCCGGTGTGAACATTATCCTTAGATCTAGTGTAGACATTAACGTGATAGAAAGTGTCATGTGTGAACATTATTATTAGAGCTAGTGTAGACATTAACATGATAGAAAGTGTCATGTGTGAGCATTATCATTAGATCTGTCAACAACCAGTGTAGATAGATAAGATGTAGAAAGGACAAGTGTAGATTAAAAGTTAGATCAGCATTTTTAGTACAATCCACAACATGACTTGTGTGTGAACATTATTATTAGAGCTAGTGTAGACATTAGCAAGACATAAAGTGTCATGTGAGAACATTATTATTAGAGCTAGTGTAGACATTAACATGATAGAAAGTGTCATGTGTGAACGTTATTATTAGAGCTAGTGTAGACATTAACATGATAGAAAGTGCCATGTGAGAACATTATCATTAGAGCTGGTGTAGACATTAACATGATAGAAAGTGTCATGTGTGAACATTATCATTAGAGCTAGTGTAGACATTAGTAAGATATAAAGTGTCATGTGTGAACATTATCATTAGATCTAGTGTAGACATTAGTAAGATATAAAGTGTTATGTGAGAACATTATTATTAGATCTAGTGTAGACATTAACATGATAGAAAGTGTCATGTGTGAACATTATCATTAGATCTAGTGTAGACATTAACGTGATATAAAGTGTCCGGTGTGAACATTATCATTAGATCTAGTGTAGACATTAACGTGATAGAAAGTGTCATGTGTGAACATTATTATTAGAGCTAGTGTAGACATTAACATGATAGAAAGTGTCATGTGTGAACATTATCATTAGATCTGTCAACAACCAGTGTAGATAGATAAAATGTAGAAAGGACAAGTCTAGATTAAAAGTTAGATAAGCATTTTTAGTACAATCCACAACATGACTTGTGTGTGAACATTATTATTAGAGCTAGTGTAGACATTAACGTGATAGAAAGTGTCATGTGAGAACATTATCATTAGAGCTAGTGTAGACATTAACATGATAGAAAGTGTCATGTGTGAACATTATCATTAGAGCTAGTGTAGACATTAGTAAGATATAAAGTGTCATGTGTGAACATTATCATTAGAGCTAGTGTAGACATTAACATGATAGAAAGTGTCATGTGTGAACATTATTATTAGATCTAGTGTAGACATTAACGTGATAGAAAGTGTCATGTGAGAACATTATTATTAGAGCTAGTGTAGACATTAACATGATAGAAAGTGTCATGTGTGAACATTATTATTAGAGCTAGTGTAGACATTAACATGATAGAAAGTGTCATGTGTGAACATTATTATTAGATCTAGTGTAGACATTAACGTGATAGAAAGTGTCCGGTGTGAACATTATCCTTAGATCTAGTGTAGACATTAACGTGATAGAAAGTGTCATGTGTGAACATTATTATAGAGCTAGTGTAGGGTGTCCGGTTAGCGCAATCGATAGGCGGTTGGCTTACCACGACAACAGCCGGGGTTCGTACCCTGGCGAGGACACCTGGGTTTTACTAATTCCCTAAAAATTAGTACCTCTGAAGTCGGAGTAAATCTGCCTGCATGGCGAGGGGCATCCTGTAATGGGATAAAACAGACTTTACACGCAAAATTCAGTCCCACAAAATTGAGTGGGTGGGACTTCGTCAGAGGTCAAAAGCTGACGAAAGCGAACGAACGAAGAGCTAGTGTAGACATTAACATGATAGAAAGTGTCATGTGTGAACATTATTATTAGATCTAGTGTAGACATTAACGTGATAGAAAGTGTCATGTGAGAACATTATTATTAGAGCTAGTGTAGACATTAACATGATAGAAAGTGTCATGTGTGAACATTATTATTAGAGCTAGTGTAGACATTAATATGATAGAAAGTGTCATGTGTGAACATTATTATTAGAGCTAGTGTAGACATTAACATGATATAAAGTGTCATGTGTGAACATTATCATTAGATCTAGTGTAGACATTAGTAAGATATAAAGTGTTATGTGAGAACATTATCATTAGAGCTAGTGTAGACATTAACATGATAGAAAGTGTCATGTGTGAACATTATCATTAGATCTGTCAACAACCAGTGTAGATAGATAAGATGTAGAAAGCACAAGTCTAGATTAAAAGTTAGATCAGCATTTTTAGTACAATCCACAACATGACTTGTGTGTGAACATTATTATTAGAGCTAGTGTAGACATTAACGTGATAGAAAGTGTCATGTGAGAACATTATTATTAGAGCTAGTGTAGACATTAACATGATAGAAAGTGTCATGTGTGAACGTTATTATTAGAGCTAGTGTAGACATTAACGTGATAGAAAGTGTCATGTGAGAACATTATCATTAGAGCTAGTGTAGACATTAACATGATAGAAAGTGTCATGTGTGAACATTATCATTAGAGCTAGTGTAGACATTAGTAAGATATAAAGTGTCATGTGTGAACATTATCATTAGATCTAGTGTAGACATTAACATGATAGAAAGTGTCCGGTGTGAACATTATTATTAGATCTAGTGTAGACATTAACATGATAGAAAGTGTCATGTGTGAACATTATCATTAGAGCTAGTGTAGACATTAGTAAGATATAAAGTGTCATGTGAGAACATTATCATTAGAGCTAGTGTAGACATTAACATGATAGAAAGTGTCATGTGTGAACATTATTATTAGATCTAGTGTAGACGTTAGCAAGATATAAAGTGTCATGTGTGAACATTATCATTAGATCTAGTGTAGACATTAGTAAGATATAAAGTGTTATGTGAGAACATTATTATTAGATCTAGTGTAGACATTAACATGATAGAAAGTGTCATGTGTGAACATTATCATTACATCTAGTGTAGACATTAACGTGATAGAAAGTGTCCGGTGTGAACATTATCCTTAGATCTAGTGTAGACATTAACGTGATAGAAAGTGTCCGGTGTGAACATTATCCTTAGATCTAGTGTAGACATTAACGTGATAGAAAGTGTCATGTGTGAACATTATTATTAGAGCTAGTGTAGACATTAACATGATAGAAAGTGTCATGTGTGAACATTATCATTAGATCTGTCAACAACCAGTGTAGATAGATAAGATGTAGAAAGGACAAGTGTAGATTAAAAGTTAGATCAGCATTTTTAGTACAATCCACAACATGACTTGTGTGTGAACATTATTATTAGAGCTAGTGTAGACATTAGCAAGACATAAAGTGTCATGTGAGAACATTATTATTAGAGCTAGTGTAGACATTAACATGATAGAAAGTGTCATGTGTGAACGTTATTATTAGAGCTAGTGTAGACATTAACATGATAGAAAGTGCCATGTGAGAACATTATCATTAGAGCTGGTGTAGACATTAACATGATAGAAAGTGTCATGTGTGAACATTATCATTAGAGCTAGTGTAGACATTAGTAAGATATAAAGTGTCATGTGTGAACATTATCATTAGATCTAGTGTAGACATTAGTAAGATATAAAGTGTTATGTGAGAACATTATTATTAGATCTAGTGTAGACATTAACATGATAGAAAGTGTCATGTGTGAACATTATCATTAGATCTAGTGTAGACATTAACGTGATATAAAGTGTCCGGTGTGAACATTATCATTAGATCTAGTGTAGACATTAACGTGATAGAAAGTGTCATGTGTGAACATTATTATTAGAGCTAGTGTAGACATTAACATGATAGAAAGTGTCATGTGTGAACATTATCATTAGATCTGTCAACAACCAGTGTAGATAGATAAAATGTAGAAAGGACAAGTCTAGATTAAAAGTTAGATAAGCATTTTTAGTACAATCCACAACATGACTTGTGTGTGAACATTATTATTAGAGCTAGTGTAGACATTAACGTGATAGAAAGTGTCATGTGAGAACATTATCATTAGAGCTAGTGTAGACATTAACATGATAGAAAGTGTCATGTGTGAACATTATCATTAGAGCTAGTGTAGACATTAGTAAGATATAAAGTGTCATGTGTGAACATTATCATTAGAGCTAGTGTAGACATTAACATGATAGAAAGTGTCATGTGTGAACATTATTATTAGATCTAGTGTAGACATTAACGTGATAGAAAGTGTCATGTGAGAACATTATTATTAGAGCTAGTGTAAACATTAACATGATAGAAAGTGTCATGTGTGAACATTATTATTAGAGCTAGTGTAGACATTAACATGATAGAAAGTGTCATGTGTGAACATTATTATTAGATCTAGTGTAGACATTAACGTGATAGAAAGTGTCCGGTGTGAACATTATCCTTAGATCTAGTGTAGACATTAACGTGATAGAAAGTGTCATGTGTGAACATTATTATAGAGCTAGTGTAGGGTGTCCGGTTAGCGCAATCGATAGGCGGTTGGCTTACCACGACAACAGCCGGGGTTCGTACCCTGGCGAGGACACCTGGGTTTTACTAATTCCCTAAAAATTAGTACCTCTGAAGTCGGAGTAAATCTGCCTGCATGGCGAGGGGCATCCTGTAATGGGATAAAACAGACTTTACACGCAAAATTCAGTCCCACAAAATTGAGTGGGTGGGACTTCGTCAGAGGTCAAAAGCTGACGAAAGCGAACGAACGAAGAGCTAGTGTAGACATTAACATGATAGAAAGTGTCATGTGTGAACATTATTATTAGATCTAGTGTAGACATTAACGTGATAGAAAGTGTCATGTGAGAACATTATTATTAGAGCTAGTGTAGACATTAACATGATAGAAAGTGTCATGTGTGAACATTATTATTAGAGCTAGTGTAGACATTAATATGATAGAAAGTGTCATGTGTGAACATTATTATTAGAGCTAGTGTAGACATTAACATGATATAAAGTGTCATGTGTGAACATTATCATTAGATCTAGTGTAGACATTAGTAAGATATAAAGTGTTATGTGAGAACATTATTATTAGATCTAGCGTAGACATTAACATGATAGAAAGTGTCATGTGTGAACATTATCATTAGGTGTAGACTTTAACGTGATAGAAAGTGTCCGGTGTGAACATTATCCTTAGATCTAGTGTAGGCATTAACGTGATAGAAAGTGTCCGCTGTGAACATTATCCTTAGATCTAGTGTAGACATTAACGTGATAGAAAGTGTCATGTGTGAACATTATTATTAGAGCTAGTGTAGACATTAACATGATAGAAAGTGTCATGTGTGAACATTATCATTAGATCTGTCAACAACCAGTGTAGATAGATAAGATGTAGAAAGGACAAGTGTAGATTAAAAGTTAGATCAGCATTTTTAGTACAATCCACAACATGACTTGTGAGTGAACATTATTATTAGAGCTAGTGTAGACATTAGCAAGATATAAAGTGTCATGTGAGAACATTATTATTAGAGCTAGTGTAGACATTAACATGATAGAAAGTGTCATGTGTGAACGTTATTATTAGAGCTAGTGTAGACATTAACATGATAGAAAGTGTCATGTGAGAACATTATCATTAGAGCTAGTGTAGACATTAACATGATAGAAAGTGTCATGTGTGAACATTATCATTAGAGCTAGTGTAGACATTAGTAAGATATAAAGTGTCATGTGTGAACATTATCATTAGAGCTAGTGTAGACATTAACATGATAGAAAGTGTCATGTGTGAACATTATTATTAGATCTAGTGTAGACATTAACGTGATAGAAAGTGTCATGTGAGAACATTATTATTAGAGCTAGTGTAGACATTAACATGATAGAAAGTGTCATGTGTGAACATTATTATTAGAGCTAGTGTAGACATTAACATGATAGAAAGTGTCATGTGTGAACATTATTATTAGAGCTAGTGTAGACATTAACATGATAGAAAGTGTCATGTGTGAACATTATCATTAGATCTAGTGTAGACATTAGTAAGATATAAAGTGTTATGTGAGAACATTATTATTAGATCTAGTGTAGACATTAACATGATAGAAAGTGTCATGTGTGAACATTATCATTAGATCTAGTGTAGACATTAACGTGATAGAAAGTGTCCGGTGTGAACATTATCCTTAGATCTAGTGTAGACATTAACGTGATAGAAAGTGTCATGTGTGAACATTATCCTTAGATCTAGTGTAGACATTAACGTGATAGAAAGTGTCATGTGTGAACATTATTATAGAGCTAGTGTAGGGTGTCCGGTTAGCGCAATCGATAGGCGGTTGGCTTACCACGACAACAGCCGGGGTTCGTACCCTGGCGAGGACACCTGGGTTTTACTAATTCCCTAAAAATTAGTACCTCTGAAGTCGGAGTAAATCTGCCTGCATGGCGAGTGGCATCCTGTAATGGGATAAAACAGACTTTACACGCAAAATTCAGTCCCACAAAATTGAGTGGGTGGGACTTCGTCAGAGGTCAAAAGCTGACGAAAGCGAACGAACGAAGAGCTAGTGTA
Organism: Megaustenia siamemsis; assembly: GCA_032433765.1. Taxonomy (NCBI): domain Eukaryota; kingdom Metazoa; phylum Mollusca; class Gastropoda; order Stylommatophora; family Ariophantidae; genus Megaustenia; species Megaustenia siamemsis. The sequence goes on from JAVIAB010000092.1 coordinate 402,148, forward strand.
GACATTAACATGATAGAAAGTGTCATGTGTGAACATTATCATTAGATCTGTCAACAACCAGTGTAGATAGATAAGATGTAGAAAGGACAAGTGTAGATTAAAAGTTAGATCAGCATTTTTAGTACAATCCACAACATGACTTGTGTGTGAACATTATTATTAGAGCTAGTGTAGACATTAGCTAGATATAAAGTGTCATGTGAGAACATTATTATTAGAGCTAGTGTAGACATTAACATGATAGAAAGTGTCATGTGTGAACGTTATTATTAGAGCTAGTGTAGACATTAACATGATAGAAAGTGTCATGTGAGAACATTATCATTAGAGCTGGTGTAGACATTAACATGATAGAAAGTGTAATGTGTGAACATTATCATTAGAGCTAGTGTAGACATTAGTAAGATATAAAGTGTCATGTGTGAACATTATCATTAGATCTAGTGTAGACATTAGTAAGATATAAAGTGTTATGTGAGAACATTATTATTAGAGCTAGTGTAGACATTAACATGATAGAAAGTGTCATGTGTGAACAATATCATTAGATCTAGTGTAGACATTAGTAAGATATAAAGTGTTATGTGTGAACATTATTATTAGAGCTAGTGTAGACATTAGCAAGATAGAAAGTGTCATGTATGAACACTATCATTAGAGCTAGTGTAGACATTAGTAAGATAGAAAGTGTCACATGTGAACATTATTATTAGAGCTAAAGTAGACATTAGTAAGATAGAAAGTGTCACGTGTGAACATTATTATTAGAGCTAAAGTAGACATTAGCAAAATAGAAAGTGTCATGTGTGAACATTATTATTAGAGCTAGTGTAGACATTAGTAAGATATAAAGTGTTATGTGTGAACATTATTATTAGAGCTAGTGTAGACATTAGTAAGATAGAAAGTGTCACGTGTTCGTTCGTTCGTTCGCTTTCGTCAGCTTTGACCTCTGACGAAGTCCCACCCACTCAATTTTGTGGGACTGAATTTTGCGTGTAAAGTCTGTTTTATCCCATTACAGGATGCCCCTCGCCATGCAGGCAGATTTACTCCGACTTCAGAGGTACTAATTTTTAGGGAATTAGTAAAACCCAGGTGTCCTCGCCAGGGTACGAACCCCGGCTGTTGCCGTGGTAAGCCAACCGCCTATCGATTGCGCTAACCGGACACCCAGTGTCACGTGTGAACATTATTATTAGAGCTAAAGTAGACATTAGCAAAATAGAAAGTGTCATGTGTGAACATTATCATTAGAGCTAGAGTAGACATTAGCAAGATATAAAGTGTCATGTGTGAACATTATTATTAGAGCTAGTGTAGACATTAGTAAGATAGAAAGTGTCATGTGTGAACATTACCATTTGAGCTAGATTAGACATTAGTAATTTAGAAAGAAACAAAGTTGAACGCATTCGAAAATAAATGTCTAAGGAAAATACTTGGTATAGAATGGAACGAATTCAAAACAAACGAGGAAATTAGAGAAATCGCCAATCAACCACTAATATCTTCAGTAATAAAGAAAAGACGATGGTCATACGTTGGACATGTGATGAGAAGAGATAATAATCGAATAGCAAAGCAAGCCCTCACATGGGAAACAACAGGTAAAAGAAAAAGAGGAAGACCCAGGGAGACACTGAGAAGAACATTGATGAGAGAGGCAAGAGCAGCAGGAATCGGCTCCCTTAATGAGATAGAACTGCTTGCACAGAACAGAGACAGATGGCAAGATTTGATAAAATATCTTTAAAAGAAAACTGCTAGAACAAAAATTCATATAGGAGAAGGTGTATCTTGGTCTACGCCCTATGGGCCGGTTACGGCTCGAAAGGTCAATAGATAGATAGATAGAATTTAGAAAGTGTCATGTGTGAACATTATCATTAGAGCTAGTGTAGACATTAGTAAGATATAAAGTGTCACGTGAGAACATTATTATTAGAGCTAGTGTAGACATTAACATGATAGAAAGTGTCATGTGAGAACATTATCATTAGATCTAGTGTAGGCATTAGCAAGATATAAAGTGTCATGTGTGAACATTATTATTAGAACTAGTGTAGACATTAGTAAGATAGAAAGTGTCATGTGTGAACATTATCATTTGAGCTAGAGTAGACATTAGCAAGATATAAAGTGTCATGTGTGAACATTATCATTAGAGCTATACTAGGTATTAGCAAAATAGAAAGAGTCATGTGTGAACATTCTTATTAGAGCTAGAGTAGACATTAGTAAGATAGAATAGAATGTGTCATGTGTGAACATTATCATTAGAGTTAGTGAGGATATTGGCGAGATAGAAAGTGTCATGTGATTATCATTAGAGCTAGAGTAGACATTAGTAAGATATAAAGTGTCATGTGTGAACATTATTATTTGTAGTAGGAAACTCTTTGTACAGAGCTTCGCAGCAGGAGGCAATCTGATCATCAGAAGAAGACCCCCCGTCGAGCAAGTGTTTCGGCCCTTTAGCTTCTTGACACTCTAGGGGAGGTGGGCCCGCCTGGGTCATGACTTCCAGGCGTCGACCTCCTGCCGCATTGCCTCTAAGGCTTACACCGTATGTTCGGCACAAACTAACTAAACGTAATACACAAAACTTTCTAAAATAGCTTACCTAAACTAAGCTTATGTTCGGCACAAAATAACTATCACTTAATACACAAAACACTCGAAAATAGATTACCTAACTTAAGGTTTACATTTCATGAGCTATAGTAGACATTAGTAATATAGAAAGTAGGGAACAGGCAAATAATTGCAATGCTGCAGTAAAGCTGGTAGCAAGGAGCCAGTGATGGGGAGTGTTAGACACTCCAAAGTATGGTGACAGCTTTACAAAAAAGGAACACAACACAATACTGACATTTCAGCCTGTGGCCTTCTTCAGAAAACAGGGACAACGACAACAAACGATGAAGCACAATTATCTATAACTACATGGCAGATGATCAGGAGAAATGGAGAGGTGGACAGAAAGGAAGAGAAGAGAGTAGGATGTAGAAATAAGAAAGGAGGCTACATGAGGGGAGGTAGGATTAGTGTCAAGATGTGTAGAATAGAAGGATAGGAAAAATGAGGAAGAGATAGAAATGATAATAGTACAATGTGGGTAAATATATTGTAAAACGTATAAGAAAAATCAAACACTTAGCTAAGATAACTTGACTGTCCGCCGTGAAGCAATCGAACCAAATGGACACAAGGGAGGCCAAGAACAGGATAGTTGGAGAAACAATAGAGAGGGGTGGAAGGGGGTAGATTAGGAGGATGGGGGGAGAAGAAATGGCGGGTAGCCAGACTTGTGTAACAACACTAGTAGAAATAATAAAGAAAAAGGCCCTAACAGCGGCTCAGGTACGGCATGTCAGCGACCAGACAAAAGGGCGGGAGGAGTAGAAGATAATAGGTCCCATAAAATAAATGGGGCCTAACAGGGGGGGGGGGGGGATCCAAACAAAGGAATCAGAGGAGCAAAAGACGAGGGAGAGAACTGGGGGATGAGCAATAGAGGTAGTCTATGTTGGGCTAAAAATATCAGGATGGAGAGATGAGAGGAAATAATAACCAGGGGAAGAGAAATAGAGAGGAAGACTAAGAATAAGGTATGGGTAAAGTGGACAGGAGGAGAGGCGGTGGGTCAGGAGTGAATAGAGGGGGAGTCCAAAAGAAGTGGTGTACTAGAGGGAATGTAAGCAGGAGTAGTGCCTAGAGAGGTAGAGAAGTAGGGAAACGGAGAGACTATAGGGGGATACAAAGAGAGGTGGAGAGAGGTAGAGAAGTAGGGAAACGGAGAGACTGGAGAGGGATACAAAGTGAGGCGGAGAAAGAGTGTAGGAGATGAACAGACAAGTGGAGTCCTAGAAGAGGGCTGAGAGTAGACAGGCTGGAATAATGAGGTAGTGAGGTTGTGACATCAGAGAAAAGAGAATACTAGGAGTGTATAAATAGAGGGGAGTAGGAAGTGCACATCAGGGGAGGAGAGGTAATAGGTAGGAGGAGAGGCGGTGGGTCAGGAGTGAATAGGCAGAGGGAGTCAGAAAGAAGAGGGGTAATAGAGGGAGGGTATGCAGGAGGTAGTGAAGTAGGGAAATGGAGAGATTAAGAAGATAAAAACAGAGGTGGAGTAAGTGGAGCTGAGAAACAGATAAGTGGAGGCTTAAGAGAAAAAGGGGGAAGGGGGGGGGGGGGAAATGGGAATACGAATACTAAGGGTAGAGAAGTGGTGACACAAGAGAATAGAGGATACTAGGAGTGTATATATAAGGGAGAGTAAGAAGAATACACCAGAGGAGGAGAGATAATATAGTGATAAGGAAGAGATGAACACATAAGAAGTAGGCAGAGAGAGGGGGGCGAGAAGGGATAGGCAGGGAGCAGACCAACATAGAGGTGAGAAAGGAAGAAGAGTGCACGGGAGGGAAGAACAGATGTAGAGGGGTCCTCAGAGGGATAGGGATACATTAATGCCACGGGGGGTGAGGCAACCAAAATGAGCGATCAGGCGGTTCTCAAGAGTGAGACAACTATGGTAATCAGAAGAGCAAGATATAAGGCCAGTGACCAAGACATCAGCCTTCCCCCGATGGCCCCTCGAGTTGAAGTGGGCTGCTACAGGAGTGCCAGCTTCTCGGGTGATGTCATGTAAATGTTCACGGCACCTATCGCCGATACGTCGACCAGACTGACCGATGTAGGTCAACTTACATCGCTGACAGATGATGGCATAAATGATGTTGCGCGATGTGCAAGTGAATCCCTCTCTGATCTCGAAAGGACCATTAGTTAAGAGGACAGTGTCGGTCTGGAGAACGTGGTCACAAGTTTTACATACTCTACGGTTGCAGCGGATAGTGCCTCAATGGCTAAGGGGGGGGCAGCAGGAAGACGGCCCCTGACAAGAAAGTCACGGAGGTTCCGGTCACATCTAAAGGCCACCAGTTGTGGGTCAGGGAAGAGCAGACGAGTAGTAGGGTCAGATCGGAGAATGGAGAGGTAGCGGTGGATGGTCCTAATCACAGCGTAGTGGTGAGGGTGATAGGTGAGGGCGAGTACTACACTATCCAAGGGGGGGATGAGTAGAGAGTGTAAGAGCAGACTAACAGGAAAAGAGTAGACATTAGCAAGATAGAAAGTGTCATGTGTGAACATTATTATTAGAGCTAGTGTAGACATTAGTAAGATAGACAGAAAGTATTATGTGTGAACATTATCATTAGAGCTAGAGTAGACATTAGCAAGATGAATGGATGGATGCATTCACCCGATGACTAAAGTATTCTAGAGTATTCGTAGACTGCAGACTTCCTCTTCGTCATCCGCCCTTAAAAGGACGTGTCTGCGTTGCGTTGTAGTTTGCAGTGTAACACTGTGATATTTGCGCCTTTCAGCCCAACACATCCGACTTCAGCACGACTTTTTTGAGTACCGGGTTATCTTCCCTCTTCGATCCCTGCTCGCTTGGCCAGACTAGACAGGTTAGTCTGTTACTGGAGGCACCGTGGAGAGGTGGAGTAGGGTCTGGATGGTTCTGGTTCACCGATCCTGGCGCAAGCCATCAGCTATGAGTCGCTGACAACTTCCAGCTCTGGTGCTGGGAGGCGTGCCTTCGCCTCCATTAGCAAGATAGAAAGTGTCATGTGTGAACATTATCATTAGAGGGGCTAGTGTAGACATTAGTAAGATAGAAAGTGTCATATGTGAACATTAACATTAGAGCTAGTGTAGACATAAAGCCGCCTTGCACACCTAGCCTGCTCACGTGGCGGCCTCCTCTCATTCATCTACCACCCTACACAGTTATCTTGATGCTCTCCTACCTCACTCTAACTAGTGGTTGTCAATGACTTCAGCCACAAGCACTCAACGCAGCCCTGCTGCCACTTACAATGTTGGGCGATTTGGGTTCCACTTCCCCTCTCCGATATGGTTGACTAATGGAGAATCGAAAGGAAATAGGAACGAAATAAAAATAGCTACATGGAACATTAGGACCTTATACCAACAAGGAAAACTAGAAAATCTTATGGTAGAAGCAGAACGATTAAACATAGATATCTTAGGCATATCAGAAACAAGATGGAAGGAAAGTCGATACATACAAGACGATAAATATACATTTATATATTCAGGTAACACAAAAGAACATCAAAGAGGAGTAGGCATTCTAATAAACGAGAGCTACAAAAATATATAAATACTCAATTAAAATATAATGATAGGAATATACTAATAAGAATGAAGGCAAAACCATTCGACATAGCAATAATACAGACATACGCACCTACTCAAGACTATACAGACGAACAAATAGAGGCATACTATGAAGATCTAAACACAGTTATGAAGCAAGTGAAATCATCAGACATCTTGATTATAATGGGTGATATGAACGCTAAAGTAGGAAAAGGTAAATATAAGACCATAATAGGAAATCATGGTCTAGGAAAAAGGAATAACAGAGGAGAAAGATTAATACAATTTTGTGATGAAAACAGACTGATAATATGCAACACCTTCTTTGAGCAAGAGAAAAGGAAATTATACACATGGAAAAGCCCTGGAGACAAGAAGAGAAATCAAATAGATTACATAATGATAAAAGACAGATTCAGGAACAGCGTCAAGAAAGCCAAAACCTACCCAGGAGCAGATATTAATTCAGACCACAATCCTGTAATGATAAAAATTAAAATCAAATTAAAGAGAAGCAAACAAAAAACTAATTCAGCAACACCAATAGATATAACAGCGTTAAACCAGAAAGATGTAAAAGAAATTTATACTGTACAAGTAAAGAACACACATCAGAAGCTACTAGAAGAGGGGATTGAGCAGTACAGAAGTGAAAATCCTGAGGAAAAAGTCACAACAAAATGGCAATGCATAAAAAAAAGCATGCAAGAATCCTGCAACACCTTGCCCAAAAAGGAAAGTAACAAAAATCAAAAATGGATAACTGACAAAATCTTAGAAAAAATGGAAGAAAGAAGACAAGCGAAAAACACTGCCAGATACAAGGATATAGACAATGAAATACGGAGAATGTGCAAAAAGGCAAAAGAAGACTGGCTCAACAAAAGATGTCTAGAAGTCGAAACTATGGAAAGTAAACAAAACTTAAGAGAGATGCACACAGAAATAAAGAGGATGACGAATAAAGACAAAAAAGCTACAGGAAATGGATGTATTGCAAACAAAGAGGGAAGAATGCTAACAGACAACAAAGATATAATAGATAGATGGCAAGAATATATATCAGAATTATTTAATGGCGAAAGGGACAAAAAGCCAGACATAAAATGTACATACAACTATAAAATCCTGAAATCTGAAGTAGAAAAAGCTATAAAAACAATGAAAAAGGGAAAAGCAGCAGGGCCTGACAATATACAAATAGAGATGATACAGGCTCTAGAAGAGTTTGGCGTCGAAGTGATCACAGACATATGCAATGACATATACCATACAGGATACATACCAAACGATCTAAAAACATAAACTTTCATTGCATTGCCTAAAAAGAATGGTGCAGTTGAATGCAGTGACTTCAGAACAATAAGCCTAATGAGCCAGGTAACAAAAATTTTACTAAAAGTTATACAGGGAAGGATTCAGAATAAAATCAATACTGAATTAGACGAGCAACAATTTGGATTCAGGAAAAACAGTGGGACAAAAGAAGCCATATTCAGCATGAGAACATTGATTGAAAAGTACACAGAAGTAAACAAACCAAAATATGCCTGCTTTATAGACTACATCAAAGCTTTCGATAGAATACACCATAACCAACTTATAGACTGCCTAAAGGATATAAATCTAGACGACACAGACATACGACAAATATGTAATTTGTACTGGGAGCAAACAGCAATAATAAGATATAACAAGGAGAACTCTACACCCATGGACATAAAAAGAGGAGTAAGACAAGGATGCATCCTATCACCAAGCTTGTTCAATCTATACACTGAGCAAATCTTTAAAAACATCTCAGAGATACCAGGCCTAAACATTAATGGAAAGATAATCAATAACCTAAGACATGCTGATGATACTGTTCTACTAGCAGAAAATCCTAAAGACCTACAACAATTGCTTAATGTGATAAACATAACAAGCAAAAAATATGGACTAGAAATGAATATCAAAAATACTAAAACTATGATCATAAACAAAGAAAATTCTCAAGACCCACAATTAAATATCACAGTTGAGGGAATACATCTGGAGACAGTCCAGAGTTACAACTACCTAGGACATACTATAACCAATGATGGAAAATGCAAAACTGAAATAAACAAAAGAATAGGTATGGCAAAAAGTAATTTTAATGCCATGAAAAATATACTAACAACAAAACAAATATCAACAGGGCTGAAACTAAGAATGGCAAAATGTTACATCTTCTCAATATTCCTGTATGATGCAGTAACAAGGACATTAGACAAGAAAACAGAACAGAAAATTGAAGCCTTTGAAATATGGATTTATAGAAGAATAGGTAGAATTGGATGGAAACAAAAGATAACAAACGATAAAGTTTTAAAACAACTGAAAATAAAAAGAGAACTACTAAATACAATTAAGACAAGACAAATGAAATTTTTGGGGCATGTTAAAAGACACAACAGCCTACTAAAAGTAATATTGGAAGGAAAAATACAAGGTAAAAGAGGCAGAGGCAGACCAAGACTAACATGGACGAGTAACATCAAAAGATAGTCAAGTCAATCTATGACAGCCTGCACCATCAAATCAAGAAACAGAGTAGAATGGCGATCCATGGTAGCCAACCTTCGTTGCGGAGAAGGCACACGATGATGATGATGAATGGAGAATCATACTCCATCTCGTGCCCTGTCTTAATGACCAGGACCCCTGCGAGTCATTGCTACGACTTGACATTAACTGTTCGTTGTACTAGGTCACCACTACACTATCCTATTTGCTTCTCTTGAAACTGAGTGACTACTCACGACTTGACAATTACTGTTCGTTGTACTATAACGCAACTACATTATATGATTGCTTCTCTTGAAGCTGAGTGACTACTCACGACTTGACAATAACTGTTCGTTGTACTATAACGCAACTACATTATATGATTGCTTCTCTTGAAGCTGAGTGACTACTCACGACTTGACAATAACTGTTCGTTGTACTATAACGCAACTACATTATATGATTGCTTCTCTTGAAGCTGAGTGACTACTCACGACTTGACAATAACTGTTCGTTGTACTTTGACACAACTACATTATATGATTGCTTATCTTGAAGCTGAGTGACTACTCACGACTTGACAATAACTGTTCGTTGTACTTTGACACAACTACATAATATGATTGCTTCTCTTGAAGCTAACTTAGTGACTACTCACGACTTGACAATAACTGTTCGTTGTACTTTGACACAACTACATTATATGATTGCGTATCTTGAAGCTGAGTGACTACTCACGACTTGACAATAACTGTTCGTTGTACTTTGACACAACTACATTATATGATTGCTTCTCTTGAAGCTAACTTAGTGACTACTCACGACTTGACAATAACTGTTCGTTGTACTATAACACAACTACATTATATGATTGCTTATCTTGAAGCTGAGTGACTACTCACGACTTGACAATAACTGTTCGTTGTACTTTGACACAACTACATAATATGATTGCTTCTCTTGAAGCTAACTTAGTGACTACTCACGACTTGACAATAACTGTTCGTTGTACTTTGACACAACTACATTATATGATTGCGTATCTTGAAGCTGAGTGACTACTCACGACTTGACAATAACTGTTCGTTGTACTTTGACACAACTACATTATATGATTGCTTCTCTTGAAGCTAACTTAGTGACTACTCACGACTTGACAATAACTTTTCGTTGTTATTAACTCATACCCTATCCTGTCCTTACTATCTACCTTTCTACATACCAGTGCTCTTGAAACCAATCCGTTCCTTGCCGCTTCCACACACCAACTAACTTCTGGATCGCTCCTTGATTGGACTAACTCTCCCTGATTCCCGGTACCGGCTGTAACATGAACACACAAACTGTCCATATTGAATCCTCGCTACCTCTCGAATGAGACTACCGCTCTCTCCTTTGTTCTACCTTTTCTCTTCCCAACCAATCACCTACCCTGTTAAAATTTTCGCCTCGTTCTTGCATTGTCCCACAATTCTCGTGATTCACCATGTGTTCACTTTCTTAACTTTCCACGTGGATTCCCCTTGATTCTATGTTACTCACCTTCTTATCTCCCCTTTATTTCTAACTACCTCACTCCACTTGTCTTACTCTTATTTTATCATTGCTACCTCCCTGCTTTACACCTTCTTATCTCCCTTTGATTTCTTACTACCTCACTCCCCTTGTCTTACTCTTATTTTATCACTGCTACCTCCTGCTTTACATTAGCAAGATAGAAAGTGTCATGTGTGAACATTCTTATTAGAGCTAGAGTAGACATTAGTAAGATAGAATAGAAAGTGTCATGTGTGAGCATTATAATTAGAGCTAGTGTAGATATTAGCAAGATAGAAAGTGTCATGTGTTAACATTATCATTAGAGCTAGTGTAGACATTAGTAAGATAGAAAGTGTCATGTGTGAACATTATCATTAGAGCTAGTGTAGACATTAGCAAGATAGAAAGTGTCATGTGTGAACATTATCATTAGAGCTAGTGTAGACATTAGCAAGATAGAAAGTGTCATGTGTGAACATTATCATTAGAGCTAGTGTAGACATTAGTAAGATAGAAAGTGTCATGTGTGAACATTATCATTAGAGCTAGTGTAGACATTAGCAAGATAGAAAGTGTCATGTGTGAACATTATCATTAGAGCTAGTGTAGACATTAGTAAGATAGAAAGTGTCATGTGTGAACATTATCATTAGAGCTAGTGTAGACATTAGTAAGATAGAAAGTGTCATGTGTGAACATTATCATTAGAGCTAGTGTAGACATTAGTAAGATAGAAAGTGTCATGTGTGAACATTATCATTAGAGCTAGTGTAGACATTAGCAACATAGCTAGAAAGTGAAAAGCGTTAATATTTCAATCAGTACAGGATTTTATTAATCACTTTAAAAGATTGTCTACTAGAATCAGTTTAGAAATTCATGTATCTTGGATCTACAATTATGCCAACCGCTTCTCTTGATGATGAAATAAACAGTCGAATTGGTAAGGCAGCTATGACATTCGGCAAACTCACATAAAGGGCCTGGGACAACACAAAACTAACACTGAAGTCCAAACTCTTAATATATCAAACTTGTGTGCTTAGCACACTATTATATGGATCTGAAACCTGGACAACATACTCAAATCACAAAAAAAAAGACTAAATGTCTTCCACATGCGATGTCTCCACAGAATAATGCACATCTAATGGCAGGACAAAATAACCAACTTAACTGTCCTGCAACACGCTAAGACCTCAACAATCATGTCAATGCTCAGAAGCCGAAAACTAAAATGGCTGGGGCAAGTCCAGCGAATGCATCCCCAGGATAATACTATATGGTGAACTAACACATGGAAAAAGACAAATCAGCAGACCTAAACTACGATATAGAGATATCTGTAAATCATCTCTGAATGACTTCTCTCCATCTGTGAAACTGACTGGGAACATCTGGCAAGTGATCGCACATCATGGAGAGCATGTATAAGGAATGGTATAATATCATTTGTGACTGCTAAGGCAAAACTTAGAAGAGAAAAGACTCATAGAAAAGGATGGAAAACCCTGAGGATCAGTGGGCCTGACTTATTCATTCCTTGGCCCCTTGTGTTTGTCAAACATTGGAAGAATTAGCCACGAGAGAAGCTGTTCGATAAAAACAAATCCTCAAAAAATTACACAAAAGCCTCCACTAGACCATCTGACAAGACGGAAAGGGTCATACAATACAGGATTCAAGCAGTCATCCAGACCGCCAAGTAGTATTGGCTTTTGTAGAGATGTGGTGATCCTATAAATATGAAATTGTATTCACATGAAACAAGTCCACCATGCTGTAAAATAGAACATTAATAAATATGTTAATGGTGTTACTGATCACCTCAGGCGTTTCTCTATTATCAGCAGCACAAAAGACATAGGTTTTAAAAATGTGAACGAGAGAACGAAGGAATGTGTTAAAGAAAGAATGAGATGGCCTACAAAGTAGGAGAGGTAAAGAACGAGAGATAAAGATATATAAGAGATAAAAGTTACAATAGATAGAACGAGTAATATCAAATACAAATATCAAATGACATTCAAATCTCTTTACAAGACAACATCTGCTGACCTCTATCATCTGGTTGAATCTGCAAGCTATAGATCCAGTCGATGATATTTGCTCTGCATCCCTCAATTTCTTGTAAAGACTCCAGTATGTCTAGTCCAGAAACAGCAAAATATGCTACAGACACTCTGGGAAATAATCAGCCGTACAAAGTTTTAATATAAGTTCTTTCAGCTGTTCAGAATTTGTGCACAACTTGTACAGTACAGGAACAAACATTGTGTATAACTTGCACAGTACAGGAACTATCACTGTGTACAACTTGTACAGTACAGGAACTATCACTGTGTACAACTTGTACAGTACAGGAACTATCACTGTGTACAACTTGCACAGTACAGGAACTATCACTGTGTACAACTTGCACAGTACAGGAACTATCACTGTGTACAACTTGTACAGTACAGGAACTAGCATGGCACTATTACTTGACATCAGCAGCTGAGAAGAGTTATGGCTCCACTCTGAGAGCCATGAGATCAGTCAGACACAGAGAAAATGTAGGAGCTACCTTCAACAATGATGTCATGTGCTACAGCTGCACAACAACAGTGTCACTACACACAAACAACTTTCTCTTATTTACTGTAACCAAACTTTCTATTTTTAACAGTTTACTCATCCTATTGTCCATCTTTAGAAGTGTGGAAATCTTGAGTTCAGATTCATTTTGACTAGACAGTGTCAAAATAGGGGGTTAAGGCAAAGAAATGCAAATGAATGCATAAAAAAGCTGCAGTGTCAAAATACTAGGGAATATGTGGTAGGGTGTAACATACACTCCTATTAAGTATGGTGACAGCTTTACAAAAAGGACAATACAAAATATTGGACGTTTTGGTCTACATGCAGCCTTCTTCAGAGGACAGGGACAACACAAACAGACAATGAAGTGAAGATATACTTTAATACATGTTCTGGAGTAATAAAACTAAAACTATAAAGAAGAAAGAGATAAAACAATAAGAAGATATGTAAGGAGAATATACTATATTACATGAATGGCAGAGAGAGACTTTAAAACATGTAATAGAGTAGTATATCTTCAAGACTTTAAAACATGTAATAGAGTATAATGGAGCCTTAGTGGCTGAGTGGCTAGTGTGTTCACTTCCAAACCAGAAGGGTCCGGGTTCGATCCCCAGCAGTGGTGGATTTTTTTCAGACTGACAAGGCTCCGGGGTTCACCCAGCCTCTAAAAATGGGTACCAGAGATTTTTCTGGGAAGTAAAGGCGGCCTGGCGTGATACTGACCACATCACCCAAAAATCTGCCATGGTTATAGAAAAATATGGTCACTAACACCATATTCCCCATACGCCCAGCAAGGTGTGGAGGGAATCTTTACTTTACTTAATAGAGTATACCCCCAAGACTTTAAAACATGTAATAGAGTATATCTCCGAGACTTTAAAACATGTAATAGAGTATATCTACAAGACTTTAAAACATGTAATAAATAGAGTATATCTACAAGACTTTAAAACATGTAATAGAGTATATCTACAAGACTTTAAAAAATGTAGTAAATAGAGTATATCTACAAGACTTTAAAACATGTAATAGAGTATATCTACAAGACTTTAAAACATGTAATAGAGTATATCTACATGACTTTAAAGCATGTAATAGAGTATATCTACAAGACTTTAAAGCATGTAATAGAGTATATCTACAAGACTTTAAAGCATGTAATAGAGTATATCTACAAGACTTTAAAGCATGTAATAGAGTATATCTACAAGACTTTAAAACATGTAATAAATAGAGTATATCTACAAGACTTTAAAACATGTAATAGAGTATATCTACAAGACTTTAAAGCATGAAATAGAGTATATCTACAAGACTTTAAAACATGTAATAGAGTATATCTACATGACTTTAAAACATGTAATAGAGTATATCTACAAGACTTTAAAGCATGTAATAGAGTATGTCTACAAGACTTTAAAGCATGTAATAGAGTATATCTACAAGACTTTAAAGCATGTAATAGAGTATATCTACAAGACTTTAAAGCATGTAATAGAGTATATCTACAAGACTTTAAAGCATGTAATGTAATAGAGTATATCTACAAGACTTTAAAGCATGTAATAGAGTATATCTACAAGACTTTAAAACATGTAATAGAGTATATCTACAAGACTTTAAAGCATGTAATAGAGTATATCTACAAGACTTTAAAACATGTAATAGAGTATATCTACAAGACTTTAAAACATGTAATAGAGTATATCTACAAGACTTTAAAGCATGTAATAGAGTATATCTTTATTTTGTTGTCTGTGCTGCCCCTGTTTTCTGAAGAAGGCCACATGTAGACCGAAATATAAAATATTTTGTTTTGTCCTTTTTGTAAAGTTGACATTATCCTTTGTAGGAGTGTATGTTTTAAGTCCACCACTTGTTTCTTGCTACAAGCTTTACCACAGCATTTATTTGCCAGTTCCCCTCAAAATTCTAGTCAGTTTTCATCCTCCAAACCAAATATGAATTGTTTCTTATTATGCATTTCTTAGCCTACAGTATAGTAGTGTACCAAATGTTTAAAAGAAAAGATCTATCAGTGAAGAGTCGAGTTATTTGAAATAAAAGATAAGGACTTACACCATATACTAATGAGATAATAATTGAATGACCAATAATCATAAATGGGTGTGACACATACGTTTCTGTTTAGCATTTAACGGGCCCGGAAACAGTTTTTGAGCACTGATTTATTTCAATTAGTCCATAATAATAATAATTAAAAGAGTTTATTTACTTAGACTACTTAGAACGAAGCACCTAACTTTTAATAACTGACATGAAGGAGGTTTCATTGTTTTGCCGATGTCAAGGGCTTTCTAGCTGTTATATTTAAAATAAAATAATTTTATTCTCTCCAAAAATGTTCAAGAAGTAACTTACTAACTACTACAACAACAAAAGTGAAAAAGTGACAACCGACAGACCTGTGTGTGTCGAGCTGTTGTGAAGGCAAAACTTGTAGGACACGTTTGAAGAACATGATATGTTTATGTCGCATCAGCTCATCTCGAAACTTTGGAGGTGAGAAACTAATATAATCATCCCTTCTAGTGGGCCTGAGTTCGTCCCTAGCTTCGAGAGAACGAGTTTTAGTTGCCATCATCGTCCCGGCCCGACATGCAGGCCCAAATAAACAAGGCCCTGGAATCAAGTAACTGCCGGATGGTCACCTCCTATCAACAAGCGACGGTCAGCACAAAACAAACCATCAAATCAAGTGAGGTGCCAACAAACTCATTCTGTTCATAATTCGGAGTCGTTTTGAACAACAAAATAAGATCTAGAGCATCCCATTCTGTCAACAATCACCAGCCAGTACAACGAAACTCTGAAACAAATTCAGGCTAGAACAAACTCACCCAATCAACATTTGGAAGCAGCACAAACACCATTGTTGAAATCAAATAAGAAGCTCATTCTGTCAACAATTTTGAGTCAGCACTGAACTAAACACCTCAGGTCCGACTTGTGAGCTTCAATAGTTTGGAACTTCATTCGTGCCAGTCGTTGTATTTTGTTTCATTATTTTTCGAAATATAATAGCTAAATAATAACCATTGATGAAAGCAGAACAATCATTCATATTGTCTGTAGGTAAATTCTTTAAAAAGTTATGCAGATGATAATAATAATAATTGCGAGGAAAGACAAGACAGAAATATGGCATGGGAAGCACTGACGACGTCGTCTACAGAGCAGAGACTCGGGAAATAAAATTACGCGTTTAGATTTGGTAACAACTCAGACAACTGATTTTTTTGTTAACATTGAGAGAATATTAATATGACGTTATATTAGTGCTGATTACACTCTGGAAGCACAATTAATGGAACAAGGATCAGAATTTTAAGAGTATCATTTTATCATTATCACCTACTAACAATGTAATGTAAATGTGTAGGCTACATTTACTTTACAGACTCACACCCCAAGTCTGCAACTTAGTGACAGTCTAATGCCTGAATAATCCGAGGCTGGAAAGTAAAATGATAAGAAGTTGTATCATTGATAGAACGTGAATCACACCACAAGTTTGTAGTACCGACAGTTCAGAAAAGCGGAGTTCCTAGCCTGACTTACCATTATCACCAGTTATCAGTTCCTGATCCACCAGCCCGCACAGATTTACTCCATGGTAAGAGGATTAGATTCAGGGGAGAGTTCTCCCTACGAGTATATAAGACATCATCATCAAGAACCGGGCCTGCTGGTGTAGGTGATCATGTCTCTCCACAACTTTCGATAAGTTGACCTTCAGCCAAGCCATTCTCTTAAGCTGTCTGGTATTTTTTCTCTTTGCTTCCCTCTACCTCTTCATCCCTCATTTTTCCAGTTGTTACAATATATTCCAGCTATTCTCTTCTCATTACACAGCCAAGAAATGATAATTGTTTCTTCCTAATATTGGAAATTAGCTCTCTTTTTGCTTTGGTCTCTTTCAGAATGTTTTCATTACTCTTCTTAACTGTCCATGGCGTTCTCAACATTCTTCTGCAAAACCACATTTCTACAGCCTCCAATAATGATTTTCTTGTCTGTTGTCCTATTGTCCATGATTCATATCCATATGTTAAGACTGGCTCTACATAACATTTAAGAATTCTTTTTCTTGTTTCTATTGTCAGAAATGGATTGCATAGTATCTTCCTCATTTTTTGGAAAGCTGCTTTTGCCTGAGCCATTCTGCATCTCACCTCTGTTGTACATCTTCCGTCAGAGGTTAACATTGTTCCCAAATATTTAAATTCATTTACCTGTTTTAATTAAGACTGTATCATCAGCATACCTTAGATTATTGATATTATGACCTCCAATTGTTATTCCAGGCATGCCCCTTATGGATCTTAAAATTTCACTATAAATATTAATTTATTATTTAATATTTTTTATAATTTTAATATTAATTTATTATTTATATATTTATTGAAGACTGCTAGAACAAAAAGTCAGATAAGAGAAGGAGTATCTTGGTCTACGCCCTATGGGCCGGCTATGGCTCGAAAGGTCAATAGATAGATAGATAGACAGACAGACAGATAGATAGATAGATAAATATTAAACAAATCTGGTGACAGCACACAACCTTGCCTAACACCCTGTTTTATTTGTTGAAACATTCCCAATTGGTTTCCAGTTCTTATGGCCGCTGTTTGTTGCCAGTACATGTTCTTTATGTATATAAGACAGTTTACAGTACATGTATATAAGACAGTTTACAGTACATGTATATAAGACAGTTTACAGTACATGTATATAAGACAGTTTACAGTACATGTATATAAGACAGTTTACAGTACATGTATATAAGACAGTTTACAGTACATGTATATAAGACAGTTTACAGTACATGTATATAAGACAGTTTACAGTACATGTATATAAGACAGTTTACAGTACATGTATATAAGACAGTTTACAGTACATGTATATAAGACAGTTTACAGTACATGTATATAAGACAGTTTACAGTACATGTATATAAGACAGTTTACAGTACATGTACATAAGACAGTTAATTTAAAGTTAATAACCAAATAGCAAAGCAAGCCCTCATGTGGGAAACAACAAGTAAGAGGAAAAGAGGAAGACCCAGAGAGACACTGAGAAGAACGTTGATAAGATAGGCAAGAGCAGCAGGAGTTGGCTCCCTCAATGAGATAAAGCTGCTTGCACAGAACAGAGACAAATGGTGAGATTTGATAAAATATCTTTAAAAGAATTGAAAACTGCTAGAACAAAAATTCAGATAAGAGAGGGAGTATTTTGGTCTATGCCCTATGGGCCAGCTACAGCTCGAAAGGTCAAGAGATAGATAGATATAAGACAGTTACTCAGAATACAAACAATTTAGTCAGTTGCCACCATGAGGACACCAACTTGCCAGATTAAAGCTAAGACAGCACAACTGGGTATTGACTATAGATTCAATCAAAAGTGTTGCAAAGAATAAGCTTAGTTATTATAGGCCAATTATAGTGTGAGCCTTCAGGGTCAATGCAGCAGGAGTCATGACCTTGGGCTTAGCTCCCCTAGAGTGTCAAGAAGCTTAAGGACCAAAACACTTGCTCAACGGGTCTTTTTCTGATGATCATATTACCTCTGCTGTGGAGCTCTGTATAAAGAGTTTCCCCGTGTCCACAACCAATTATGACATGTCAAAACATTCTTTTTTATTGGTGTATTAGCTTATAGTCCTCAAATACAATAGCAAAGCTGGAAATCAACCCAAGTAGAGAAAATAAACTGGATATCTTTGAAAACAAATGTCTGAGGAAAATACTTGGTAGGCTACATTTACTTTACAGACTCACACCCCAAGTCTGCAACTTAGTGACAGTCTAATGCCTGAATAATCCGAGGCTGGAAAGAATCCTTTGAATGAGTTCTAGTGCAGATATAAGAGAAATGACAAAGCTTCCAAAAATATCATTTATAATCAAGAGAAGGATATGCTGGCCATATGATAAGAGACACCAAGAGAATCTCAAAGCAGGCCCTGAAATGGGAACAAGAGAGTAACAGAAAAGAAGCCTACTCGGAGAAACACTAACAAGATGATTGTGATGAGAAGCAACAACAGTAGGCTTCAGCTTCCTTGCCACTATCAAAAGACTCATCCAGAACAGGGACAAGTGGTGAGATATAATAGGGGTCCAATGTAAGATCTGACACTTAATAGCAAAGATCATCAGATGTGGAGAGTCTGTAATTTCTGCTCTGTGTATTGTGTGAGGACACTCCCTGTGTAGCAATGAGGTATCTTCTTGACTTTCCAACCATGGATGACAGAATCAAGATCTGGAGAGCACGAGCATACCTGAAGATTAGTACAGATACAGAGCATCCATTGCACCACATGCTCAACACAGAGAAAGGTACCAGGCTAAAAAGAGGCAAATCATGGGTGGGCCGGGCAGAAGATGTCATCAAACAGGTCTGTGGGCTTACCAATATCAGCTTTGGTGAGGAGTGGATACCAGTGCCTACGTCATTCAAGGGAACTTTCTCATGTATTGTCACACTCGACAGGAAAAGTAGGGAACAGAACCCGGTCGTGGTTAATGCTGAGGTCAACGATCTCATCTGCGATAATACCGATGAGAAAGATGCAGTCATCTATACAGACGGATCTGTAAGACGACACAAAAGAAGTGCATGGGCATTTACAGCACGCTCAGCAGGCAGAATAGCCAAGGAAAACAGTGGTGCATACGCCATGACCACGAGTAGTATGACAATGGAGGTGATGGCAGTGACCAAGGCATTCAAATGGTTAGAGTCACAAGACTACATCCACGCATGTATACTGAGTGATTCGATGAGCATGATAAAAAAAGTGGAGGCGGGCTTTGTACGCATGCAATGGGTAGAGTCGTTGCAGAAATCCAAAATACGTAAGGTCACCTTTGTCTATGTCCCTGGACATGCGGGAGTATGGGGAAATGAGAGAGCGGACAGGTTGGCTAGCTGCGCTGTCGTTGAGGACGGGCAACCGATGGATCAGGCGGACATCATCAATGCCCTCCGAGATGTGGGAAGAGCACAGGACTTCGACAAACACAGATCCACGTCACTTCTTCGGATGATGGAAATGGGAGTTAAGATGGGCATAGCCAGAAATGAGAAACTTGGTGGCCGTGTAAGAAGACTTATCAACCAACATAGAACTGGAGTCGTCAGTCGCTGGACACTGAAGGAATTGCTGAGGAGGGGATCTGAGCACCTACGGACATGTTCGGAGTGCAATGATGATGACCCGCAAATAACTCAATAACTCAAAAGGATAGTAGATAGATGAATAAATAAACAAATGATAATTGTTATCACAATACTTGAACATTATCTATTTTAGTGACACTATCCATTCATAAAAGAATAGGAATGGCAAAAAGTAATTTCAATGCCATAAAAAATATACTAACATCAAAACAAATAACACCAGGGCTGAAACTAAGAATAGCAAAATGTTACATCTTCTCAATATTCCTGTATGGTGCAGAAACATGGACATTACACCAGAAAACAGAACAGAAAATTGAAGCCTTTGAAATGTGGATTTATAGAATAGGTAGAATTGGATGGAAAGAAAAGAAAACAAATGAAGAGGTTTTAAAACAACTCAAAATGAAAAAAGAACTACTAAACACAATTAGAGCCAGACAAATGAAATTTTTTGGTCATGTTAAAAGACACAACAGCCTAATAAAAAGTAATATTAGAAGGGAAAATACAAGGTAGCAGAGGCAGACCAAGACTAACATGGACGAGTAACATCAAAAGATGGACAAGTCAGCCTATGGCAATCTGCACCATCAAAGCAAGAGACAGAGTGAAATGGCGCTCCATGGTAGCCAACCTTCGATGCGGAGAGGGCACTCGATGGTAATGATCCATTCAAATGTTCAACAAAAGGCATTATAATTTTGTCATTTTCATCATGGAGGTTTAGTCATTTAACCCTAGATTACAGTAATAGTAAAAATGGCTGCATCAAAACACAAATTCTTCAAAATTGAACATTTTGTATGGTCGAACATTTCCCCTTTCCATGTACCTTCTATATATAGAGGTGCACGTGGCCATGCGGCTAAAACCACTGTTTTTCTGGCTGAAAAGCAGGCATGCGGTGTTCGACAGACAGAAAGGATTTTTTATATCGGGGGTGAAATAAAAATCCTGAGTCTCACATATCGTGGCGACTGCTTTGACCATTCGCCTTTATTCCTCTGGTTCTATTGTGAACCCACTGACATACACCAGCAATGGTACTTTGTTTTGTAAAGATAGTTTTTTAATGTACCTTCTTAATTACCACTTCTGGTGATACCTAGTGTTGGATTTTTTTTTCTCCATGAGATACGATCTCATATAATGCAATAAAATTTGCCAATTTTCAAGAAGTTGATTTTTTTTTCTGTGACCAGCTCAGGAAACGTAATGAATAATGCTATGAGGTAGACAAACATACTGATGGGCTTACATCGTCTGTACCGATAGACATTGTAACACATCCAACAGCTGTAGTCAAATTCAGGTCATAAACCAACCTGACACGGGAAATTGAAGTTCCCTGTGTCTCTTCTAGTGTAAGCACACAGCTGTGTTAAAAAGTTCAAAGAAAACACTATTTTTAGAGCTCATAATGTTACATTTAAGTGGTAGTAATTTTGTACTAAAGTATCGTAACCACATCGGCCACAGATATGTATGGTAATTAAGGATTATTTCTACTAGAAAACGTATCCACAATTAGATCACCTTAAAACTTATGAAGAAAACACATCCATATATGAATATCCACCCAATTTGATTGCTGTTATCATGTGCCATACAGGTTGGCATAGGTGATCATGTCCCTCCACAATCTTCTATCTACAGTGCATCGTATCTGTTCTGTTGTTGACTGTTTTCCATGCCATGACTCCAACTTTCCTCTTCTCATGATGTGCCCAAAAAATGTTGATTGCTTCTTTCTGGTGTTTTTAAGAGCTCCCTTTTTGTGTTGGCCTCTTTGAGAACTTCCTCATTGGTCTTTTTAGCTGTCGAGGGAACTTTCAACATTCTTCTGAGAAATCCCATCTCTGTGGCCTCTAATCGTCTTTTCATTTGTTTGTCTACTGTCCATGATTCGCTTCCATAGGTCAGAATTGGTTCTATATAGCACCGATGAACTCTCTTTCTCATTTTTATTGACATAGATTTTGATTGCTGTTAATCTCCAAAAAAATTAAAAACTTTCCAATGAAGCAAAAAAATATAAAGGCTCTAATGTACAAAATTATTTGAGAAATCCTAGAATTGTTTTAGTCCATTTTGTTTTGCAATCCTTACCTTACATTGAAGAATATAAACTCTTCTTCTTCTTCTACCTTTTTAGCTCCCTGTGGAGCATAGGTCTTCAACAAACACTTTCCAAGTCGTTCTCTTTTTTTGCCATTCTTTTAAGATCATTCCATGTCTTCCCCATCATCTTCATCTCTGCTTCGATCTGTCTTCTCCAAGAATTCTTTGGTAAGAATATAAATAGTAAGATGTTATGTTTATGTCATTTTATTGGGAAAAGGAACTGGCTCAAGCTGAATACAAACGCAGATGCCTGCATGACCTTCAAGTGCACGTTTTTGCACACAAAGGTGATGAGCTAAAAATAGATTTCTGAGAAGTTCCAATTTTGCTCAAAGTACCTAAAGATGGCTTCAGATATTTCACTTGTAACCTATATACTTCATAACTATTTCTTTTTTCTTTCTTTAAATTTCAAGTATGATAACTAGATGGTCTTTGAAATAACCAATTTAATGATACCTCATCCATGCCAATATGTATCTATGTCTGTACATGAGTTATGGAAAAGTTATGAATTATACATCTTTAATACAGTAGGAAGTCAAAACAGCAGATTTGGTGCTTCAATAATAACAAATATAGGTCAATGAGCTTATTTTATGCTAATGTGAAACACAATGTGATTATTATACACAAAGAAAATAGAATATGTAAGTCCAAACAATCCTGGTCACGCTGCAACAATTCGCCTTGTGCTCAACACAACCTGATTAATTCACAACACAGAAACTGCAACTCTGAATATTCTTGAGTCACAGTTTGTGTTTGATACTTTACGTGATGACTCAAGACTTTGTCTAGATCTCGTACAAAAGTTTATTTACACAGTTCTCTAGTTACACTTCATAACTCATCTGGTTTGTATATAAAAGTAACTCATTACACACGTGGCTATCGCTGTCTAAACATCTATTAGACTATATCGTTAGTGTAAATTCTGCATACATGTCTAGGCTACCGCCATTGTTATATGACACTTGTATGTTCTGTAATTAAATTTACATAACTTCTTGTATTTAGCATAAAATCACACACATGATAATATGATTTCTGTGCATAATTTGTGTCAGCAACTACTGCTATGAGATCTGTATATTCCTAGCCTTGACTTCCCTAATAAGCACTGATTTCTTTAGGGACCTGAAATATCTACCTATAGCTTAAACATTTTCCTTTGAAACAAATTTTTCTCAATAATTCTTTAATATCATCTCTGGATCAGCACTTTATAAATGTCTCTATAAATCTCCAATAGCAATTGACTCTGAATGAATCTCTCTAGAGTCTCCCATTCTCCTCTAATGCCAAAAAGCTGTCGCTTCATTAATTAGCCTAGTATCCAATATTGGTTCAACACCATGTTTCTTGCCTAATTCAGCGTATCTGCCTTGGAGATACTAGCACCCAAAATTGGGTCCTGCCATGTTTCTCTAATTGTGTGCAAACATTGAACTTCAAAGGCAAGTCAAAACCAAACGTTCTAATACCTCAATATTTAAACATTCTAATAGCTCAATATTTAAACATTCTAATAGCTCAATATTTAAACATTCTAATACCTCAATATTTAAACATTCTAATAGCTCAATATTTAAACATTCTATTAGCTCAATATTTAAACATTCTAATACCTCAATATTTAAACATTCTAATAGCTCAATATTTAAACATTCTATTAGCTCAATATTTAAACATTCTAATAGCTCAATATTTAAACATTCTAATAGCTCAATATTTAAACATTCTAATAGCTCAATATTTAAACATTCTAATAGCTCAATATTTAAACGTTCTAATAGCTCAATACTTAAACATTCTAATAGCTCAATATTTAAACATTCTAATGGCTCAATAATTAAACATTCTAATAGCTCAATATTTAAACATTCTAATAGCTCAATATTTAAACATTTTTGTCTATTGTTATTTCTGGCACAATATCTGGATATGTTGCATAAGTAGTACTCAGGTTTAAACTATCAAACTTTTTTGCTTCAATTGTTTGTTTTCAAATAATGTCAGGCAATATTATTGAGTCCAATATAGCCAACAATGGAGTCAGCAAGTTACTGCTACAATTCCCAATTATGATGTTTTCTTTTACTACACCCTTTCAACTCAAGCACAGATCGTCAACATTTTCCAAACTGTCCTGTTTGGTGTAATTTCCTTGCGATCACTCCATGACTCACATTCTCTGTTTCCACTTATCTTCTCTAAGTAATTCTGGAGGTTTTCTTGGTAGAAATAAGGTAAGTCAGTGACTCAGTCTCCTTCTCTGGGCTGTGCCACATATATTTCTGGGACAAAGAAACTTGACCTATCCTAGATGCCAATATTACATTTATTTTTCCTTTCTTTGACTTGTCCATGTTTGTAAAGTTTTTTGTGGCTTGCTTTTATGGTATCAGGTGTCATCCACAAACTGGAGGCGAAGGCGCGCCTCCCAGCACCAGAGCTGGAAGTTGTCAGCGACCCACAGCTGATGGCTTGCACCAGGATCGGTGAACCAAAACCATCCAGACCCTGCTCCAACTCTGCGCGGTACCTTCACTAACAGACTAACCTGTCTAGTCTAGCCAAGCGAGCAGGGATCGAAGAGGGAAGACAACCCGGTACTCAAAAATGTTGTGCTGAAGTCGGATGTGTTTGGCCAAAAGGCGCGAATATAACAGTTATACTGCAAACCACAACACAACGCAGACACGTCCACTTAACATCCTTTTAAGGATGGATAAAGAAGAGGAATTCTACAGTCTAGGAATACTCTAGAATACTTTAGTCATCGGGCGAATGCAAGCAAGCAAGCCACAAAATGTGCCAATAAGGAACACAACATAGAACACAATGAGGAACACAAGGTGAACACAATGAGGAACACAACATAGAACACAAGGTGAACACAACATAGAACAACTGCAACTCTAAATGTCTAGAACATCACTTGGAGACACGGTCTTGATTACATATACAAGTCTATTCACACAGTGCTTTAGTTACACTTCATAACTCAAGTGGATAAATATCTTGCTTACATATAAACATCTCTATTATACATAATTGATGGTTATGGCTGTCTATACATTGAGAATTCTGAGGCGTGTTCAGATGAAATGTGTCACAGTGGTTTTTATGACAAACATATGTCAGGTACGTGAGCAGGTGTGACAGAATTAAATCAAGCAATTGCTATGTAGCAAGTACTCACCTGGGTTCTATAGAAAAAGTTGCTACAGGCATTTAGACATGCATCCTCCTGTTTGGGTAGACAGCACATGCCATCTGAGAAAAATGACTTTGGGTGCACATTGAGCCATTTTTGTCACCAAGGCCATGACGTCTGCATTGGGGTCAAATCATTGTCCCTTTTAAGATTTGTGTAAGGGTCAGAACAAATGAAAGTCACATGGTGACAGATCAGGGCTGTAGGCTGGATGTTGCAGAACATCCTACCATTTCCTTGCTAATGCTTCCTGCACAATGTTTGCGATATGTGGACAAGCATTGTTGTACAACAAAATCACACCATGCGAAAGCATGCCAGATCTCTTATTCTTGGTGGTTTTATGCAGGTTGTATAGTATGTCTTTGTAGCAGATGGCGTTAATGTTCACACCAGGCTCTTTAACCCTGCATTACGATACTGTTATAACAAATTATCACATTCAAATATAAATTCCTCAACAGTTGACAGTTTCTCATGGTCAAACATCCCCCGCACCTCAGTGTAGGTAGCTTCCTAATCACTACTTCTGGTGACCCCTGAGTGTGGATTTGTTGCTATTGATGCAGGATATATATATATATTTTTTTTTTGTGTGAGATACGATTGAATTTTGATTGAAAATTGATTGCAAATTTTTAAGAAATTGCTTGCTCAACCTGTTTTGTTTTTTTAGCAGTGGCCAGGGAAATTTCCTCTGTCATCGACTGAAATCAAACAACTCTTTGTGACTCCAGAAACACAGTGAATAAATCTATGAGGTAGCTGAACATACCAACAGATTTGAGGTGACCATACCATTAGGCATTGTAACACATCCAGTCCATGCTGTCAAACTCAGGTCATAAATCAACCTAAGCCAGGAAATCCAAGTCCAAGTGTCTCACATAATGTAACCACACAGCTGTGTGTCAAAAATTCAAGTACTATTTTTACAGCTCCTAATGTTGCATTTAAGAGGTAGTAATTTTTACTACTGTATCATAAACACATTAGTCACAGATAGATATCATAATCTAGGGCTAAAGTCTGCCGATAGAAGCCCTTCGTAGTCAGAAAATGCAAATGGATTCTGTATCACGCTGGCCATTTTTCAACGATATGCAGCAACACCAATGAGTACTATACAGAGAATTAACACTTACACAGTTGCACATTGGTGTATGCTTATATATGTCAGATGTGACATCATCGTGCCCCTATGTATCTCCACTAGTCACAGTTAGAATGGGTTTCATTTGAACACACCTCGTGTTCGGAGACCTCGGTAGCCTCCCGCTTGGAGCAGTATGAATTGTACTCGTGGTTGGAAAAAAAAAATACCCCCACGGTCTACCCAGCCGTTGGCAGAAATGGGTACCAGGGTATTACCCTGGGAAGGTAAGGAATGTCGTCTTGCATCTGAGTTTCGATGCTTGAAGCGACACTATCCAGAAATCTCCGATTTAGCACAATTAGGTGTAAACTCGCGTGCTAAGACGCCGGTTCAAGTCTCGTACTTGACCTTACCTTACACCTCGTATATATTGTTAGTGTACCAACCATTCTAGATGTTCTAATGTACTCACAGTCAGTGACCATGCCTGTGTAAGCATCTGGCTTACTGTTCATCTTAACCTATATCTAATGTGAGTTTAATTAAGTGTCATCTATCATGTGTTTTAGGCTGGAACACGCCCTTCCTTGTACACCTTCCTGGGAGGATACAGTACCACTGTTTTTTACTCTGTTTTCAAGCTGTGGTGTATGAGATAGCTCCATCATTTGTTTCAATAGCTAGCTCTAGGTTCATTCATGCTAGTAACTCTCCCCATCGAACGCTTCCCCCTATGATAGTTATCTTCTATCGGCCCTACTCTGTCACTTTACTACTGTTACGAACTGTCTTAAGTTCTGCTTTCTCACTAACCTGTCCGCCTTAACTGCTCCTTATGTTATCTCCCGTATTAGTCCCTGCGTCTCCTACAGAACGTGCGTCCTTCTGCCAGACTAATCTTTCTCAAGTGCTCTATCTTCCTTGTTTCCTAGTACACAACTATCTACATCTATTAGGCTAGGGAGCCCCTATGGGCCGACCAACACTTGGCCACCCTTCTATATCTAAGCGTAACTTCTTGCCGGACTGATTTCTATCAAGTGCTCCCTATCTTTTGTGTTTTCCTCTTAAATCTGGATCTTTTCGGCCAATCACAATGACTTCCTACGCGTCTATCTGCCCACTCCTTCCTGATCATAACTTTCATGCTTCCCACGTGAATTTCATACCATCGTCTCCTTATTTTTTCCTCGTGACTTCTTCTTACTGTCTTTTTATTTTTTCCTTGACCTTGTCCTATCGGTTCTTTACTTACTCACCTACTTTTCCACTCCTCTCCCCTCTACATAGCCTCCACTATCTTTAGTCATTGATCCTCCTTAATGACTAACCCTGTTCCATCAACTTCTATTTTATATCTCTCTTATCTTTCTTTCCACCTCTTTTATTCCTCTCTCCCCTTTCTGGTTCTTAACTATTTCAACTCCTCCTACTACTCCATTTTTCTCTTCCATTTATGCTCGTCACATCAGTTTTTTTGACGCCCGCATTGTCCACAGGTTCTCATATTAGGCCTTATAAAAATCCGCAGACCTAGGCCTCAGTCTACTGTCTATTTGCGATTTTCTGTTTTCTGTTACTAAACTGTCTAGTCTTGCATGACTCGTTTATCTCTCGGCACCTCCATCTCTCTCTCTCTCTCTCTCTCTATCTACCACAAGAATTCTGTTTCTCCTCTTCTCTCCTCCTACTATGGCCCCCTATTTACATACCATTGCATTCCGCAATTTATGAACCGAAAGACGTAGGCATCGGTATCCACTCCTCGGCCACGTTGATATTGGTAAGCCCACAGACCTGTTTGATGACATCTTCTGCTCGGCCCACCCATGATTTGACTCTTTTTAGCCTGGCACCTTTCTCTGTGTTGAGCACGTGGTGCAATGGATGCTCTGTATCTGTACTAATCTTCAGGTATGCTCGTGCTCTCCAGATCTTGATTCTGTCATCCATGGTTGGAAAGTCTAGGCGATACCTCATTGCTACACATGGAGTGTCCCTTGTACATCCCAAAATAATGCGCATGGCTTCATTTTGTATTTCTCCAGTCTATCAATTTGAGTCGTACTGACAGTAAGAATTGCCAGGGCATACACGATTGGTGTGAGGACTAATCCCTGGAACAGAAAAGTAAGTAGCCTCTGCTCGATGTTGGCAGCTGCCATGACCTTCAAGGCGGCTAATCCTTTGCGGGATTTTGTTATCACATGGTCAACGTGGTCCCGAAAACACAGGCTGCGATCAATCTTAACTGCGAGGTATGTCATCAACTTGTCCCTGGTCACCTCATCAGCTCCCATTCGTACTACCGGTGTGGTCGTATTAACGATATGATTGTTAAGGGAGAACCATGAAACTGATGCTTTATTAGGATTAACCAAGGCACCTGAAACCCCACACCAGGAAGAAATGCGATCGAGTTCGTCTTGCATTGTGGAGGCGATTCCCCGTCTGTCTCTTCCCTGTCGATATACCAGAATATCATCAGCAAAAGTCATAGTTCTTCCCCTCCCATCCAGTTGTTGTTCCGTGATCGTTATTGTGTACACGTTAAATAGAACTGGTGACAATGGTGAGCCTTGTGGCAGCCCTGGACAAATGGATGTTGGCTTGGAAGACCAACTTCCACATCTGAGTATCACCTTCCTCTGAAACAGTGCCGCGGCGATCCATCTAATGAGGAAGGGGTGCACCCCCAGTTTGAGGAGCATATGCATGAGATATTCAAATGGTACCCTGTTGCATGCATCCTCCAGATCTATGGCAGCAGCACATGTCTCCTCTCGTCTGTGGAAGCCTTCTATTTGATGTCAATCATTTTGCTTCTTTTGATTCATTGCATTTTGTTACAATTTCTTTATTTTATCACAGATACTCATCTTTGTTGTTGATTGTGCTATTGAACGCGTCAAAAAATGGCGGTTTGTTTTCGCCGATCTGTCGTCAAGGACGCGTAATTCAGTTAATTTGTAAAAGGCCCACAGTATCCGCGTACTCTAGAGCTATTTACTGGAGTTGGCCAATTTATAACGTGGAAACGGGTTCTTGACCGTGCGACTGAGTAAGTGCACGTGAGTCTAGACCAGTGGTGGCCAACTTGAGGTTGCCCGAGGGCCGGATTAAAGCCAAGGCCAAGACCCGCGGGCCACACTTAAGAATATCGTCAAAAATGACAGTAGGGACCTATGCGATATAGTAATATATAAATAATGCTTGCACTTTGACTACATATTTGATTTGTAACAAATCCATTAATTATTCATTTTAAAATTACCTTTAATGTCTCAGTGCGACGATTGTGACTTGTCACAGCTTTCCACCAGAGATTTGAAGTCCACTTCCATTTTTGACGTGGCGATTCGGAGAGTATGGGACAATGTCGAATCGGTCATTCTGTTCCTGGTCTTAGATTTAATTAACTTCATGGAAGAGAATGTTGTCTCGCAGAGATATGTGCTGCCGAATATAGAGCACATCTTTAGTGCCCATTTTCTCAGACACGGGTAACGTTCATTTGGTAGCAATTTCCAGAAGTCAGCTCCTAATGCCTTTACAGTACTGAGGAAGGGGTCACACTGAAGGTCACACAACTCTAGTTGAAGATCTGATGGCTGGCACTCCACTGTGCACTTAATTGGGTTATTAAAAAGTTCCGTTTGCGGACGAAACATTTCAAAATCTTGAAATCGTCGATCAAATTCACAAATCAAATGTTCAATGTCAGCTGCGTACTTACTGAAGTTTGCACTTTCTATCTCTGACAACAACTGCTTACAACTTGAAAAATGGAACAGATCATTTTTTTGCAAAGAAAGTCTAAATAGATTCAGCTTCTTTTTAAAACCATCAACATATCCCATCAATTGAAAAATGGTTTGCTTTTCCCCTTGTAGCTGCAAATTCAATATGTTCAAATGTTGTGTGATGTCTGTGAGATATGCCAGATTATGAAGGAAATTAATGTCTTTGAGTGCATGTTGAAGATCAATGGAGCATGGTAAGTTCTCTCGCAGGAAGTCATAAATGTCATTCTTCAGTTCAAAAAATATTATTAAACATTTCCCTCGACTAAGCCATCTTACTTCTGTATAAAGCAGGAGATCACCGTAGCTAGAATCTACTTCCTCTAAAAATGATAAAAACTTCCTGTGATTTAAAGACTGGTGTCCTCCTCTTATCAAATTTGTTATTTTCACAACAGTAGCCATGGTGTCTTTTAGATTTATGGACTTTGCACAAAGGGCCTCTTGATGAATTATGCAATGCAATGTAGGTACGTTAATTTTGTTTTGCTTTAGAAGTCCAACAAAACCAGTATTTGAACCAATAAAAGCTTTGCAACCATCAGTACACACTGCAGACAACTTTCCAAAACCACCTACTTCATCTACGGCACTATGAACTGCAGAAAATATGTCTGTCCCTCTACAAGTGTCATGCAAAGAGCAAACTTTCAACAATTCTTCAATAACAGTAAAATCCTCCTGGATAACTTTAACAAAAATAAGAAGCTGGCAAGTGTCAGTGATGTCAGTACTTTCATCAATCGCGAGCGAAAAATATGAGCAGTTTTCAATACAAGATTTTAAACTTTGAGACAGTTGCAGACTGATGTCTTCTGTTCTTCTGGCTACAGTTTGTTTTGAAAGAGGCACAGATTCAAATTCTTTGGCTATTTTTTCTTGACCGAATGCCTTTGCCATTTGAATCGCACATTTCTTCACAAAATTTCCGTCAGTAAAGGGTTTTTTTTAGATTTTGCAAGCTCATAGGTAACTGTATATGATGCAATGATCGATGACTCTTTAATTTTATTGCCCTTTGTATACATACTTTGCTGTTGATTCAACTTTGTCTTCAGCTGTTCAACCAAAAGCTTCCTAGCTTCAATGCTATGTTTCTCATACATGTTTTGATGATGTGTGGCATAGTGCCGTTTTAAATTATATTCCTTCAAAACGGCTAACACTTGAACGCAAATTAAGCACTGAGGTTTACTATCCTTATTGAATATGAACAAATAATCTAATTCCCATTCAGGTTTAAATATGCGATTTTCACAATCAACTTTTCTACGTTTTAACATGATTTAATACAAAATCTCACATCAAAGTTAAAAGTCACAGAATGTTGGTCCACTATCGAAAATAAGTCCAGATTTGACAATTATACACAGACTTGTGTTTGACAATGAAATCAAAAGATTGTGACCAAATAAACACGTTGCAGTCATTTTATGGACAAGACAAGACGATGGGATCAAAGGGAATGAAGGCGAACAGTGAAACATTTTGAATATAACTTCAAAGACAGAATTAGAGCTACGAAGTCCCCTCACCCCTGTCCCTCCCAACCTCATTAACCCCTTACCGCGAAATGAAAGAGCCACCACAAGTCCAGACGACAAATGTTGAGCCAAAGATCTGACGCTATCACCGCACTGACAATAAAGCAACTTTGCGGTACCAACTCGAAGCAAAGACTTTGAATATTGTCGGCACCATTAGTTGTGCAGTGTGTGTGTGTGTTATTTGAAATTATGTTGCCAATCTAGCTGTTGCGAGAAATTGACAGAGATTTTCAAATTGTGTATTCTTGAACGATAGAAGAGTTAACTCCGACACGGATTAAAACCAGGAGAAATCCGCTATTAGGGGTAAAAAATGAAGTAAGTCCGTGGAGCTTCGCGGGCCAAGAAAACTAGGCTGGCGGGCCGCCATTTGGCCACCCCTGGTCTAGACCATCCACAGTATCGACGTTCAGTGACAATATATTTGATCTCTGTCTTGTATGATCAATTTCCATTGGGTATTCCTGTCTCCTTGTTCTATGTACTTCTTCTCGATTATCCTGTCCTTCCCCTTCGCATCTTTGTCTAATATTTTCTTTTTCTACTGCTACATTCATCCCTAGTGCCAATGTTGTCAAATTTTTCCTTGCTAATTGCATTTTCAACTCTTTATTTCTAAGGCCTTCTATAAATATGGCAATTAACATTTATTGGCCTGATCGGTGTCGACTCTTTGACCAAATCCTTGTTCTGCTCATTCTAATACTTTATCGCCATATTCTTGCACTGATTTTTCTTGCAGTTGGTGTGTCGATTTGAGATTCATTATCGCCTGCTGTGCATCTTTATATCTTGCGTATTTTTGTGCTAAATACGCCTTAAATCCTCCCCAAGTTTCATCTTTTACCTCATTTATTCTTCTTCTTATGCAGTTCGCCACTCTTCCTTGACTAGTTAACAACGCTAGTTCTTTCAATTCTGCTTGGGTTATTTTATTACTCCTCTGCCATTTTCGATATCATTTGTCCATGTCTCAAATTGATTTACTTCTCCAGTAAATGGTATTCGTCTTACTATCTCTTGTATCTGAATCACCTCTCCTAACTTCTGTACTGCCTCACCTAACTCATTCATCGTCTGCCATACACAGTCTTCTTTACTTCCTTCCATCTTATTTTTAATTTATTCTCTGCTTAGTCGCTATAATACTTTTCCTATCTCACTTGTACTCTATTATAATTCTCATTACATTAATTATTCCCACATCATTTCTGTACAAATTCCAACTGTCATTCCATCTTGTCACTCTTTCATACTTTCGTCTTTTAATACACCTAGATAATATCGCACGTGTCCTTGATTGGTATCCCTAGCAAAACTCTACCTCCCCTTCTTTCCAACAACCTCCCAGTCCTACACACTACTTGGCCCCAATTGCCTTTGCTACCAAAAATTCCTCAAGGACACGTCTAATATTTTATATTATCTCCCTTGGTATTTCCGTTCACACACAATTTCAATTAATACAATCTATTATCTAATTAAATGTCAATACTAACTTCCATTTCCTTAACTAACCTGTGGAAACAAAAAAAATCATTTAACCTTTTATATACAACCGTCTACTTATTCATAATTTACTTATTCATTACACACTAATTAATGCACATTCTTATTCACTACAGTTCCTTGAAATTTCCTCATAGAATTCTTATTTACTTATTCACTTCACTGTGATGGGGAGAGAAGGCTGTGATACTACAAGTCAGAATGGAGAAAGATTAATAGAATTATGTTTAATAGAAAATCTAGTTATAGGAGGGACATTACTTCCACACAAAAATATTCACAAAACATGGATATCTCCTGATGATAGAACCTCAAATCAAATTGACCACCTATGTATTAAACAACAATTCAGATCATCATTAATAGATGTAAGACCATACAGAGGTGCTGATGTTAATGGTGACCACAACCTGTGCATTGGGAAAATAAGATTAAAATTTAAAAGCCAACAGAAGAGATCAACTACACATAAAATTGATAGTCATAAACTGAAAGATGAAGCCATAAAGGGAAAGTTTAACATAGAGCTATGTAATTGTTATACAGCACTCGGTGAAATAGACTTAGATATCAATGAAATGTGGGACTCACAGAGCAAAATACTAATGACAGCAGCAGAAGCAAGTGCCGTAATGTAAAGACAGATCTTGGAAGGAAAGGTTCTGGCAAAAGCAACATACAAAGAATTAGACAACAAAGTAAAAAGTTCAGCAAGAAGATATACAAGAGCTTATATAGACAATTTGGCAGAGAAAGCAGAGACAGCTGCAATTACAGGAGACAGCAGAACTCTCTATACTGTACAAAAGATGCTGACAAACACCTATACATCCAGTGGAACACCAATTCTAGACAAATCTGGATTAATGCTAACAACAAGCGCAGACATAAAAGCCCGTTGGGCGGAACACTTCAAAGAAATTCTTAACCGTCCACTACCCCACAGTTTAATAGATTTTGAAGCTGAAACACCAGCAGCAAAATTAGATGTCAATTTAGATGACTTCACCTTGAGCGAAATAGAAACCACCTTAAAGCTTATGACCAATAACAAGGCTTTGAACATAAATGTTTGTTCACAGTTCGTTAACCTTCGCTGTAGATAAAGTCTTTAATTTGATGGCTTAGTTTGTGACCTTGGTAGCTAAGGACCTAACTTGTGCAAACGGATGGCATTGGCAAGGATCATTTTGAATCTATGAAGTGGGCTCATTTTGTGTTTAACTCAAAAGCATATGTTCTCTTTTAACCAAAGACCTTTTTTCTGGGGACTCAAGGAAGATATCCCCGATGGAAGAATAAACTGTACTATTAGTCCCATAAATGATTCGCTTCCAGAGGTTTATGATGTAAACAAAGCAGTTTTGTCATTGCAAGTGAAAAATGTCCACACCTATAATTGGTCAGGATTGTGTAGCAGCAGCAGCTTTATAGCGAACACAGAAAACATCATAGGATTGTGCTGTTCTGAAACAGCTAAGCCATGCTACCCTAGAATTGCCTTTAATGGGATTACTGTGACCACATACCACTCTCCATGTGTGTGCCACATATTTACACCCCAGAAAGAAATACTGAATATAACAACATCATGTGCCGTCTGTGATATTAATGACCACAGAC
This sequence comes from Megaustenia siamemsis, assembly GCA_032433765.1. Classification (NCBI taxonomy): domain Eukaryota; kingdom Metazoa; phylum Mollusca; class Gastropoda; order Stylommatophora; family Ariophantidae; genus Megaustenia; species Megaustenia siamemsis. Next base: position 437,161 of record JAVIAB010000092.1, read on the forward strand.
CAGGAGCCTCCAGTATGATTGATACAACTGTTGCACCAAGCATTTCATCAGCAGAGCCAGATCTATGGAATGTTAATCTGACATTGTTCTTGAATGATGTCCAAGTTAATGAGACATCAGAGTCGTGTGGCAGCAGCTACAAGAAGGGAGCAGAGAACATCAAGTTCTGCTGCTATAAAGGAGACTTGCCTTGCTATCTCAGAATTGCCTTAAATGGGTTCACTGTAGTTGAAAACTTCTCCTCTTGTGTAAACTACACATTCACATCCAAGAGTGAATCAGTGAAGGTCACAAAATCATATTCTCTCTGTGGTTTTACTAACTACAGGTCAGGTGGCTTCTGTTGGATTGGAAATGTAACTTACCACCACTGTGTGTCTATGTGTTTGGAATTGGAGTCATCAATGACGGCCTAACATCATCAAGTGCTACGACGATCATCATTTTCGGGAGGACGCGAACTTCCATGGTATATGGTGGATAGGCGGCAGGAACCATTGAAGGCTATGTCTGGAAAGTGTTCCTTCTTGCAGTTTCCTCATATTCCAAGTTTGGCTTGTTGCAGGAGCTACTGAGTTAAGTGCTCTATGCACACCGTGAGCTGTGTGTCTCATCCGTTTTAATACAGTTTCGATATCCCGCTTGTTTACGATGAATGATGATACCGTATGACAGGGAACAGTTGGCTGTGTTCACTTTCTGCGCGGTTTCGCCTTATGCCTTTTGGCGTGTGCTGAGACTGCTACGATGGGGACTACAGCTACCTTTCTTTGTTTTGGGAGATGTGTTAGTAATTCGGATGATTCCACTGGCACGGGCGGTTGAGCAATTATGGATTTTAATTCGTTTGCAGTGATGCCGAGGATCTCTCTGCTGGAGAGGATAAGTTAACAGCTGAGATCCTCAAGGCAGTTGATAGCCATAATCTAATACATCTCCAAAAAATGTTCAACATCATTTGGAGAACATAGAAGACGCCTCATAAATGGAAAAAAGGAATCATTGTTAAGATTCCAAAAAAGGGCAATCTTAGAGATTGTAACAACTGGAGAGGCGTGACACTTTTGTCAGTTGCCTCAAAGTTATTCTGCAAAATCATCCTAAATAGAATAACGGATTCAATAGATACAGTAATGCGTGAAGAACAGGCTGGGTTTAGAAAAGGGAGAAGCTGCCTATACAGTAATGCGTGAAGAACAGGCTGGGTTTAGAAAAGGGAGAAGCTGCCTTGACCACATTTTCACTATACGACTTATATTGGAGGAACACATTGAAAAGCATAAACCTTTTGTACTTAACTTCATCGACTTCAAAAAGCATTTGATAGTATTCATAGAGATTCTGAAGCAATATGGCTTACCATCAAAAATCATAAATATTATCAAAGACATGTATGATGGTTACACATGTGCAGTTCGAACAGAGGAAGGACTGAGCGAATGTTTCCCAATAGAAACTGGGGTTAAACAAGGATGTATTTTATCGCCCTTGTTATTTGGAATTGTTATGGACTTCATAATGAAGAAATGCTGCACTGGTAATAAAGGCATCGAATGGATACAAGGAGACCATTTGGAGGACCGCGACTTTGCTGATGTCATAGTTCTCATCAGCAGCCAGATAAAAACGATGCTGGAAAACACAAATGAACTATCATCAATAGCCAGCAAAATTGGGCTTGAGATCAATTCCAACAGGTGACAAAATATACATGGAAAACAAACCAGTAGAAGAGATCGATCACTTTATCTATCTTGGAAGTCACATTGATCGAGAAAGGGATACAAGTAAAGAAATTAGAATCAGAATAGCTAAAGCAGCAATGTCTTTCAGAAGCCTTGAAAAGTTGTGGAAATCAAAACTCATCAGCACAAACACAAAACTTGAGCTATTTAAATCAAATGTACTATGTAACCCTTACGTATTCGTGTGAAAGCTGGAAAACAACAAGAGATATAGAAACAAAGTTGAACGCATTCGAAAATAAATGTCTAAGGAAAATACTTGGTATAGCGTGCAACGAATTCAAAACAAACGAGGAAATTAGAGAAATCGCCAATCAACCACTAATATCTTCAGTAATAAAGAAAAGACGATGGTCATATATTGGACATGTGATGAGAAGAGATGATAACCGAATAGCAATGCAAGCCCTCATATGGGAAACAACAGGTAAGAGAAAAAGAGGAAGACCCAGGGAGACACTGAGAAGAACATTGATGAGAGAGGCAAGAGCAGCAGAATTCGGCTCCCTCAAAGAGATAGAGCTGCTTGCACAGAACAGAGACAAATGGCGAGATTTGATAAAATATCTTTAAAAGAAAACTGCTAGAACAAAAATTCAGATAGGAGGAGTATCTTGGTCTACGCCCTATGGACCGGCTACGGCTCGAAAGGTCAATAGATAGATAGATATTCACTTCACTGCACTATTCAGTCTCTTATCACAATTTGTCTTTAAATGTTATCACACTTTGTCTTTAAATGTACTAATTATTTGAATCACACACTGTCTCTTAATCACTGTTCTATCTATTGTCCTTTTTTTACTGTATTTCTCACCTTATCTGCAGTCATTTCGTTTCTCGTCGACCACTTTGCTTCACTGCCGCTGGACTTCTTGTGTTGTTTGGTCTGCTCTTCTGTTGTTGTTCGTGACGTAGTTTGCTCTTCTCGGCTGTCGTTGTTCGTGATGTTGTTTGCGTTACTTGCTCTTCGGGTCTTGCTTGTGACGTTTGCTTTCCTCGGCTGTCGTTTGTGATGTTGTTTGCGTTACTTGTTCTTCATGTCTTGCTTGTGACGTTGTTTGCTTTCCTCGGCTGTCGTTCTTCGTGATGTTGTTTGCGTTACTTGTTCTTCAGGTCTTGCTTGTGACGTTGTTTGCTTTCTCGTCTGCGCCGACTTGCTTTTCTTGACTGCTTGAGTCTTTCTGGTTTGCGAGACGTGTTTCTCTTGTTTGCGTTGTCTTCTGCTATTTGTTGCCTGTTACCCTATTGTGCTCTTACAGTTTCTTTGCTTTATCTGCCGCTAGCGCCTGGTCAGGTACCAATGTAACGGTAAGACGTCTTTATATAACGTGTGTAACGTCTCGATCTTTCGTTGTTATTCTTTCTTTCACGAGTTCATTACGTGGTCGACCTGGATGTTTCAGACGTTACTGCGCTGCTCTCTTAACTTCCTCGTGCTGACCCGTTCTCCAGGCTAACTGAAAGCTCGTCTCAGCCTTGACCTGGCTCGTAGCCGTAGCACTTCTGTCTTTCTTGTTTATGATGCAGCGACAACTTCACTGATGTTGAGATTCTCCCAGAGGGATTACGCTAGGCAAGATATTGCAACTGTTTAATACATAACAAACACGTTAGTTGTAAGAATTTTGCCGGCTTTTAATTTCGCCCATTATCAGAGCGGCAACACTGCACACGTGACATGGCATGTCAATCACACTTGAATGATCCGCACTCATACAATTCCTCTAGTCTACAGTCCTATCACTTGCCGCTGGGGCTTCAGGTCATTCATATTAGTAACTAATTTGATTGTGAACTGTTCCCATCGAACAGTTCCCCTATTCTATCGGCCCTACTCTGTCGCTTTACTACTGTTACGAACTGTGTTAAGATCTGCTTTCTCACTAACCTGTCCGCCTAAACTCTTCCGCCTAAACTCTTCCGCCTAAACTCTTCCTTATGTTATCTCCCGTATTAGTCTCTGTGTCTCCTACAGAACGTGCGTCCTCTATCCTAAATCGTTTGGGCTAGGGCAGCCCTTATGGGCCGACCAACACTTGGCCACCCTTCTATATCTAAGCGTAACTTCTTGCCGGACTGATTTCTATCAAGTGCTCTATCTTCCTTGTGTTATAGTGTGACTGAGCCATGATGGGCAATGAAGAGAGTAGAGAGAATAGACTTCAGCAACGAGTGCCGTCCTCAGGATTTGCAAGTAACCAAGAAGTTGAGCCAGCGAATCGTATGTCCAGAGAAGAGAGAAGCCTGACCAACCATGAAGTCCACCTACATACTTTCAGCATAACCAAGAAGTTGAGCCAGCGAATCGTATGTCCAGAGAAGAGAGAAGCCTGACCAACCATGAAGTAAACCCACGTACTTCCAGCGACGAGTGCCACCGTGCAGCCAAGAAATTCTAAGAAAAACTACAAATTACTTTACAGGACACATTGTGAACAAAAAAACAAAAAAAAAAAAAACAGAGAAGCTGTCAGTTCGAGTGTTAAGACTAATTAGGACAATAACGACGATCGGGAATTACATTCAGACTTTTTTACTATTCCGGATGTGAAAAATTACGTAGTTTAAATACATGTATTTTGTGATTGTGTTGAGATAAATGTGAAATTCATCGGAGGGCAAAGATACACAAAGGTACCAAGTCGGTAAGAAGTGCAACAATTTTTTATCATCACAATTCTTGTTAAAATGTTCTAATTTAGGTAGTGAATATATTATATAGATATATGTTATAATATTAAGTAGGAAAGATGGAAGACATTCACGGTAGTCAGTACGTAAAAACAAACAGTTGTAAAGTAACAGTATTTCAATTAGATAAAGACATTAAAGAAACTCATGTTAGGAAGTATTTTAGTACATTTGGGGAAATGAACATGTTGCAAGTTGAAATGTACAGTCCGATAAGAAGAAAGACATGTGGGAGAAGGACAAATAAATTCCTAAACACTGAAAGTAGGTTATATGCCATACATTTTAACAAACACATAAGGAAGGTACATGCGCGGGAGAAGAGTAGATCAGGAGAAACCAGCGATGTAGAGGATTATAGTACAGCCGATGAAGCAATAGAGACGAAAGATTTAAGAAAGCAGCCCCAAAGAATGGTAGAAATTAAAAATAAAACCACACAAAGAGAAGATGCTGATATAGAAGTATTAGTGACACGGGTAAGTTGTGCACAAACACAGACTGTAGATGTTAGAGGACAAACTAAATCTAACGATACAATTACACAAACTATTAATGAAGAAATAAGGGAGGTGAATAAACAATTTAGAGACGCACGTGTGGCTACAAACATCCTAGAAGATGTAATATCAAGACAAGATGCCGAGATAAGAATTATGGAGATGAGAAGTGAAAAAGATGAGCTGATGCTATTAGAGCTGAAAGACACAGTAGATAGCTTAGAGTACAAAAACAAGTGTCTAGAAACGAGAATTAAAGAGCTGGAAGCCATTGCAGAACAAAAATCTGAGACTGACAGACACAGTGAATGTAGGATTCGAGAAGTTGATGAGATGAAAGCAAAAAATAACCAACTTTTAGGTGAAGTCAAAGTGTCCAAGGATTTAGTTGCAAGTTTAAGAAAGCAGAAATCAGAAGTAGATGACAAGATAAAGAACCTAATACCAGAGAAGTCTGACTTAGAGGAAGAGGTAGCGTCTCTAAGGCGAAAGAAATCTAATACAGAAAGTTTGAAGAAGGAAAACGAGAAAAGGAAACTTGATACGACAGAGTGCATACGTGATACAAATAGTGTAGAGGTTGTAAGTTAAAGTGCTGAGAAGAGTACTAGACGTACTATTTTACATATATCTGGGCAGTAATATAGATAAAGAGGGAGGAACAGAAAATGATACAAAAATAAGGATATCAAAAGCAAGAGGAGCTTTCATTGCACTGGGAAACATATGGAAATCCAAAGAAATTAGGTTAAATACAAAAATAAAAATGTTCAACTCAAATGTTAAGTCGGTCCTATTATATGGCTGTGAAACATGGAGAATAACAAAATTGACAATCACGATGGTACAGACTTTCATTAATGGATGCTTACGCAGAATAAAGGGATGGAAATGGCAGGTCAAAGTCACTAACGTGGAATTATGGAAATGTACCGGTCAGATACCAGTGGATAAAGAGATACAGCGTAGACGATGGCGATGAATAGGACACACACTACGGAAGCCAACAGAGTATTACACAACAGGCCCTTTTTTGGAATCCCCAGGGGAAAAGACAAAGCGGAAGACCAAGGAATTCTTGAAGAAGACAGATCGAAGCAGAGATGAAGATGATGGGGAAGACATGGAATGATCTTAAAAGAATTGCAAAAAACAGAGCGACTTGGAAAGTGTTTGTTGAAGACCTATGCTCCACTGGGAGCTAAAAGTTAGAAGAAGAAGACTCCTCCACTATAACAAACACAACTTCACTCTTCCACTAAAAATAAGCACAACTTCAATCTTCCACTATAACAAACACAGCTCCACTCTTCCACTATATCAAACAGCTCCACTCTTCCACTATAACAAACGCAGCTCCAATCTTCCTCTATAACACAGCTCCACTAGTCCACTATAACAAACGCATCTTCACTCGTCGACTGTAACAAAGGCATATTCACTCTTCCACTAAAACAAATACAACTCCACTCTTCCGCTATAACAAACACAGCTCCACTCTTCCACTATGACATACACAACTCTACTCTTCCACTATAACATACACAACTCCACTCTTCCACTATATTACACATACAACTCCACTCTTCCACTATAATAAACACAAGTCCACTATAACAGATACAGCTCCACTCTTCCACTACATTGCACACACATCTCCACTCTTCCTCTATAACAAACACAATTTCACTATAACAAATACAACTCCACTCTTCCTCGATAACAAACACAATTTCACTATAACAAATACAGCTCCACTCTTCCACTACATTACACACACAACTCCACTCTTCCTCTACAACAAACACAATTCCACTATAACAAACACTACTCCACTCTTCCACTATAATAAACGCAACTTCACTCTACCACCATAGCAAACACAACTTCATTCGTCCACTACAATAAATGCAGCTCCAGTCTTCCACTATAACAAACACAGCTCCACTCTTCCACTATATCAAACACCACTCAGCTCTTCCACTATATCAAACAGCTCCACTCTCCCACTAGAACAAACACAATTCCACTCTTCCTCTATAGCAAACACAATTCCACTATAACTTTCACAGCTCCAGTCTTGCACTATAACAAACACAGCTCCACTCTTCCGCTATATCAAACACCACTCAGCTCTTCCACTATATCAAACAGCTCCACTCTTCTAATATAACAAACACAGTCCCACTCTTCCTCTATAGCAAACACAATTCCACTATACCTTTCACAGCTCCAGGATTTCACCATAACAAACAACTCCACTCTTCCACTATAGTAAACACAGTTCCACTATAACAAAGAAAGCTCCACAATTCCACTATAACAAATACAACTCCACTCTTCCACTATAACAAACACAGCTCCACTCTTCCACTATAACAAATACAGCTCCACTCTTCCACTATATCAAACACCACTCAGCTCTTCCACTATATCAAACAGCTCCACTCTTCCACTATAACAAACACAACTCCACTCTTCCACTATAACAAACACAGCTCCACTCGTTCACTATATTACAAACACAGCCACTCTTCGACTATAACAAACGCAGCACCAATCTTCCACTATAACAAACGCAGCTCCAATCTTCCACTATAACAAACAGAGCACCAGTCTTCCACTATAACAAACTCAGCTCCAATCTTCCACTATAACAAACAGAGCGCCAGTCCTCCACTATAATAAACGCAAGACCACTCCTCCACTATAGCAAACATAACTTCGCTCTTCCACTAAAAATAAACACAACTTCAATCTTCCACTATAACAAACACAGCTCCACTCTTCCACTATATCATACAGCTCCACTCTTCCACTACAACAAACACAACTTCACTCTTCCTCTATAACAAACACAGCTCCACTCGTCCACTATAACAAACGCAGATCCACTCGTCCACTATATAACAAAACAGCTCCACTCTTCCACTATAACAAACGCAGCTCCAATCTTCCACTTTATCAAACACCACTCAACTCCTACATTATAACAAACACAGCTCCACTATTCCTGTGTAGCAAACAGCTCCACTCTTCCACTATAACAAACACAGCTCCACTCTTCCACTATATCAAACAGCTCCACTCTTCCACTATAACAAACACAGCTCCACTCTTCCACTATAACAAACACAGATCCAGTCTTCCACTAAAACAAATTCAGCTCCAATCTTACACTAAAACAAACACAGCTTAATTCTTCCACTATATCAAACAGTACCACTCATCAACTATAACAAAAACAGCCCCAGTCTTCCACTATAACAAACACAACACCACTCTTTCACTATAACAAACAAATCTCTACTCTTCCTCTATAACAAATACAATTCCACAATAACAAACACAGCTCCAGTTTTCCACTATAACAAACACAACACCACTCTTCCACTATAATAAATGCAACATCACTCTTCCACTATACCAAATGATGATGATGATGATGATGATGATGCGTTCGTCCGATGATTTGAGGTATTCTAACGGATACGAACCGTAGACTTCCTCCTCGTCATCCGCCCTTAAAAGGACGTTAAGTGGACGTAGTTACGTTGTGTTGCAGTTTGCAGTGTAACACTGTGATATCTGCGCCTTTCGGCCCAACACATCCGATTTCAGCCGACGCTTTTTTGTGTACCGGGTTCGTCTTCCCACTTCGATCCCTGCTCGCTTGGCCAGACTAGACAGGTTAGTCTGTTTCTAGAGGCACCACGAAGAGGTGTAGCAGGGTCTGGATGGTTCTGGTTCACCGATCCTGGCGCAAGCCATCAGTTATGAGTCACTGACGACTTCCAGCTCTGGTGCTGGGGGGGGGGGGGGGCGCGCCTTCGCCTCCACTATACCAAATGCAACTTCACTCTTCTACTATAACAAATGCAACTTTACTCTTCCACTATAACAAACACAGCACCACTCTTCCACTATAATAAATGCAACATCACTCTTCCACTATAACAAATGCAACTTTACTCTTCCACTATAACAAATGCAACTTCACTCGTCCACTATAGCAAACAGCCCCACTCTTCCACTATAACAAATGCAACTTCACTCGTCCACTATAACAAATACAACACCATTCTTTCACTATAATAAACGCAGGACCACTCTTCCACTATAACAAACACAGCTCCAATCTTCCACTATAACAAACACAGCTCCAATCTTCCACTATAACAAACACAACACCATTCTTCCACTATAACAAACACAACTTCACTCTTCCACTATAACAAACACAGCTCCAATCTTCCACTATAACAAACACAACACCATTCTTCCACTATAACAAACACAACACCATTCTTCCACTATAACAAACACAACTTCACTCTTCCACTAAAAATAAACACAACTTCAATCTTCCACTATAAGAAACACAGCTCCACTCTTCCACTATATCAAACAGCTCCACTCTTCCACTATAACAAACACAGCTCCACTCTTCCACTATATCAAACAGCTCCACTCTTCCACTATAACAAACACAGCTCCACTCTTCCACTATATCAAACAGCTCCACTCTTCCTCTATAACAAACACAGCTCCACTCGTCCACTATATTACAAACACAATTCCACTCTTTCACTATAACAAACACAATTCCACTATAACAAACGCAACTCCACTCTTCCACTATAACAAACACAATTCCACTAAAACAAACACATCTCCACTCTTCCACATTAACAAACCCAGTGCTACCCCCCCCCCCCCCCTCTCCCCGCGCCAGTTTCAGGAACGAGGTCATTGATACACAGGTAGGTAGATGATCTCAATAAGGTGACTCAAGCCCTACCTTTATTGATCTTCCTGTATCGATCGACACGCATCGATCACCAAGCATGTTTGTTGAGTTGTGTGCCTGGAGTTTGAAGCGATACTGCAACTTGAAGTAGTAGCATTAATGAGTCAGGCTGAGGCACTTGAGGCTTACTGGCGGCTTTCATGTGCTTGTCATTAGTCGGACTGGCATTAGTGAGTCAGATATTGATGGTTGATGTGAGTCAGAGTACAAGATATTGATGGTTGATGTGAGTCAGTGTACCAGATATTGATGATTGATGTGAGTCAGTGTACCAGATATTGATGATTGATGTGAGTCAGTGTACCAGATATTGATGATTGATGTGAGTCAGAGTACAAGATATTGATGGTTTATGTGAGTCAGTGTACCAGATATTGATGGTTGATGTGAGTCAGTGTACCCGATACTGATGATTGATGTGAGTCAGTGTACCAGATATTGATGGTTGATGTGAGTCAGTGTACTAGATACTGATGATTGATGTGAGTCAGTGTACCATATATTAATGATTGATGTGAGTCAGTGTACCAGATATTGATGATTGATGTGAGTCAGTGTACCAGATATTGATGATTGATGTGAGTCAGTGTACCAGATATTGATGTTTGATGTGAGTCAGTGTACCAGATATTGATGGTTGATGTGAGTCAGTGTACCAGATATTGATGGTTGATGTGAGTCAGAGTACAAGATATTGATGGTTTATGTGAGTCAGTGTACCAGATATTGATGGTTGATGTGAGTCAGTGTACCAGATACTGATGATTGATGTGAGTCAGTGTACCAGATATTGATGGTTGATGTGAGTCAGTGTACCAGATACTGATGATTGATGTGAGTCAGTGTACCATATATTAATGATTGATGTGAGTCAGTGTACCAGATATTGATGATTGATGTGTCAGTGTACCAGATATTGATGATTGATGTGAGTCAGTATACCAGATATTGATGTTTGATGTGAGTCAGTGTACCAGATATTGATGGTTGATGTGACACAGTGTACCAGATATTGATGGTTTATGTGAGTCAAAGTACAAGATATTGATGGTTTATGTGAGTCAGTGTACCAGATATTGATGGTTGATGTGAGTCAGTGTACCAGATATTGATGATTGATGTGAGTCAGTGCATCAGATAATGATGATTGATGTGAGTCAGTGCATCATATAATGATGGTTGATGCGAGTCTGTGTACCAGATATTGATGGTTGATGCGAGTCTGTGTACCAGATATTGATGGTTGATGCGAGTCTGTGTACCAGATATTGATGCTTGATGTGAGTCAGTGTACCATATATTGATGGTTAATGTGAGTCAGAGTACCAGATATTGATGATTGATGTGAGTCAGTGTACCAGATATTGATGGTTGATGCGAGTCAGTGTACCAGATATTGATGGTTGATGTGGTCAGTGTACCAGATATTGATGGTTGATGCGAGTCTGTGTACCAGATATTGATGGTTGATGCGAGTCTGTGTACCATATATTGATGGTTGATGCGAGTCTGTGTACCAGATATTGATGGTTGATGTGGTCAGTGTACCAGATATTGATGGTTGATGAAGCGTCTGTGTACAAGATATTGATGGTTTATGTGAGTCAGTGTACCAGATATTGATGGTTTATGTGAGTCAGTGTACCAGATATTGATGATTTATGTGAGTCAGTGTACCAGATATTGATGGTTTATGTGAGTCAGTGTACCAGATATTGATGGTTTATGTGAGTCAGTGTACCAGATACTGATGGTTTATGTGAGGATGTGTACCAGATATTGATGGTTCATGTGAGTCAGTGTACCAGATATTGATGGTTGATGTGAGTCAGTGTACCAGATAATGATGGTTGATGTGAGTCAGAGAACAAGATATTGATGGTTTATGTGAGTCAGTGTACCAGATATTGATGGTTTATGTGAGTCAGTGCATCAGATAATGATGATTGATGTGAGTCAGTGCATCAGATAATGATGGTTGATGCGAGTCTGTGTACCAGATACTGATGGTTGATGTGAGTCAGTGTACCATATATTGATTATTGTTGTGAGTCAGTGTACAAGATATTGATAATTGATGTGAGTCAGTGTACCGGATACTTATGGTTGATGTGAGTCAGTGTACCAGATATTGATGGTTGAGTCAGTGTACCGGGTATTGATGGTTGATATGAGTCAGTGTACAAGATATTGATGGATGATGTGAGTCAATGTATGATACCTGATCGTATTGAGTCAGAGTTTGTTGTTGTTATGATTGCCATCACTGCACACCGGACGAACCGGTGCTCCGATATCCCTCTCAAGAAGATTTGATGAGAATCCTGGCTCACGTACACAAACATTCCTGGCTCATGTACACGAACAATCTTGGATCACGTACATGAACAATCCTGGCTCACGTACACGAACAATCCTGGATCACGTACACGAACAATCCTGGCTCACGTACACGAACAATCCTGGCTCACATACACGAACAATCCTGGCTCACGTACACGAACAATCCTGGCTCACGTACACGAACAATCCTGGCTCACGTACACGAACAATCCTGGCTCACGTACATCTCAGACAAACATTACTGATGGAGACATCTCAGGTAAGCATTACTGATGGAGACATCTCAAACAAACATTACTGATGGAGACATCTCAGGTAAGCATTACTGATGGAGACATCTCAAACAAACATTACTGATGGAGACATCTCAAACAAACATCACTGATGGAGACATCTCAAACAAACATCACTGATGGAGACATCTCAAACAAACATCACTGATGGAGACATCTCAAACAAACATCACTGATGGAGACATCTCAAACAAACTTTACTGATGGAGACATCTCAAACAAACATTACTGATGGAGACATCTCAAACAAACATCACTGATGGAGACATCTCAGGTAAGCATTACTGATGGAGACATCTCAAACATTACTGATGGAGACATCTCAAACAAACATCACTGATGGAGACATCTCAATTAAACATCACTGATGGAGACATCTCAAACAAACATCACTGATGGAGACATCTCAGTTAAGCATTACTGATGGAGACATCTCAAACAAACATCACTGATGGAGACATCTCAAACAAACATCACTGATGGAGACATCTCAAACAAACATCACTGATGGAGACATCTCAAACAAACATCACTGATGGAGACATCTCAATTAAACATCACTGATGGAGACATCTCAAACAAACATCACTGATGGAGACATCTCAAACAAACATCACTGATGGAGACATCTCAAACAAACATCACTGATGGAGACATCTCAAACAAACATCACTGATGGAGACATCTCAAACAAACATTACTGATGGAGACATCTCAAACAAACATCACTGATGGAGACATCTCAAACAAACATCACTGATGGAGACATCTCAAACAAACATCACTGATGGAGACATCTCAAACAAACATCACTGATGGAGACATCTCAAACAAACATTACTGATGGAGACATCTCAAACAAACATTACTGATGGAGACATCTCAGACAAACATCACTGATGGAGACATCTCAAACAAACATCACTGATGGAGACATCTCAAACAAACATCACTGATGGAGACATCTCAAACAAACATTACTGATGGAGACATCTCAAACAAACATCACTGATGGAGACATCTCAAACAAACATCACTGATGGAGACATCTCAAACAAACATCACTGATGGAGACATCTCAAACAAACATCACTGATGGAGACATCTCAAACAAACATTACTGATGGAGACATCTCAAACAAACATTACTGATGGAGACATCTCAGACAAACATCACTGATGGAGACATCTCAAACAAACATCACTGATGGAGACATCTCAAACAAACATCACTGATGGAGACATCTCAAACAAACATCAATGATGGAGACATCTCAAACAAACATCAATGATGGAGACATCTCAAACAAACATTACTGATGGAGACATCTCAAACAAACATCACTGATGGAGACATCTCAAACAAACATCAATGATGGAGACATCTCAAACAAACATCACTGATGGAGACATCTCAAACAAACATCACTGATGGAGACATCTCAAACAAACATCACTGATGGAGACATCTCAAACAAACATCACTGATGGAGACATCTCAAACAAACATCACTGATGGAGACATCTCAAACAAACATCACTGATGGAGACATCTCAAACAAACATCACTGATGGAGACATCTCAAACAAACATCAATGATGGAGACATCTCAGACAAACATCAATGATATAGACATTGCAGACAAACATCAATGATATAGACATTTCAGACAAACATCAATGATATAGACATTGCAGACAAACATCAATGATGGAGACATCTCAGACAAACATCAATGATATAGACATTGCAGACAAACATCAATGATATAGACATTTCAGACAAACATCAATGATATAGACATCTCAGACAAACATCAATGATATAGACATTGCAGACAAACATCAATGATATAGACATTGCAGACAAACATCAATGATATAGACATTGCAGACAAACATCAATGATATAGACATTGCAGACAAACATCAATGATATAGACATCTCAGACAAACATCAACGATATAGACATCTCAGACAAACATCAATGATATAGACATCTCAGACAAACATCAATGATATAGACATTGCAGACAAACATCAATGATATAGACATCTCAGACAAACATCAATGATATAGACATTGCAGACAAACATCAACGATATAGACATTTCAGACAAACATCAATGATATAGACATCTCAGACAAACATCAATGATATAGACATCTCTGACAAACATCAATGATATAGACATCTCAGACAAACATCAATGATATAGACATTTCAGACAAACATCAATGATATAGACATCTCAGACAAACATCAATGATATAGACATCTCTGACAAACATCAATGATATAGACATCTCAGACAAACATCAATGATATAGACATCTCTGACAGATAAAATGCGTTGATAAAGACATCTCAACATTTAGAAATTACTGATTGAGATTAGACATGAGAATGATACGACCTCTTACTTACAACAGTTGATGGTATTAATGTTACAATAGATTTAAATGGCTCAAATGTAACAACAGACACGGTTCCTTACAAATACACATTTCAACCGCTAATTTCTGCCATGGCAGGAACCATAACTCTCGATTCACTCTGTTGTGATCAGCCTACATGTTTCATTGGACGCAGCTCAGAGTTAAGCCCTTGGATGCACACCCTGCCGCCCCTTGAGGACAAAAAGAGGTCAGCCCCCTCCTTACAACGCCCAACAATTGATTTCTTGTCTCTAACTCTAGCCTGTGCATGTATAAATAAGAGAGACAGCAACGCTTTGATGACTTCTTGCTAAGGCAGTCGCTGAGGTTATCCAAAGTTTTCTGAAACAGTTTTCTGTGAGCATGCGAGGTCACGATGGATGATAGATTGCCTGAGATAAGAAACAGTTCAGAGCTCAGAAATTGGTGTTGGTGGCGTTAGGCAGTCATGACGTTTTCTGGTGGACAAAATTCTTGTTCTACCTAGGCCGCCTTGCCCTAGCCAGTAAGTTATGGCTAATGCTATTTGATCTACTCTTTAGTGGGACTTGACACTTAGCCAGTAAGTTATGGCTAATGCTATTTGATCTACTCTTTAGTGGGACTTGACACTTAGCCAGTAAGTTATGGCTAATGCTATTTGATCTACTCTTTAGTGGGACTTGACACTTAGCCAGTAGGTTATGGCTAATGCTATTTGATCTACTCTTTAGTGGGACTTGACACTTAGCCAGTAGGTTATGGCTAATGCTATTTGATCTACTCTTTAGTGGGACTTGACACTTAGCCAGTAAGTTATGACTAATGCTATTTGATCTACTCTTTAGTGGGACTTGACACTTAGCCAGTAGGTTATGACTAATGCTATTTGATCTACTCTTTAGTGGGACTTGACACTTAGCCAGTAGGTTATGGCTAATGCTATTTGATCTACTCTTTAGTGGGACTTGACACTTAGCCAGTAAGTTATGGCTAATGCTATTTGATCTACTCTTTAGTGGGACTTGACGCTTAGCCAGTAAGTTATGGCTAATGCTATTTGATCTACTCTTTAGTGGGACTTGACACTTAGCCAGTAGGTTATGACTAATGCTATTTGATCTACTCTTTAGTGGGACTTGACACTTAGCCAGTAGGTTATGACTAATGCTATTTGATCTACTCTTTAGTGGGACTTGACACTTAGCCGGTAGGCTATGGTATTTGATCTACCCTTTAGTGGGAAACTGTCATGATATAAGACATTTGATAGGGATAGTGTCGCTACATAGAACAGATTATGGAAATAGTGTCACTACATAGAACAAATAGTGGAAATAGTGTCACTAAATAGTGGAGAGAGCGTCACTACATAGAACAAATTGTGGAAATAGCGTCACTAAATAGAACAAATAGTGAAGAAAGTGTCACTACATAGAAGAAATGGTGAAGAAAGTGTCACTACATAGAAGAAATGGTGAAGAAAGTGTCACTACATAGAAGAAATGGTGAAGAAAGTGTCACTACATAGAAGAAATAGTGAAGAAAGTGTCACTACATAGAAGAAATAGTGAAGAAAGTGTCACTACATAGAAGAAATTGTGAAGAAAGTGTCACTACATAGAAGAAATGGTGAAGAAAGTGTCACTACATAGAAGAAATGGTGAAGAAAGTGTCACTACATAGAAGAAATGGTGAAGAAAGTGTCACTACATAGAAGAAATGGTGAAGAAAGTGTCACTACATAGAAGAAATAGTGAAGAAAGTGTCACTACATAGAAGAAATTGTGGAAATAGTTTCACAACACGTGATGGAGATGGTGATCCGACACATGACATTTGGTGGAGTCCCCGTGGCTATAGCATGGATTATAGGCACTATTGCATGTCTTAGGCACCTTTCTACAAGACACAAAAACCCTTCTTGGTCGATACCCCAACCTTTGTGTGGTTCCCGCTGCATGCTGGGGAGGAGGGCATCGATTTCTGCTGGCCTCGAGAAATTAGGTCAATCAAAACAGCTGGGAAGGGGGGGGGCTGCCTTCTTTATTCCCTCACACAAGACACACATACACATACATTCTCTCATACTTATCTATAGATAAACACGCATTTACATTTATCTAAAGATACACACATGTATACTTATCTAACGATACACACATTTATACTTATCTAAAGATACACACATTTATACTTATCTAAAGATACACACATTTATACTTATCTAAAGATACACACATTTATACTTATCTAAAGATGTACACCTGAACGGTAAGTAATGATAAGCGGTAAGTTTATGGTGGTCGAAGTTCTCCCAGTAGTGATGGTTGTAACAACAGTAGCAGTAGTTGTAGTTGTAGTTGTAGTTGTAGTAGTAGTTGTAGTTGTAGTTGTAGTAGTAGTTGTAGTAGTAGTTGTAGTAGTAGTTGTAGTAGTAGATGTAGTTGTAGTAGTAGTTGTAGTTGTAGTAGTAGTTGTAGTTGTAGTAGTAGCAGTAGTTGTAGTTGTAGTTGTAGTAGTAGCAGTAGTTGTAGTTGTAGTTATAGTTGTAGTAGTAGTTGTAGTTGTAGTAGTAGTTGTAGTTGTAGATGTAGCTGTAGTTGTAGTTGGAGTAGTTGTAGTAGTTATAGTTGTAGCAGTAGTTGTAGCAGTAGTAGTAGCAGTAGTTGTAGCAGTAGTTGTAGCAGTAGTAGTAGCAGTAGTTGTAGTTGTAGTAGTTGTAGCAGTAGTAGTAGCAGTAGTTGTAGCAGTAGTTGTAGTTGTAGTAGTTGTAGTTGTAGTAGTAGAAGTAGTTGTAGCAGTAGTTGTAGTAGTTGTAGCAGTAGTAGTATCAGCAGTTGTAGCAGTAGTTGTAGTTATAGTAGTTGTAGTTGTAGCAGTAGTAGTAGCAGTAGTTGTAGCAGTAGTTGTAGCAGTAGTAGTAGCAGTAGTTGCAGTTTTAGTAGTAGTTGTAGTTGTAGCAGTAGTTGTAGCAGTAGTAGTAGCAGTAGTTGCAGTTTTAGTAGTAGTTGTAGCTGTAGCAGTAGTTGCAGCAGTAGTAGTAGCAGTAGTTGCAGTTTTAGTAGTAGTTGTAGCAGTAGTAGTAGCAGTAGTTGTAGCAGTAGTTGTAGTAGTAGCAGTAGTTGTAGCAGTAGTTGTAGTTGTAGCAGTAGTTTTAGTAGTAGTTGTAGCAGTAATTGTAGTTGCAGCAGTAGTAGTAGCAGTAGTTGTAGCAGTAGTTGTAGTAGTAGCCATAGTTGTAGTAGTAGCAGTAGATGTAGCAGTAGTTGTTGTAGTAGCTGTAGTAGTAGTTGTAGCAGTAGTTGTAGTAATAGCAGTAGTTGTAGTAGTAGCAGTAGTTGTAGCAGTAGTTGTAGTAGTAGCTGTAGTTGTAGTAGTAGCAGTAGTTGTAATAGTAGCAGTAGTTGTAGTAGTAGCAGTAGTTGTAGTAGTAGTAGTAGCAGTAGTTGTAGTAATAGCAGTAGTTGTAGTAGTAGCAGTATTTGGAGTAGTAGCAGTATTTGGAGAAGTAGTTGTAGTAGTAGCTGTAGTTGTAGTAGTATCAGTAGTTGTAGTAGTAGCAGTAGTTATAGCAGTAGTTGTAGTTGTAGCATTAGTTTTAGTAGTAGTTGTAGCAGTAATTGTAGTTGTAGCAGTAGTTGTAGTAGTAGTTGTAGCAGTGGTTGTATTAGTAGTTGTAGCAGTAGTTGTAGTAGTAGTTGTAGCAGTAGTTGTAGTAGTAGTTGCAGCAGTAGTTGTAGTAGTAGTTGTAGCAGTAGTTGTAGTAGTAGTTGTAGTAGTAGTTGTAGCAGTAGTTGTAGCTGTAGTTGTAGCAGTAGTTGTAGCAGTAGTTGTAGCAGTAGTTCTAGTAGTAGTTGTAGCAGTAGCTGTAGTTGTAGCAGTAGTTGTAGTAGTAGTTGTAGCAGTAGTTGTAGTAGTAGTTGTAGCAGTAGTTGTAGTAGTTGTTGTAGCAGTAGTTGTAGTAGTAGTTGTAGCAGTAGTTATAGTTGTAGCAGTAGTTGTAGTAGTAGTTGTAGTTGTAGTAGTAGTTGTAGTTGTAGTTGTAGTAGTAGTTGTAGTAGTAGTTGTAGTAGTAGTTGTAGTAGTAGATGTAGTTTTAGTAGTAGTTGTAGTTGTAGTAGTAGTTGTAGTTGTAGTTGTAGTAGTAGCAGTAGTTGTAGTTGTAGTTGTAGTAGTAGCAGTAGTTGTAGTTGTAGTTGTAGTTGTAGTAGTAGTTGTAGTTGTAGTTGTAGTAGTAGTTGTAGTAGTAGTTGTAGTCGTAGTAGTTGTAGTTGTAGCAGTAGTTGTAGCAGTAGTAGTAGCAGTAGTTGTAGCAGTAGTTGTAGCAGTAGTAGTAGCAGTAGTTGTAGTTGTAGTAGTTGTAGCAGTAGTAGTAGCAGTAGTTGTAGCAGTAGTTGTAGTTGTAGTAGTTGTAGTTGTAGTAGTTGTAGTTGTAGTAGTAGAAGTAGTTGTAGCAGTAGTTGTAGAAGTTGTAGCAGTAGTAGTATCAGCAGTTGTAGCAGTAGTTGTAGTTATAGTAGTTATAGTTGTAGCAGTAGTAGTAGCAGTAGTTGTAGCAGTAGTTGTAGCAGTAGTAGTAGCAGTAGTTGCAGTTTTAGTAGTAGTTGTAGTTGTAGCAGTAGTTGTAGCAGTAGTAGTAGCAGTAGTTGCAGTTTTAGTAGTAGTTGTAGCTGTAGCAGTAGTTGCAGCAGTAGTAGTAGCAGTAGTTGCAGTTTTAGTAGTAGTTGTAGCAGTAGTAGTAGCAGTAGTTGTAGCAGTAGTTGTAGTAGTAGCAGTAGTTGTAGCAGTAGTTGTAGTTGTAGCAGTAGTTTTAGTAGTAGTTGTAGCAGTAATTGTAGTTGCAGCAGTAGAAGTAGCAGTAGTTGTAGCAGTAGTTGTAGTAGTAGCCATAGTTGTAGTAGTAGCAGTAGATGTAGCAGTAGTTGTTGTAGTAGCTGTAGTAGTAGTTGTAGCAGTAGTTGTAGTAATAGCAGTAGTTGTAGTAGTAGCAGTAGTTGTAGCAGTAGTTGTAGTAGTAGCTGTAGTTGTAGTAGTAGCAGTAGTTGTAATAGTAGCAGTAGTTGTAGTAGTAGCAGTAGTTGTAGTAGTAGTAGTAGCAGTAGTTGTAGTAATAGCAGTAGTTGTAGTAGTAGCAGTATTTGGAGTAGTAGCAGTATTTGGAGAAGTAGTTGTAGTAGTAGCTGTAGTTGTAGTAGTATCAGTAGTTGTAGTAGTAGCAGTAGTTATAGCAGTAGTTGTAGTTGTAGCATTAGTTTTAGTAGTAGTTGTAGCAGTAATTGTAGTTGTAGCAGTAGTTGTAGTAGTAGTTGTAGCAGTGGTTGTATTAGTAGTTGTAGCAGTAGTTGTAGTAGTAGTTGTAGCAGTAGTTGTAGTAGTAGTTGCAGCAGTAGTTGTAGTAGTAGTTGTAGCAGTAGTTGTAGTAGTAGTTGTAGTAGTAGTTGTAGCAGTAGTTGTAGCTGTAGTTGTAGCAGTAGTTGTAGCAGTAGTTGTAGCAGTAGTTCTAGTAGTAGTTGTAGCAGTAGCTGTAGTTGTAGCAGTAGTTGTAGTAGTAGTTGTAGCAGTAGTTGTAGTAGTAGTTGTAGCAGTAGTTGTAGTAGTTGTTGTAGCAGTAGTTGTAGTAGTAGTTGTAGCTGTAGTTATAGTTGTAGCAGTAGTTGTAGTAGTAGTTGTAGTTGTAGTAGTAGTTGTAGTTGTAGTTGTAGTAGTAGTTGTAGTAGTAGTTGTAGTAGTAGTTGTAGTAGTAGATGTAGATTTAGTAGTAGTTGTAGTTGTAGTAGTAGTTGTAGTTGTAGTTGTAGTAGTAGCAGTAGTTGTAGTTGTAGTTGTAGTTGTAGTAGTAGTTGTAGTTGTAGTTGTAGTAGTAGTTGTAGTAGTAGTTGTAGTCGTAGTAGTTGTAGTTGTAGCAGTAGTTGTAGCAGTAGTAGTAGCAGTAGTTGTAGCAGTAGTTGTAGCAGTAGTAGTAGCAGTAGTTGTAGTTGTAGTAGTTGTAGCAGTAGTAGTAGCAGTAGTTGTAGCAGTAGTTGTAGTTGTAGTAGTTGTAGTTGTAGTAGTAGAAGTAGTTGTAGCAGTAGTTGTAGTTATAGTAGTTGTAGTTGTAGCAGTAGTAGTAGCAGTAGTTGTAGCAGTAGTTGTAGCAGTAGTAGTAGCAGTAGTTGCAGTTTTAGTAGTAGTTGTAGTTGTAGCAGTAGTTGTAGCAGTAGTAGTAGCAGTAGTTGCAGTTTTAGTAGTAGTTGTAGCTGTAGCAGTAGTTGCAGCAGTAGTAGTAGTAGCAGTAGTTGCAGTTTTAGTAGTAGTTGTAGCAGTAGTAGTAGCAGTAGTTGTAGCAGTAGTTGTAGTAGTAGCAGTAGTTGTAGCAGTAGTTGTAGTTGTAGCAGTAGTTTTAGTAGTAGTTGTAGCAGTAATTGTAGTTGTAGCAGTAGTAGTAGCAGTAGTTGTAGCAGTAGTTGTAGTAGTAGCCGTAGTTGTAGTAGTAGCAGTAGTTGTAGCAGTAGTTGTTGTAGTAGCTGTAGTAGTAGTTGTAGCAGTAGTTGTAGTAATAGCAGTAGTTGTAGTAGTAGCAGTAGTTGTAGAAGTAGTTGTAGTAGTAGCTGTAGTTGTAGTAGTAGCAGTAGTTGTAATAGTAGCAGTAGTTGTAGTAGTAGCAGTAGTTGTAGTAGTAGTAGTAGCAGTAGTTATAGTAATAGCAGTAGTTGTAGTAGTAGCAGTATTTGGAGTAGTAGCAGTATTTGGAGAAGTAGTTGTAGTAGTAGCTGTAGTTGTAGTAATATCAGTAGTTGTAGTAGTAGCAGTAGTTATAGCAGTAGTTGTAGTTGTAGCAGTAGTTTTAGTAGTAGTTGTAGCAGTAATTGTAGTTGTAGCAATAGTTGTAGTAGTAGTTGTAGCAGTAGTTGTAGTAGTAGTTGTAGCAGTAGTTGTAGTAGTAGTTGTAGCAGTAGTTGTAGTAGAAGTTGCAGCAGTAGTTGTAGTAGTAGTTGTAGCAGTAGTTGTAGTAGTAGTTGTAGTAGTAGTTGTAGTAGTAGTTGTAGCAGTAGTTGTAGCTGTAGTTGTAGCAGTAGTTGTAGCAGTAGTTCTAGTAGTAGTTGCAGCAGTAGCTGTGGTTGTAGCAGTAGTTGTAGTAGTAGTTGTAGCAGTAGTTGTAGTAGTAGTTGTAGCAGTAGTTGTAGTAGTTGTTGTAGCAGTAGTTGTAGTAGTAGTTGTAGCAGTAGTTATAGTTGTAGCAGTAGTTGTAGTAGTAGTTGTAGTTGTAGCAGTAGTTGTAGTAGTAGTTGTAGCAGTAGTTGTAGTAGTAGTTGTAGCAGTAGTTGTAGTTGTAGTTGTAGTAGTAGTTGTAGTTGTAGTTGTAGATATTGTTGTAGCAGTAGTTATAGCAGTAGTTATAGTAGTAGTTGTAGCTGTAGTTGTAGTATTTGTAGTTGTAGTTGTAGTAGTAGTTGTAGTAGTAGTTGTAGCAGTAGTTGTAGTTGTAGTAGTAGTTGTAGCAGTAGTTGTAGTAGTAGTTGTAGCAGTAGTTGTAGCAGTAGTTGCAGTTGTAGTTGTTGTAGTAGTTGTAGTTGTAGTAGTTGTAGCAGTAGTTGTAGCAGTAGTTGTAGTAGTAGTTGTAGCAGTAGTTGTAGCAGTAGTTGTAGTAGTAGTTGTAGCAATAGTTGAAGCAGTAGTTGTAGCAGTAGTTGTAGCAGTAGTTGTAGTAGTAGTTGTAGAAGTAGCTGTAGTTGTTGTAGTAGCAGTAGTTGTAGCAGTAGTTGTAGTAGTAGCTGTAGTTGTAGCAGTAGTTGTAGTAGTAGCTGTAGCTGTAGTTGTAGTAGTAGTAGCAGTAGTTGTAGTAGTAGCCGTAGTTGTAGTAGTAGCAGTAGTTGTAGCAGTAGTTGGTATAGTAGCTGTAGTTGTTGTAGTAGCTGTAGTTGTAGTAGTAGCAGTAGTTGTAATAGTAGCAGCAGTTGTAGTAGTAGCCGTAGTTGTAGTAGTAGCAGTAGTTGTAGCAGTAGTTGTTATAGTAGCTGTAGTTGTAGCAGTAGTTGTAGTAATAGTTGTAGTAGTAGTTATAGCAGTAGTTGTAGTAGTAGTTGTAGCAGTAGTTGTAGTAGTAGCAGTAGTTGTAGCAGTAGTTGCAGTAGTAGTTGTAGCAGTAGTTGTAGCTGTAGTTGTAGCAGTAGTTGTAGCAGTAGTTCTAGTAGTAGTTGTAGCAGGAGCTGTAGTTGTAGCAGTAGTTGTAGTAGTAGATGTAGCAGTAGTTGTAATAGTAGTTGTAGCAGTAGTTGTAGTAGTTGTTGTAGCAGTAGTTGTAGTAGTAGTTGTAGCAGTAGTTATAGTTGTAGCAGTAGTTGTAGCAGTAGTTTTAGTAGTAGTTGTAGTTGTAGCAGTAGTTGTAGTAGTAGTTGTAGCAGTAGTTGTAGTAGTAGTTGTAGCAGTAGTTGTAGTTGTAGTAGTAGTTGTAGTAGTTGTTGTAGCAGTAGTTGTAGCAGTAGTTATAGTAGTAGTTGTAGCAGTACTTGTAGTTGTTGTAGTTGTAGTTGTAGTAGTAGTTGTAGTAGTAGTTGTAGCTGTAGTTGTAGTAGTAGTTGTAGCAGTAGTTGTAGTAGTTGTTGTAGTAGTAGGTGTAGTAGTAGTTGTGGTAGTAGTTGTAGCAGTAGTTGCAGTTGTAGTTGTTGTAGGAGTTGTAGTAGTAGTTGTAGTAGTAGTTGTAGTTGTAGTAGTGGTTATAGCAGTAGTTGTAGCAGTAGTTGTAGCAGTAGTTGTAGTAGTAGCAGTAGTTGTAGCAGTAGTTGTAGTTGTAGCAGTAGTTTTAGTAGTAGTTGTAGCAGTAATTGTAGTTGCAACAGTAGAAGTAGCAGTAGTTGTAGCAGTAGTTGTAGTAGTAGCCATAGTTGTAGTAGTAGCAGTAGATGTAGCAGTAGTTGTTGTAGTAGCTGTAGTAGTAGTTGTAGCAGTAGTTGTAGTAATAGCAGTAGTTGTAGTAGTAGCAGTAGTTGTAGCAGTAGTTGTAGTAGTAGCTGTAGTTGTAGTAGTAGCAGTAGTTGTAATAGTAGCAGTAGTTGTAGTAGTAGCAGTAGTTGTAGTAGTAGTAGTAGCAGTAGTTGTAGTAATAGCAGTAGTTGTAGTAGTAGCAGTATTTGGAGTAGTAGCAGTATTTGGAGAAGTAGTTGTAGTAGTAGCTGTAGTTGTAGTAGTATCAGTAGTTGTAGTAGTAGCAGTAGTTATAGCAGTAGTTGTAGTTGTAGCATTAGTTTTAGTAGTAGTTGTAGCAGTAATTGTAGTTGTAGCAGTAGTTGTAGTAGTAGTTGTAGCAGTGGTTGTATTAGTAGTTGTAGCAGTATTTGTAGTAGTAGTTGTAGCAGTAGTTGTAGTAGTAGTTGCAGCAGTAGTTGTAGTAGTAGTTGTAGCAGTAGTTGTAGTAGTAGTTGTAGTAGTAGTTGTAGCAGTAGTTGTAGCTGTAGTTGTAGCAGTAGTTGTAGCAGTAGTTGTAGCAGTAGTTCTAGTAGTAGTTGTAGCAGTAGCTGTAGTTGTAGCAGTAGTTGTAGTAGTAGTTGTAGCAGTAGTTGTAGTAGTAGTTGTAGCAGTAGTTGTAGTAGTTGTTGTAGCAGTAGTTGTAGTAGTAGTTGTAGCTGTAGTTATAGTTGTAGCAGTAGTTGTAGTAGTAGTTGTAGTTGTAGTAGTAGTTGTAGTTGTAGTTGTAGTAGTAGTTGTAGTAGTAGTTGTAGTAGTAGTTGTAGTAGTAGATGTAGTTTTAGTAGTAGTTGTAGTTGTAGTAGTAGTTGTAGTTGTAGTTGTAGTAGTAGCAGTAGTTGTAGTTGTAGTTGTAGTAGTAGCAGTAGTTGTAGTTGTAGTTGTAGTTGTAGTAGTAGTTGTAGTTGTAGTTGTAGTTGTAGTAGTAGTTGTAGTAGTAGTTGTAGTCGTAGTAGTTGTAGTTGTAGCAGTAGTTGTAGCAGTAGTAGTAGCAGTAGTTGTAGCAGTAGTTGTAGCAGTAGTAGTAGCAGTAGTTGTAGTTGTAGTAGTTGTAGCAGTAGTAGTAGCAGTAGTTGTAGCAGTAGTTGTAGTTGTAGTAGTTGTAGTTGTAGTAGTAGAAGTAGTTGTAGCAGTAGTTGTAGAAGTTGTAGCAGTAGTAGTATCAGCAGTTGTAGCAGTAGTTGTAGTTATAGTAGTTATAGTTGTAGCAGTAGTAGTAGCAGTAGTTGTAGCAGTAGTTGTAGCAGTAGTAGTAGCAGTAGTTGCAGTTTTAGTAGTAGTTGTAGTTGTAGCAGTAGTTGTAGCAGTAGTAGTAGCAGTAGTTGCAGTTTTAGTAGTAGTTGTAGCTGTAGCAGTAGTTGCAGCAGTAGTAGTAGCAGTAGTTGCAGTTTTAGTAGTAGTTGTAGCAGTAGTAGTAGCAGTAGTTGTAGCAGTAGTTGTAGTAGTAGCAGTAGTTGTAGCAGTAGTTGTAGTTGTAGCAGTAGTTTTAGAAGTAGTTGTAGCAGTAATTGTAGTTGCAGCAGTAGAAGTAGCAGTAGTTGTAGCAGTAGTTGTAGTAGTAGCCATAGTTGTAGTAGTAGCAGTAGATGTAGCAGTAGTTGTTGTAGTAGCTGTAGTAGTAGTTGTAGCAGTAGTTGTAGTAATAGCAGTAGTTGTAGTAGTAGCAGTAGTTGTAGCAGTAGTTGTAGTAGTAGCTGTAGTTGTAGTAGTAGCAGTAGTTGTAATAGTAGCAGTAGTTGTAGTAGTAGCAGTAGTTGTAGTAGTAGTAGTAGCAGTAGTTGTAGTAATAGCAGTAGTTGTAGTAGTAGCAGTATTTGGAGTAGTAGCAGTATTTGGAGAAGTAGTTGTAGTAGTAGCTGTAGTTGTAGTAGTATCAGTAGTTGTAGTAGTAGCAGTAGTTATAGCAGTAGTTGTAGTTGTAGCATTAGTTTTAGTAGTAGTTGTAGCAGTAATTGTAGTTGTAGCAGTAGTTGTAGTAGTAGTTGTAGCAGTGGTTGTATTAGTAGTTGTAGCAGTAGTTGTAGTAGTAGTTGTAGCAGTAGTTGTAGTAGTAGTTGCAGCAGTAGTTGTAGTAGTAGTTGTAGCAGTAGTTGTAGTAGTAGTTGTAGTAGTAGTTGTAGCAGTAGTTGTAGCTGTAGTTGTAGCAGTAGTTGTAGCAGTAGTTGTAGCAGTAGTTCTAGTAGTAGTTGTAGCAGTAGCTGTAGTTGTAGCAGTAGTTGTAGTAGTAGTTGTAGCAGTAGTTGTAGTAGTAGTTGTAGCAGTAGTTGTAGTAGTTGTTGTAGCAGTAGTTGTAGTAGTAGTTGTAGCTGTAGTTATAGTTGTAGCAGTAGTTGTAGTAGTAGTTGTAGTTGTAGTAGTAGTTGTAGTTGTAGTTGTAGTAGTAGTTGTAGTAGTAGTTGTAGTAGTAGTTGTAGTAGTAGATGTAGTTTTAGTAGTAGTTGTAGTTGTAGTAGTAGTTGTAGTTGTAGTAGTAGCAGTAGTTGTCATTGTAGTTGTAGTAGTAGCAGTAGTTGTAGTTGTAGTTGTAGTTGTAGTAGTAGTTGTAGTTGTAGTTGTAGTAGTAGTTGTTGTAGTAGTTGTAGTCGTAGTAGTTGTAGTTGTAGCAGTAGTTGTAGCAGTAGTAGTAGCAGTAGTTGTAGCAGTAGTTGTAGCAGTAGTAGTAGCAGTAGTTGTAGTTGTAGTAGTTGTAGCAGTAGTAGTAGCAGTAGTTGTAGCAGTAGTTGTAGTTGTAGTAGTTGTAGTTGTAGTAGTAGAAGTAGTTGTAGCAGTAGTTGTAGTTATAGTAGTTGTAGTTGTAGCAGTTGTAGTAGCAGTAGTTGTTGCAGTAGTTGTAGCAGTAGTAGTAGCAGTAGTTGCAGTTTTAGTAGTAGTTGTAGTTGTAGCAGTAGTTGTAGCAGTAGTAGTAGCAGTAGTTGCAGTTTTAGTAGTAGTTGTAGCTGTAGCAGTAGTTGCAGCAGTAGTAGTAGTAGCAGTAGTTGCAGTTTTAGTAGTAGTTGTAGCAGTAGTAGTAGCAGTAGTTGTAGCAGTAGTTGTAGTAGTAGCAGTAGTTGTAGCAGTAGTTGTAGTTGTAGCAGTAGTTTTAGTAGTAGTTGTAGCAGTAATTGTAGTTGTAGCAGTAGTAGTAGCAGTAGTTGTAGCAGTAGTTGTAGTAGTAGCCGTAGTTGTAGTAGTAGCAGTAGTTGTAGCAGTAGTTGTTGTAGTAGCTGTAGTAGTAGTTGTAGCAGTAGTTGTAGTAATAGCAGTAGTTGTAGTAGTAGCAGTAGTTGTAGAAGTAGTTGTAGTAGTAGCTGTAGTTGTAGTAGTAGCAGTAGTTGTAATAGTAGCAGTAGTTGTAGTAGTAGCAGTAGTTGTAGTAGTAGTAGTAGCAGTAGTTATAGTAATAGCAGTAGTTGTAGTAGTAGCAGTATTTGGAGTAGTAGCAGTATTTGGAGAAGTAGTTGTAGTAGTAGCTGTAGTTGTAGTAATATCAGTAGTTGTAGTAGTAGCAGTAGTTATAGCATAGTTGTAGTTGTAGCAGTAGTTTTTAGTAGTAGTTGTAGCAGTAATTGTAGTTGTAGCAATAGTTGTAGTAGTAGTTGTAGCAGTAGTTGTAGTAGTAGTTGTAGCAGTAGTTGTAGTAGTAGTTGAAGCAGTAGTTGTAGTAGAAGTTGCAGCAGTAGTTGTAGTAGTAGTTGTAGCAGTAGTTGTAGTAGTAGTTGTAGTAGTAGTTGTAGTAGTAGTTGTAGCAGTAGTTGTAGCTGTAGTTGTAGCAGTAGTTGTAGCAGTAGTTCTAGTAGTAGTTGCAGCAGTAGCTGTAGTTGTAGCAGTAGTTGTAGTAGTAGTT
This sequence comes from Megaustenia siamemsis, assembly GCA_032433765.1. NCBI lineage: Eukaryota > Metazoa > Mollusca > Gastropoda > Stylommatophora > Ariophantidae > Megaustenia > Megaustenia siamemsis. Next base: position 464,732 of record JAVIAB010000092.1, read on the forward strand.
GTAGCAGTAGTTGTAGTAGTAGTTGTAGCAGTAGTTGTAGTAGTTGTTGTAGCAGTAGTTGTAGTAGTAGTTGTAGCGGTAGTTATAGTTGTAGCAGTAGTTGTAGTAGTAGTTGTAGTTGTAGCAGTAGTTGTAGTAGTAGTTGTAGCAGTAGTTGTAGTAGTAGTTGTAGCAGTAGTTGTAGTTGTAGTTGTAGTAGTAGTTGTAGTTGTAGTTGTAGATATTGTTGTAGCAGTAGTTATAGCAGTAGTTATAGTAGTAGTTGTAGCTGTAGTTGTAGTAGTTGTAGTTGTAGTTGTAGTAGTAGTTGTAGTAGTAGTTGTAGCAGTAGTTGTAGTTGTAGTAGTAGTTGTAGCAGTAGTTGTAGTAGTAGTTGTAGCAGTAGTTGTAGCAGTAGTTGCAGTTGTAGTTGTTGTAGTAGTTGTAGTTGTAGTAGTTGTAGCAGTAGTTGTAGCAGTAGTTGTAGTAGTAGTTGTAGCAGTAGTTGTAGCAGTAGTTGTAGTAGTAGTTGTAGCAATAGTTGAAGCAGTAGTTGTAGCAGTAGTTGTAGCAGTAGTTGTAGTAGTAGTTGTAGAAGTAGCTGTAGTTGTTGTAGTAGCAGTAGTTGTAGCAGTAGTTGTAGTAGTAGCTGTAGTTGTAGCAGTAGTTGTAGTAGTAGCTGTAGCTGTAGTTGTAGTAGTAGTAGCAGTAGTTGTAGTAGTAGCCGTAGTTGTAGTAGTAGCAGTAGTTGTAGCAGTAGTTGGTATAGTAGCTGTAGTTGTTGTAGTAGCTGTAGTTGTAGTAGTAGCAGTAGTTGTAATAGTAGCAGCAGTTGTAGTAGTAGCCGTAGTTGTAGTAGTAGCAGTAGTTGTAGCAGTAGTTGTTATAGTAGCTGTAGTTGTAGCAGTAGTTGTAGTAGTAGTTGTAGTAGTAGTTGTAGCAGTAGTTGTAGTAGTAGTTGTAGCAGTAGTTGTAGTAGTAGCAGTAGTTGTAGCAGTAGTTGCAGTAGTAGTTGTAGCAGTAGTTGTAGCTGTAGTTGTAGCAGTAGTTGTAGCAGTAGTTCTAGTAGTAGTTGTAGCAGGAGCTGTAGTTGTAGCAGTAGTTGTAGTAGTAGATGTAGCAGTAGTTGTAATAGTAGTTGTAGCAGTAGTTGTAGTAGTTGTTGTAGCAGTAGTTGTAGTAGTAGTTGTAGCAGTAGTTATAGTTGTAGCAGTAGTTGTAGCAGTAGTTTTAGTAGTAGTTGTAGTTGTAGCAGTAGTTGTAGTAGTAGTTGTAGCAGTAGTTGTAGTAGTAGTTGTAGCAGTAGTTGTAGTTGTAGTAGTAGTTGTAGTAGTTGTTGTAGCAGTAGTTAAAGCAGTAGTTATAGTAGTAGTTGTAGCAGTACTTGTAGTTGTTGTAGTTGTAGTTGTAGTAGTAGTTGTAGTAGTAGTTGTAGCTGTAGTTGTAGTAGTAGTTGTAGCAGTAGTTGTAGTAGTTGTTGTAGTAGTAGGTGTAGTAGTAGTTGTGGTAGTAGTTGTAGCAGTAGTTGCAGTTGTAGTTGTTGTAGGAGTTGTAGTAGTAGTTGTAGTAGTAGTTGTAGTTGTAGTAGTGGTTATAGCAGTAGTTGTAGCAGTAGTTGTAGCAGTAGTTGTAGTAGTAGTTGTAGCAGTAGTTGTAGCAATAGTTGAAGCAGTAGTTGTAGCAGTAGTTGTAGCAGTAGTTGTAGTAGTAGTTGTATTAGTAGTATTTGAAGTAGTAGTTGTAGTAGTAGTTGTAGTAGTAGTTGTAGCAGTAGTTGTAGTAGTAGTTGTAGTAGTACTTGTAGTAGTAGCTGTAGCTGTAGTTGTAGTAGTAGTTGTAGCAGTAGCTGTAGTAGTAGCAGAAGTTGTAGTAGTAGTTTTAGTAGTAGCTGTAGTTGTAGTAGTAGCAGTAGTTGTAGCAGTAGTTGTAGTAGTAGATGTAGTTGTAGTAGTAGCTGTAGTTGTAGTAGTGGCAGTAGTTGTAGCAGTAGCTGTAGTAGTAGCTGTAGTTGTAGCAGTAGTTGTAGTAGTAGTTGTAGTAGTAGCAGTAGTTGTAGTAGTAGCTGTAGTTGTAATAGTAGTTGTAGTAGTAGCTGTAGTTGTAGTAGTAGCATTAGTTGTTGCAGTAGTTGTAGTAGTAGCTGTAGCAGTAGCTGTAGTTGTAGTAGTAGTTGTAGCAGTAGCTGTAGTTGTAGTAGTAGCAGTAGTTGTAGTAGTAGCTGTAGTTGTAGCAGTAGTTGTAGTAGTTGTAGCAGTAGTAGTATCAGCAGTTGTAGCAGTAGTTGTAGTTATAGTAGTTGTAGTTGTAGCAGTAGTAGTAGCAGTAGTTGTAGCAGTAGTAGTAGCAGTAGTTGCAGTTTTTGTAGTAGTTGTAGTTGTAGCAGTAGTTGTAGCAGTAGTAGTAGCAGTAGTTGCAGTTTTAGTAGTAGTTGTAGCTGTAGCAGTAGTTGCAGTAGTAGTAGTAGCAGTAGTTGCAGTTTTAGTAGTAGTTGTAGCAGTAGTAGTAGCAGTAGTTGCAGCAGTAGTTGTAGTAGTAGCAGTAGTTGTAGCAGTAGTTGTAGTTGTAGCAGTAGTTTTAGTAGTAGTTGTAGCAGTAATTGTAGTTGTAGCAGTAGTAGTAGCAGTAGTTGTAACAGTAGTTGTAGTAGTAGCCGTAGTTGTAGCAGTAGTTGTAGTTGTAGCAGTAGTTTTAGTAGTAGTTGTAGCAGTAATTGTAGTTGCAGCAGTAGAAGTAGCAGTAGTTGTAGCAGTAGTTGTAGTAGTAGCCATAGTTGTAGTAGTAGCAGTAGATGTAGCAGTAGTTGTTGTAGTAGCTGTAGTAGTAGTTGTAGCAGTAGTTGTAGTAATAGCAGTAGTTGTAGTAGTAGCAGTAGTTGTAGCAGTAGTTGTAGTAGTAGCTGTAGTTGTAGTAGTAGCAGTAGTTGTAATAGTAGCAGTAGTTGTAGTAGTAGCAGTAGTTGTAGTAGTAGTAGTAGCAGTAGTTGTAGTAATAGCAGTAGTTGTAGTAGTAGCAGTATTTTAGTAGTAGCAGTATTTGAGAAGTAGTTGTAGTAGTAGCTGTAGTTGTAGTAGTATCAGTAGTTGTAGTAGTAGCAGTAGTTATAGCAGTAGTTGTAGTTGTAGCATTAGTTTTAGTAGTAGTTGTAGCAGTAATTGTAGTTGTAGCAGTAGTTGTAGTAGTAGTTGTAGCAGTGGTTGTATTAGTAGTTGTAGCAGTAGTTGTAGTAGTAGTTGTAGCAGTAGTTGTAGTAGTAGTTGCAGCAGTAGTTGTAGTAGTAGTTGTAGCAGTAGTTGTAGTAGTAGTTGTAGTAGTAGTTGTAGCAGTAGTTGTAGCTGTAGTTGTAGCAGTAGTTGTAGCAGTAGTTGTAGCAGTAGTTCTAGTAGTAGTTGTAGCAGTAGCTGTAGTTGTAGCAGTAGTTGTAGTAGTAGTTGTAGCAGTAGTTGTAGTAGTAGTTGTAGCAGTAGTTGTAGTAGTTGTTGTAGCAGTAGTTGTAGTAGTAGTTGTAGCTGTAGTTATAGTTGTAGCAGTAGTTGTAGTAGTAGTTGTAGTTGTAGTAGTAGTTGTAGTTGTAGTTGTAGTAGTAGTTGTAGTAGTAGTTGTAGTAGTAGTTGTAGTAGTAGATGTAGTTTAGTAGTAGTTGTAGTTGTAGTAGTAGTTGTAGTTGTAGTTGTAGTGTAGCAGTAGTTGTAGTTGTAGTAGTAGCAGTAGTTGTAGTTGTAGTTGTAGTTGTAGTAGTAGTTGTAGTTGTAGTTGTAGTAGTAGTTGTTGTAGTAGTTGTAGTAGTAGTAGTTGTAGTTGTAGCAGTAGTTGTAGCAGTTAGTAGCAGTAGTTGTAGCAGTAGTTGTAGCAGTAGTAGTAGCAGTAGTTGTAGTTTAGTAGTTGTAGCAGTAGTAGTAGCAGTAGTTGTAGCAGTAGTTGTAGTTGTAGTAGTTGTAGTTGTAGTAGTAGAAGTAGTTGTAGCAGTAGTTGTAGTTATAGTAGTTGTAGTTGTAGCAGTTGTAGTAGCAGTAGTTGTTGCAGTAGTTGTAGCAGTAGTAGTAGCAGTAGTTGCAGTTTTAGTAGTAGTTGTAGTTGTAGCAGTAGTTGTAGCAGTAGTAGTAGCAGTAGTTGCAGTTTTAGTAGTAGTTGTAGCTGTAGCAGTAGTTGCAGCAGTAGTAGTAGTAGCAGTAGTTGCAGTTTTAGTAGTAGTTGTAGCAGTAGTAGTAGCAGTAGTTGTAGCAGTAGTTGTAGTAGTAGCAGTAGTTGTAGCAGTAGTTGTAGTTGTAGCAGTAGTTTTAGTAGTAGTTGTAGCAGTAATTGTAGTTGTAGCAGTAGTAGTAGCAGTAGTTGTAGCAGTAGTTGTAGTAGTAGCCGTAGTTGTAGTAGTAGCAGTAGTTGTAGCAGTAGTTGTTGTAGTAGCTGTAGTAGTAGTTGTAGCAGTAGTTGTAGTAATAGCAGTAGTTGTAGTAGTAGCAGTAGTTGTAGAAGTAGTTGTAGTAGTAGCTGTAGTTGTAGTAGTAGCAGTAGTTGTAATAGTAGCAGTAGTTGTAGTAGTAGCAGTAGTTGTAGTAGTAGTAGTAGCAGTAGTTATAGTAATAGCAGTAGTTGTAGTAGTAGCAGTATTTGGAGTAGTAGCAGTATTTGGAGAAGTAGTTGTAGTAGTAGCTGTAGTTGTAGTAATATCAGTAGTTGTAGTAGTAGCAGTAGTTATAGCATAGTTGTAGTTGTAGCAGTAGTTTTAGTAGTAGTTGTAGCAGTAATTGTAGTTGTAGCAATAGTTGTAGTAGTAGTTGTAGCAGTAGTTGTAGTAGTAGTTGTAGCAGTAGTTGTAGTAGTAGTTGAAGCAGTAGTTGTAGTAGAAGTTGCAGCAGTAGTTGTAGTAGTAGTTGTAGCAGTAGTTGTAGTAGTAGTTGTAGTAGTAGTTGTAGTAGTAGTTGTAGCAGTAGTTGTAGCTGTAGTTGTAGCAGTAGTTGTAGCAGTAGTTCTAGTAGTAGTTGCAGCAGTAGCTGTGGTTGTAGCAGTAGTTGTAGTAGTAGTTGTAGCAGTAGTTGTAGTTGTAGTTGTAGTAGTAGTTGTAGTTGTAGTTGTAGATATTGTTGTAGCAGTAGTTATAGCAGTAGTTATAGTAGTAGTTGTAGCTGTAGTTGTAGTAGTTGTAGTTGTAGTTGTAGTAGTAGTTGTAGTAGTAGTTGTAGCAGTAGTTGTAGTTGTAGTAGTAGTTGTAGCAGTAGTTGTAGTAGTAGTTGTAGCAGTAGTTGTAGCAGTAGTTGCAGTTGTAGTTGTTGTAGTAGTTGTAGTTGTAGTAGTTGTAGCAGTAGTTGTAGCAGTAGTTGTAGTAGTAGTTGTAGCAGTAGTTGTAGCAGTAGTTGTAGTAGTAGTTGTAGCAATAGTTGAAGCAGTAGTTGTAGCAGTAGTTGTAGCAGTAGTTGTAGTAGTAGTTGTAGAAGTAGCTGTAGTTGTTGTAGTAGCAGTAGTTGTAGCAGTAGTTGTAGTAGTATCTGTAGTTGTAGCAGTAGTTGTAGTAGTAGCTGTAGCTGTAGTTGTAGTAGTAGTAGCAGTAGTTGTAGTAGTAGCCGTAGTTGTAGTAGTAGCAGTAGTTGTAGCAGTAGTTGGTATAGTAGCTGTAGTTGTTGTAGTAGCTGTAGTTGTAGTAGTAGCAGTAGTTGTAATAGTAGCAGCAGTTGTAGTAGTAGCCGTAGTTGTAGTAGTAGCAGTAGTTGTAGCAGTAGTTGTTATAGTAGCTGTAGTTGTAGCAGTAGTTGTAGTAGTAGTTGTAGTAGTAGTTGTAGCAGTAGTTGTAGTAGTAGTTGTAGCAGTAGTTGTAGTAGTAGCAGTAGTTGTAGCAGTAGTTGCAGTAGTAGTTGTAGCAGTAGTTGTAGCTGTAGTTGTAGCAGTAGTTGTAGCAGTAGTTCTAGTAGTAGTTGTAGCAGGAGCTGTAGTTGTAGCAGTAGTTGTAGTAGTAGATGTAGCAGTAGTTGTAATAGTAGTTGTAGCAGTAGTTGTAGTAGTTGTTGTAGCAGTAGTTGTAGTAGTAGTTGTAGCAGTAGTTATAGTTGTAGCAGTAGTTGTAGCAGTAGTTTTAGTAGTAGTTGTAGTTGTAGCAGTAGTTGTAGTAGTAGTTGTAGCAGTAGTTGTAGTAGTAGTTGTAGCAGTAGTTGTAGTTGTAGTAGTAGTTGTAGTAGTTGTTGTAGCAGTAGTTAAAGCAGTAGTTATAGTAGTAGTTGTAGCAGTACTTGTAGTTGTTGTAGTTGTAGTTGTAGTAGTAGTTGTAGTAGTAGTTGTAGCTGTAGTTGTAGTAGTAGTTGTAGCAGTAGTTGTAGTAGTTGTTGTAGTAGTAGGTGTAGTAGTAGTTGTAGTAGTAGTTGTAGCAGTAGTTGCAGTTGTAGTTGTTGTAGGAGTTGTAGTAGTAGTTGTAGTAGTAGTTGTAGTTGTAGTAGTGGTTATAGCAGTAGTTGTAGCAGTAGTTGTAGCAGTAGTTGTAGTAGTAGTTGTAGCAGTAGTTGTAGCAATAGTTGAAGCAGTAGTTGTAGCAGTAGTTGTAGCAGTAGTTGTAGTAGTAGTTGTATTAGTAGTATTTGAAGTAGTAGTTGTAGTAGTAGTTGTAGTAGTAGTTGTAGCAGTAGTTGTAGTAGTAGTTGTAGTAGTACTTGTAGTAGTAGCTGTAGCTGTAGTTGTAGTAGTAGTTGTAGCAGTAGCTGTAGTAGTAGCAGAAGTTGTAGTAGTAGTTTTAGTAGTAGCTGTAGTTGTAGTAGTAGCAGTAGTTGTAGCAGTAGTTGTAGTAGTAGATGTAGTTGTAGTAGTAGCTGTAGTTGTAGTAGTAGCAGTAGTTGTAGCAGTAGCTGTAGTAGTAGCTGTAGTTGTAGCAGTAGTTGTAGTAGTAGTTGTAGTAGTAGCAGTAGTTGTAGTAGTAGCTGTAGTTGTAATAGTAGTTGTAGTAGTAGCTGTAGTTGTAGTAGTAGCATTAGTTGTTGCAGTAGTTGTAGTAGTAGCTGTAGCAGTAGCTGTAGTTGTAGTAGTAGTTGTAGCAGTAGCTGTAGTTGTAGTAGTAGCAGTAGTTGTAGTAGTAGCTGTAGTTGTAGCAGTAGTTGTAGTAGTTGTAGGAGTAGTAGTATCAGCAGTTGTAGCAGTAGTTGTAGTTATAGTAGTTGTAGTTGTAGCAGTAGTAGTAGCAGTAGTTGTAGCAGTAGTAGTAGCAGTAGTTGCAGTTTTTGTAGTAGTTGTAGTTGTAGCAGTAGTTGTAGCAGTAGTAGTAGCAGTAGTTGCAGTTTTAGTAGTAGTTGTAGCTGTAGCAGTAGTTGCAGTAGTAGTAGTAGCAGTAGTTGCAGTTTTAGTAGTAGTTGTAGCAGTAGTAGTAGCAGTAGTTGTAGCAGTAGTTGTAGTAGTAGCAGTAGTTGTAGCAGTAGTTGTAGTTGTAGCAGTAGTTTTAGTAGTAGTTGTAGCAGTAATTGTAGTTGTAGCAGTAGTAGTAGCAGTAGTTGTAACAGTAGTTGTAGTAGTAGCGTAGTTGTAGCAGTAGTTGTAGTAATAGCAGTAGTTGTAGTAGTAGTAGTTGTAGCAGTAGTTGTAGTAGTAGCTAGTAGTTGTAGTAGTAGCAGTAGTTGTAGTAGTAGCAGTAGTTGTAGTAGTAGCAGTAGTTGTAGTAGTAGTAGTAGCAGTAGTAGTAGTAACAGCAGTAGTTGTAGTAGTAGCAGTAGTTGTAGTAGTAGCAGTATTTGTAGAAGTAGTTGTAGTAGTAGCTGTAGTTGTAGTAGTAGCAGTAGTTGTAGTAGTAGCAGTAGTTGTAGTAGTAGCAGTAGTTGTAGTAGTAGTAGTAGCAGTAGTTGTAGTAGTAGCAGTAGTTGTAGTAGTAGCAGTAGTTGTAGTAGTAGCAGTAGTTGTAGTAGTAGTTGTAGTAGTAGCAGTAGTTGTAGTAGTAGCAGTAGTTGTAGTAGTAGCAGTAGTTATAGCAGTAGTTGTAGTGTAGCAGTAGTTGTAGTAGTAGTTGTAGCAGTAGTAGTTGTAGCAGTAGTTGTAGTAGTAGTTGTAGCAGTAGTTGTAGTAGTAGTTGTAGCAGTAGTTGTAGTAGTAGTTGTAGCAGTAGTTGTAGTAGTAGTTGTAGCAGTAGTTGTAGTAGTAGTTGTAGCAGTAGTTGTAGTAGTAGTTGTAGTAGTAGTTGTAGCAGTAGTTGTAGCTAGTAGTTGTAGCAGTAGTTGTAGTAGTAGTTGTAGCAGTAGTTGTAGTAGTAGTTGTAGCAGTAGTTGTAGTTGTAGCAGTAGTTGTAGTAGTAGTTGTAGTAGTAGTAGTGTAGTAGTAGTTGTAGCAGTAGTTGTAGTAGTTGTTGTAGTTGTAGTTGTAGCAGTAGTTGTAGTAGTAGTTGTAGCAGTAGTTGTAGTTGTAGTAGTAGTTGTAGTAGTAGTTGTAGTTGTAGTAGTAGTTGTAGTAGTAGTTGTAGTTGTAGTAGTAGTAGTAGTAGTGTAGTAGTAGTTGTAGTAGTAGTTAGTAGTTGTAGTGTAGTTGTAGTAGTAGTTGTAGCAGTAGTTGTAGTAGTAGCAGTAGTTGTAGTTGTAGTTGTAGTAGTAGTAGTAGCAGTAGTTGTAGTAGTAGTTGTAGCAGTAGTTGTAGCAGTAGTTGTAGTAGTAGTTGTAGCAGTAGTTGTAGTTGTAGTAGTTGTAGTTGTAGTAGTTGTAGTTGTAGTAGTAGCAGTAGTTGTAGCAGTAGTTGTAGTTATAGTAGTTGTAGTTGTAGCAGTAGTAGTAGCAGTAGTTGTAGCAGTAGTTGTAGCAGTAGTAGTAGCAGTAGCTGTAGTTGTAGTAGTAGCTGTAGTTGTAGCAGTAGTTGTAGCAGTAGTAGTAGCAGTAGTTGTAGTTTAGTAGTAGTTGTAGTGTAGCAGTAGTTGTAGCAGTAGTAGTAGTAGCAGTAGTTGTAGTTTAGTAGTAGTTGTAGCAGTAGTAGTAGCAGTAGTTGTAGCAGTAGTTGTAGTAGTAGCAGTAGTTGTAGCAGTAGCAGTAGTTGTAGCAGTAGTTGTAGTAGTAGTTGTAGCAGTAGTTGTAGTTGTAGCAGTAGTAGTAGCAGTAGTTGTAGCAGTAGTTGTAGTAGTAGCCGTAGTTGTAGTAGTAGCAGTAGTTGTAGCAGTAGTTGTAGTAGTAGCTGTAGTAGTAGTGTAGCAGTAGTTGTAGTAGTAGCAGTAGTTGTAGTAGTAGCAGTAGTTGTAGCAGTAGTTGTAGTAGTAGCTGTAGTTGTAGTAGTAGCAGTAGTTGTAGTAGTAGCAGTAGTTGTAGTAGTAGCAGTAGTTGTAGTAGTAGTAGTAGCAGTAGTTGTAGTAGTAGCAGTAGTTGTAGTAGTAGCAGTAGTTGTAGTAGTAGCAGTAGTTGTAGTAGTAGTTGTAGTTGTAGCAGTAGTTGTAGTAGTATCAGTAGTTGTAGTAGTAGCAGTAGTTGTAGCAGTAGTTGTAGTTGTAGCAGTAGTTGTAGTAGTAGTTGTAGCAGTAGTTGTAGTTGTAGCAGTAGTTGTAGTAGTAGTAGTTGTAGCAGTAGTTGTAGTAGTAGTAGTAGTAGTTGTAGCAGTAGTGTAGTAGTAGTTGTAGCAGTAGTTGTAGTAGTAGTTGTAGCAGTAGTTGTAGTAGTAGTTGTAGCAGTAGTTGTAGTAGTAGTTGTAGTAGTAGTTGTAGTAGTAGTTGTAGCAGTAGTTGTAGTAGTAGTTGTAGCAGTAGTTGTAGCAGTAGTTTAGTAGTAGTTGTAGTAGTAGCTGTAGTTGTAGCAGTAGTTGTAGTAGTAGTTGTAGCAGTAGTTGTAGTTGTAGTTGTAGTAGTAGTTGTAGTTGTAGTTGTAGTAGTTGTTGTAGCAGTAGTTGTAGCAGTAGTTGTAGTAGTAGTTGTAGCAGTAGTTGTAGTAGTTGTAGTTGTAGTTGTAGTAGTAGTTGTAGTAGTAGTTGTAGCAGTAGTTGTAGTTGTAGTAGTAGTTGTAGCAGTAGTTGTTGTAGTAGTAGTTGTAGCAGTAGTTGTAGCAGTAGTTGTAGTTGTAGTTGTTGTAGTAGTTGTAGTTGTAGTAGTTGTAGCAGTAGTTGTAGCAGTAGTTGTAGTAGTAGTTGTAGCAGTAGTTGTAGCAGTAGTTGTAGTAGTAGTTGTAGCAGTAGTTGTAGCAGTAGTTGTAGCAGTAGTTGTAGCAGTAGTTGTAGTAGTAGTTGTAGTAGTAGCTGTAGTTGTTGTAGTAGCAGTAGTTGTAGCAGTAGTTGTAGTAGTAGCTGTAGTATGTAGCAGTAGTTGTAGTAGTAGCTGTAGCTGTAGTTGTAGTAGTAGTAGCTGTAGTTGTAGTAGTAGCAGTAGTTGTAGTAGTAGCAGTAGTTGTAGCAGTAGTGGTAGTAGTAGCTGTAGTTTGTAGTAGTAGCTGTAGTTGTAGTAGTAGCAGTAGTTGTAGTAGTAGCAGTAGTTGTAGTAGTAGCTGTAGTTGTAGTAGTAGCAGTAGTTGTAGCAGTAGTTGTTAGTAGTAGCTGTAGTTGTAGCAGTAGTTGTAGTAGTAGTTGTAGTAGTAGTTGTAGCAGTAGTTGTAGTAGTAGTTGTAGCAGTAGTTGTAGTAGTAGCAGTAGTTGTAGCAGTAGTTGCAGTAGTAGTTGTAGCAGTAGTAGTAGCTGTAGTTGTAGCAGTAGTTGTAGCAGTAGTTCTAGTAGTAGTAGTAGCAGTAGCTGTAGTTGTAGCAGTAGTTGTAGTAGTAGATGTAGCAGTAGTTGTAATAGTAGTTGTAGCAGTAGTTGTAGTAGTTGTTGTAGCAGTAGTTGTAGTAGTAGTTGTAGCAGTAGTTATAGTTGTAGCAGTAGTTGTAGCAGTAGTTTTAGTAGTAGTTGTAGTTGTAGCAGTAGTTGTAGTAGTAGTTGTAGCAGTAGTTGTAGTAGTAGTTGTAGCAGTAGTTGTAGTTGTAGTAGTAGTTGTAGTAGTTGTTGTAGCAGTAGTTGTAGCAGTAGTTATAGTAGTAGTTGTAGCAGTACTTGTAGTTGTTGTAGTTGTAGTTGTAGTAGTAGTTGTAGTAGTAGTTGTAGCTGTAGTTGTAGTAGTAGTTGTAGCAGTAGTTGTAGTAGTTGTTGTAGTAGTAGTGTAGTAGTAGTTGTAGTAGTAGTAGTAGCAGTAGTTGCAGTTGTAGTTGTTGTAGAGTTGTAGTAGTAGTTGTAGTAGTAGTTGTAGTTGTAGTAGTGGTTATAGCAGTAGTTGTAGCAGTAGTTGTAGCAGTAGTTGTAGTAGTAGTTGTAGCAGTAGTTGTAGCAATAGTTGAAGCAGTAGTTGTAGCAGTAGTTGTAGCAGTAGTTGTAGTAGTAGTTGTAGTAGTAGTATTTGAAGTAGTAGTTGTAGTAGTAGTTGTAGTAGTAGTTGTAGCAGTAGTTGTAGTAGTAGTTGTAGTAGTACTTGTAGTAGTAGCTGTAGCTGTAGTTGTAGTAGTAGTTGTAGCAGTAGCTGTAGTAGTAGCAGAAGTTGTAGTAGTAGTTTAGTAGTAGCTGTAGTTGTAGTAGTAGCAGTAGTTGTAGCAGTAGTTGTAGTAGTAGATGTAGTTGTAGTAGTAGCTGTAGTTGTAGTAGTAGCAGTAGTTGTAGCAGTAGCTGTAGTAGTAGCTGTAGTTGTAGCAGTAGTTGTAGTAGTAGTTGTAGTAGTAGCAGTAGTTGTAGTAGTAGCTGTAGTTGTATAGTAGTTGTAGTAGTAGCTGTAGTTGTAGTAGTAGCATTAGTTGTTGCAGTAGTTGTAGTAGTAGCTGTAGCAGTAGTAGCTGTAGTTGTAGTAGTAGTTGTAGCAGTAGCTGTAGTTGTAGTAGTAGCAGTAGTTGTAGTAGTAGCTGTAGTTGTAGCAGTAGTTGTAGTAGTTGTAGTAGTAGTAGTAGCAGTAGTTGTAGCAGTAGTTGTAGTTATAGTAGTTGTAGTTGTAGCAGTAGTAGTAGCAGTAGTTGTAGCAGTAGTAGTAGCAGTAGTTGCAGTTTAGTAGTAGTTGTAGTTGTAGCAGTAGTTGTAGCAGTAGTAGTAGCAGTAGTTGCAGTAGTAGTAGTAGTTGTAGTTGTAGCAGTAGTTGTAGTAGTAGTAGTAGCAGTAGTTGCAGTTTTAGTAGTAGTAGCAGTAGTAGTAGCAGTAGTTGTAGCAGTAGTTGTAGTAGTAGCAGTAGTTGTAGCAGTAGTTGTAGTAGTAGCAGTAGTTTTAGTAGTAGTTGTAGCAGTAGTTGTAGTTGTAGCAGTAGTAGTAGCAGTAGTTGTAGCAGTAGTTGTAGTAGTAGCCGTAGTTGTAGCAGTAGTTGTAGTAATAGCAGTAGTTGTAGTAGTAGCAGTAGTTGTAGCAGTAGTTGTAGTAGTAGCTGTAGTTGTAGTAGTAGCAGTAGTTGTAATAGTAGCAGTAGTTGTAGTAGTAGCAGTAGTTGTAGTAGTAGTAGTAGCAGTAGTTGTAGTAGTAGTAGCAGTAGTTGTAGTAGTAGCAGTATTTGTAGTAGTAGCAGTATTTGTAGCAGTAGTTGTAGTAGTAGCTGTAGTTGTAGTAGTAGCAGTAGTTGTAGTAGTAGCAGTAGTTATAGCAGTAGTTGTAGTTGTAGCAGTAGTTTAGTAGTAGTTGTAGCAGTAGTTGTAGTTGTAGCAGTAGTTGTAGTAGTAGTTGTAGCAGTAGTTGTAGTAGTAGTTGTAGCAGTAGTTGTAGTAGTAGTTGTAGCAGTAGTTGTAGTAGTAGTTGTAGCAGTAGTTGTAGTAGTAGTTGTAGCAGTAGTTGTAGTAGTAGTTGTAGTAGTAGTTGTAGTAGTAGTTGTAGCAGTAGTTGTAGCTAGTTGTAGCAGTAGTTGTAGCAGTAGTTGTAGCAGTAGTTGTAGTAGTAGTTGTAGCAGTAG